>OX595834.1:17512580-18055098 GCA_951392215.1 Epirrita christyi
AGGTGATAAACTATCTGTTTACCAAGCTGCATCAAATTTGGTTCAGTCGTTTCAGTGTGATTGAGTTATATCTAGACTTTCGGGTTTATATTAGTAGGATTTATTACCACCAACCAGTACACAATTCACATTATTAAAAATACACACCTCTTAAAAAATTATAGCTGATAGATTTTATGACAATAGTTAAAAGTTAAATGGTCCTGATAGTTCGATATACCTAGTTGTGGTTTGTGTTGTGGAAGAAACAACTATGTATACATACTTCGAAAACAATTAATAGATTAAAATTTTGTTCCGGGCTGCGTCATGCAAAGTAGAATTTAGGAACAGAAGGTTGAAAAGTGGACATGCCTACTCCTATGGGTAAACATTATGCAATGGTGATCACATCTAAATCCCTGGGTTAACGATTCCATCCAAAATAGGCCCTATTATCTTGATTTTCAATGTTTCAAACGCTACCCCGAGTTAAACCAGGCAAATAATTTATCACTGTCACCTCGCACACCACTATCACCCTTATAACAATGGAACAGGGCATAAATTGAGGCAATAGTATTTCGGACAGTGGTCAGCATGTTGGTATCTTGTTTAACTTAGAGGCTAAATTTATTACTTAATGGAACAAGATTTAAGCCAATAGCAAATGACAAAACTTCTTGAAAGTATTTGGTCGTGGGCTCATAAATGGCTAGAGATGGTTTTTTTCTCTGTGGTCTACCTGCGTTGTCCTCTTTGTTGGACCACGTGGAACAAACATTCGTGGTGTATCAAGGAAATAGAAACATAAATAAATACTAATTTTAGATATATTTTACGAAACTGTGTTTAGATATAATATTTTTCTGTATTTTATGAGTAATAAAGACCTTCTAAAACAAACAAAGGAAATAAAAGCGTTCTACCTATATTTATTGCAAGGGAGAAATCACTACATATATCAATGTTCTATTTCAAAGGGCGAACGTTGCCAAATTCACTAATACATATGGCTTATAAGCTGAGTTCAGCAGCAAAAATAATCAAATAAGTAGATTCGCGAACTGTTTCAGGGTATGCCTCCTAAAGTGACAAGAAAGGTGATGTATAAGTGCAAACTAACAGTCATATTTTCTTTCAATCACATATACAAAAGCTCCTGAAGTCCTCCACTCCCTCACTCAAAAATTTCCGTTGAACATGTAGAGCCTTAAGGGCGGTCATAGACCTTTTGGTTCCATTCTTGGAATCTTCCTTTCGAGGCAAAAATGCAAATACAAAATGTACCTCTCGTCACACACCTACAGACTTTAACCGGCATAAACGCCCGGTCAGCAAGCAACCGTCCTCATCGCCAATCAGAACGTTTAGAAAGAGCCTTATTTTGTCTCACACAAGCACTAGATTAGGACTCAGCGCCAATCAAGAAAGCCCGGCGCCCAGTAAGTGTATGACGATGAACTCGGTTTCAATTCTGTTGTTTGCTTTTCTAGGTAAGACAGAATAGAATCTGCAGGTCTGTGGCCGCGCTAATTGGCATATCGATCTTAATATTTATGTAATCATGGTATAAATGCGATTTTTCAGTTTTCGGGAGTACTATCACGCACGTCACATAGATGATGATAATCAGACGCTCCCAATTAATTTATCTCTCATCTCCTATCACTTGAACTTGGCTTCGTTATTGATACATCGTTGCTGGTGTAAACTGAAACTGAATCTCCACAGTGACTTTTGACTTTCGAAATAGTTTCAGATTATTATTCACACGGACGTATGCAAACTTAAATACTTTAGGTTATTGGTAACATAATGCTAAGAGAATGCTGAATAACTTTTCATTTAAAAAACCGACTTCCGCCATTGTATATGTCGCCGTTGTATACTAAATAATTTTTGATGAAAAAAAAATTATGAAAGAACCACAGTGGTGAAAGGATTATGATACTTTCTGAATGCAAATGCTTGGTGTCTTGCTGAAAATATCAAAATCGCCATATATATGCCTACAATATTTGAGGAGTTCCCTCAATTCCTCATGAATACCATCATCAGAACTGGATTCTGAAAAAAATGGGACCAATCTGGAAGTATATCTAATCAAATTTAAAAAGATTTTTCCAAATCGGTTCATAAATGCCGGAGATATGCGGTAACAAACATTAAAAAAAAAAAAAAAAAAAAAAAACCGAATTGAGAACCTCCTCCTTTTTGGGAAGTCGGTTAAAAAGCAAATTGAATTGTAATTGTTTTTTTTTTAGGTTATATTAAACAAAACTACCCTTTCATAATTATATAATTAGCTATTATATATTATGGTTGAAAGTAAAACAAATTATTAAAAAATAACATATAAAAGTTACTATTCTTTAAATTTAATTAGATATAACTTTTAATGCCCTACTTCTAAAAATATAGAAGTTCTATGGAAAAATCAGGCAAAGAGTTTTATTTAGAACAATACTTATTGCTTCTGGTTTTTTTTTTTTTGATCCGTGTCAAATGTCACTTGCCTTCTTTGATACAGAGATGTGTTATGACCAACGATCTCTAATACAAGATCGTTGGTTATGACCGATTAACACATAAGATACTACGAATTAGTGATTCATACTTTATGCAAATAATACCGTACTACATCAATGTTGAAGGATCTCTCGATGCAATCCCACATAAATTGCAGCCCCCTATCTGCTTTGAAGCAATTACTATTCGGGACGACCGCAATGCAATCTCATATTATGGAGCTATCAATAATAATATGTTTGGTTTATTAGGTTTCGTATTACCAAACCAAGTGACGGTATACTACATCACCTATTAGAATGACAAACTGTAACACAGCCAGTATTTCATCATCATCATCATCATCAACCTTTAGAAGTCCACACTGCTGGACAGACAATATTTAAACTTAGTTTAAATTTTAAAATTTCTTGCGATTTATTTTGAAAATATGTAACTAAACTACGCCTGGTTGTCGAGTCATTACATTCATCATCATCAGCCTGTAGAAATCTACTTCTGGACATAGGCCTCCTCCTTAGAATGCCACGACGAACGGTCTTGATCCGCCTCAATCCACCGACCTCCTGCGACGTTTATAATGTCTTTATTCCATCGAGTGGAAGGCCTTCCTCTACCGGGTCGTCCGGTTTGTGGTCGCCACTCGAGAATCTTTATTCCCCAACTGTTATTCTTCGGGTTATATGACCTGCCCATTGCCACTTCAACTTGCTAATTCTGAGAGCTATGTCGGTGACCTTGGTTTTTGGTTGGTTGAACAGCCTTAGCGCTGTCAAAATCTTTTGAAACTTGAAAGTAGGAATATTTAGGTCAAGAAGTATTCAAGTTAAATATAAGATTTAGATAGCGCTTAGAGCAGCCAAAATGATCCCCATTGTTGCGTTCCCCATTGCCATTTGCTACTGTAATCGGGGGCCTATTCCCACATAAGCAAATTGCTCGAAAATATGTACATTCAAGCTAATTCCACCATTTATCAACCAAAACAATAGTCTTTGTTGTGCTGGTCCTGTGCGTTTTGCATTTCCCCTGAAATCGCTTCTTTGTTGCCACACTAGGCTGAACACTTTCTCAAAACATTCGTGGATATTTTATAAATATAAATCTTTGGAAATACTTTCACATAGTTTTATACAGGAAACCTAAATAAATAGGAATTCACATACAGAAATGCAAACTTGTGCCAGTAAGTTTTTTTTTTTGGGCCGTGCTCGGTCTATTAGGCAAGACATACCATGGTACGTACAACAAAGTACATACCAAATTTAAAATACGATGATAATGTACTCCGATTTCCATTGTGAAAGTCATGGGTTCGAATCCCGGATAATCGAACTAATGGATTTTTATTCATTCGAAACAGTGTTGGAAAACATTTTGAGGAAAGCGATATGCCCCGCCACAGAACTAAAAACTCGTAGTGTAGACATCCACCCGCATTGGAAACCCATTCACTCTCATGGAGAGTAAGCTACGAGACCCAATGGGATATATACCTATGTGCTTTCCTATGAGGTGTTCCCACACTTTAAAGATAAGAAAACTAATAGTATGTTGTTCATGAAATATGAGAAGAGAATGCTATAAATCTGAAACCTACAAATAAAACTAAATCCAACAATCTCTCAAAACAAGGGCTTCAAACGCGCGTTTAGGTATCTTTTGTCGTCTTGAGAAGCTTCAGATCTTCAGATAAATCTCACGTCTTTACACAGATTATCCTACACAATCAGAGAATAAATAATCACACAACAATGCAAACGTAAGGTTACTTCTACATTAAATACACAACACACTGTTAACCACCAAGCAAATAGCTATTTCAGCTACTATTCGTAATACTATTGTATTTACTAGTGCAATATATGCAATTTCAACGGTTTGTGCTGATCTTCCATTTACTATTTATCTACATTACCTATTGCTTGTGTTGAGACGCTATTGTAACCAAAACAGATTTCAGTAAAGCTTCTCGTGAGAAGCATTAGACTAAAATTGAAATTGATTGAAATAAAGAGTGTTTACCGAGTAGAGTCTGCAATAATTCTAGTCGCCTGTAAATGTGGCTGGATGTTTGTTACTCAATCCAAACGGCTGAACTGATTTGAATTAAATTTGGTAGAGAGATAGATTATAATCTAGTTTAATATTCACATACATAACACCCAACAGTCACATACATAGTCCTGATCCCACACTAGGATTCCCTGTGTCGTGGGTACCAGGAACTACAAGTACCATGGTACCACACCACCCAGACCCGGAACAAATATAACACATAACCTACTTTTTATACAGGTCACTTGTATTGATATCATAGGTATAAGAATTTAAGTCATCAATGAGTTTTAATGTAAGTATAGAAGTTTATAAATCGGGGATTAGTGGCAAGTTTACTGACGTTTAGTGTCTCGATAACATTCCTTTGTTAGTGGTAGAACTTCTTGTGAAAGAGTTCGTCCGGGGAAGTACTACCACCGTAGCTATTTCTGCCGCTAAGTAGTAGTGTTCGCATTGCTGTGTTTCGGTTTGAAGGGTACGGGTGCCGGTGAAATTACAGGCACATGAGACTTTTCATCTGTATGTCTCAGGGTCGGCAGCGCGCGTGTGATGCCTCTGGTGTTACAGGCGTTCATAAGCTACGGTAACTGCTTTCCATCTGGTGGGCCGTAAGCTTGTCTGCTTGCCAAGTAGCATAAAAAAAACACATTTAAAAATCGCATCCCTTGACTGATTTTTATGACTTTCCCTTAAGGGATTGTAATGAAGTTGCCCAAACGTATACCTAACTGTGTTTCACTGAAAATAATTACTGGAGATATTGACAGCAATGTATTTGTTTCAAAGTGATAATTGACTATGAATCTTCCAAAGGCATTCGATTAGAGAAAGTCATACTAACATTAAAAAATCTTTTTTTTATAATAATATTTTAATTGTTTTATCAATGATACCACAAACCGCAGTACATTCTAGTATCGCATTATCTTAATAATGTGAGCCACATTTAAGCGTCGCTTGCTTTGGTGAACCGTCTCTACCTCAATTAGTACTCCAAACTGTAATCCCAATCTTCTAGCCATAATTGTATCCCACTTTGAACTTTGCTAGCTGAACATAGAGCTGTAAATCGGTTAAAGTGGTAAAGCATCTGCTAGATTAGACAATGAAAGCTCTAACTAGCTTTGATGCCAGTTAGCTACTGTAATGTTGTGCAGATAAATGTCTGCTTGGTGGTAACAGCTTTGCGTTCTATTTTGAATAGGTACTTCAGACAATTTGTAAGAATAGGGATCTTAAGAGCATTTTGCTTCTATTTTGGCTATTATTTCATCAAACTCCATATTGATTGTTCTCAATCTATTTATTGTAAGATATTTAATTGGACCCAAGAGCCATGGGACAGATTAATTATTAGTTACTATATAAGATGTAAGTCAGCAATAAGTAGCAATCCTTTACTCATTTTCCTTTTTTATGGTACTCGTAGTTCCTGATACGACACAGGGAATCCTAGAAGTGTGGTCAAGATTACGTATGTGACTGTTGGGTGTTATTTTATGTTATGTTTTAATTCTTTCATAATACAATTATATACGTGTATATACAGGTGGGGCAAATTTTTGGCCCCTTAAGGGTAGCTACCTTTTATTTTGTAGTTAGAAGGTTTTGTTCTTAGGAACCTTCTGTTTTATTTTGAAGAAAAAATTTTTGTCATTTTTAGATTTTTGAAAAAAAGTACGCTTCACCCAAAAAATTACATTTGTCAAAAAAACAAGTTGGTCTTAATCGACTCTCGAACCAGGAACATTTTTACCAAAGTAACTTACCAAATCAAATCGTAAGTTTTGGCAATAATTAAAAATAACAACTCCCATACATTTTTCTAAGAAGCGCAATTCGCCGCAACAAAGTCATGCATACCATTCGAACACGGAAAGGAATTTGTTCTAAATTCAAATTATTTATTGATATTTGTTATTAAACCTTATTGGTAGAATGATATACCACCTCTTTGAATGACAATGCCGCTAGAAAAAATTGGCGGGAAATATATTTTTTAAAATTTAAATTCCAAAATGTCTCTTACTTATCAACAGCGGCTAAGCTTAATAAAAGCTTATTTTCAAAATAACTGTCGTGTTCAACCAGCGTTAGAAGCATTTCGTAGAGAAAATAAAGAAATAGCACTACCAGACAAGAAAGTTATAAAAACCTTAATTTTAATTAAGAACCATTGAATGAGTGACATTGTTGTTTTCACTTACTCGTTTTTTCATAGAAAATGTATGGGAATGGTTTTTTTAATTATCGGCAAAATTTACGATTTGATTTGGTATGTTACTTTGGGAAAAGTGTTCCTGGTTGGAAATAGAGTCGATTAAGACCAACTTGTTTTTTTTTGACAAATGTAATTTTTTGGGTAAACCGTACTTTTTTACAAAAATCGAAAAATGCCAATATTTTTTTCATCATTATAAAACAGATGGTTCCTAAGAACAAAACCTTCTAACTACAAAATAAAAGGTAGCTACCCTTAAGGGGCCAAAAATTTGCCCCTTCCTGTATTAGTAAGTACAAGATTTTTTTAATATTTATTTTTATTTTTTCTAAGCTTAACCGTGACTTTGTCAGACTTTTCCCACAAATTACTCAGTTCTACCAACTTTCCCGTAGAGCCCATCTAAACAGATAGACGGCGGAACTTTGTTAATATTGTAGTGTACCGTTGTTGTGACGGATGGCGCGAACTATTACGTGATGGACTGACCATGGACTTAATATCCAAATATATTGAGTCCATGGGCCTGACTTCTTACTCATTGCATATATAAATATACATACAATAACGTAGTAATAATCTTATCTTATCTTACTAATATTATAAATGCGCAAGTTTGTTTGGATGAATGGATGGATGGATGGATGATTGTTATTCTTTCACGCAAAACCTACTGAACGGATTTTGATGAAACTCTACAATATTATTGGTCATACATCAGAATAGGCTATAGGCTATAATTTATTTGCCACTTATTAACTGGACCACCGAGACCACGCGGATGAAGTCGCGAGCGGCCCGCTAGTATTCAATATAATGATTTTACCTTAGAACCAACGGGCATTAGTTCTAGAGTGGCAACCACGAACCGGACGACGCAGTGTGGAAAGGCCCCTGACCTTTGGACCGATGACATTGTAAAGGTCAGGGGAAGTCGGTGGATGGAGGCTACTCATCTATCATCCGTTTTATTTGGGAAGCCTATGTTCAGTTGTGGACGTCATGTGGCTAAATGACACACTTATCATATCATAACATAACATAACATCCAACAGTCACGTAGTCTTGATCTCAAACAGGATTCCCTGTGTCGTGAATAATGATGATGGTGATGACTGCACCTTACTGCAGCTGTTGTAAGTCTTTGCCAGTCCATGGATGACTCATTTACACGACCACGGAATAGAACACATGTCATGTTCGACTAATTTGTGATCACTCGACAGTCTGGAACTATCGGATGACTAGCTGTGGCTGTTCCATAAATATGACGTTGATTTGTGGTAAACAGAATCATCCAATAAAATTGATAAAATCCCTAAAAAACAAAGATTCATTTAAAAACCCGGTCGTACACCGATGGTTTTTTCCCTTAGAGCATTTACTGATTTTTCCCCGAAATAATTATGTAGGTATACCTACGTAATTTTGGTGCTTTTAAACGGTGTAGGTAAGAAAAAATCGAGTGATGAAACCACCTTGGTCTAGAACTACAAAATATCGAAGAAATATGTTTGAAAGAAGCCTTGCGTGGTGCACTTAATTCTTTCACCCCATTGGTTTTTTTTATCATCAGTCACAGAACCTTTTTCGGTAACATTGTCAAGGGCCCATCATATCTCAACATTACCACTGACCCGACCGACGCAGCGTGTCAAAGAATGAACCATGGACACGTCAAACGAATTGTTTTTTTTTGTTTGTTTGTTTTTCAACTGGTTTTGTTTCTTTTATTTAGGTGTCTTTCGTCATCGGGTAATTTGTACTAGATAAAGTATGTAGTACCAATACAATTTAAATAAAATACAAACCTATACAAGTATGCAATTCCATAAATGAATCATTCTACGCATAAGAGGGGAGTTCAGTATTGTGTGAGTCACAAGCAACATAAGCTCTGCGGTAGAAAATACTTTAAAAATATAAATAATCCGTTATTCAGTATTAAAAGTGTTTCTTTGTGTATCTAACTGTGTAATATCCCAGTGAAAGTGTTATCGCCTACCAATTTTGCGAATTAACAACAATATAGTGAATTTTATGCTGGGGAACTCATTGAAAACTTTGTCAACAAACAATCATAAAGTGAAGCTATTTTGAAAACAATAACAACTTGTGTGCTTTTAAATTGACGATTGAGGTACCTACTTCACCGTATTAGGTAAATTAAGACTAAAATCAGTGTAAATGAGATCGAGTAACTTATGAACATTTTTTTATTTTTTTTGTGACGTGGGTGGATGCAAAACATTCCGCTAAACAAAATCATTATTTTTTACGCTTTACTTACAGTCCGGAACTGTAATGTAATTTCAACCTGCATTGTAACTGACTCGTTGGTGTAGTGGCCGTGCGTGATTAGTAACGGATGAGTTTTCGTTGACACCGAGTTCGAGCCTATCCGATTGCAATATACTTTTTGCTCTTGTTTTTTTGCGTATTTTCTTTTGCAAAAATGGCTAATTCACCTAAGACAATTATTATGTGCAAAAAATGCAACAAAGACATATCAAATAAGAAAGAGCAATTAAAATGCAGTGTCTGTATAAAATATTATGAAATAGATTGCGCTAATGTTTCTGTCAAGGTATTTAGTACAATGACAAAAATACGAAAACAGAATTGGAAATGCACCGACTGCGCGAACAAAACTACTTCCATGCCATCATCATCAAAGATAGTAGGCAAGAAAATTACAAATGCACCTATTGTGAAATCTGCCTTTATCGATGAAAATATAACTGTGCGGAAAGGGCCAGCGAAACTTAATGTAAGCCAATCTATGGAGGACTTAAGCCAAGTCGAAATAAGTGGTGAGGTTGTTTATAATACTTCACTCCTTGATGAAAGTTCGCAGAGTTTGCCTAATATTTCTTCAATTGACTGCTCTCAAATAACGGACCTAAGGAAAGAAATAGAAATGATTTCTATTGATTTATCAAGTGCTACTAACGAGATCGATAGGCTGAATATGGAAGTCACAAATCTAAAGAAGAAAGTCGAAGAACAACAGAAAAAGATCGAATTATACAAAAGTCTACTAAGCTCTAATGTAAGTTCGTCTAGAAAATCCACACCAAATAAATCACGTAAAAGAATAAGTATTATACTGCCTGAAAATGACGTAAATTTGCTTAAAAAAGACAACATTCTTGTAAAAAGTGATAAACTTTACACACTACAAAATAATAAATTTGCTGTGCAGAAGAATGAAAATCAAGCGCCTGCAGCTCCGGAAAACAATAAAATCTTAATAATTGGTGGTGCACAATGTCAAAATCTTGCATTGAATCTTTCAAATACTCGCAAGGACAATGCATACGAAAAATATGAAGTTACTGGATTTCTTAAGCCAGGTGCACCTACAGAAGTATTGTTGGACTTGTGCAGAAGCATGCAGATGAAGAAAGAAGATAAGTTGGTCTTGTGTGTTGGAGAAGAAGATACCGATCCTCACAAGCTATCATTGGAATTGTATGCCACTTTAAAAACAATTAAAGCCTCAACAATAATACTGATAAGCGTTGTTAGAAATAGATACCTTAATGAATACAACTTAAACACGACTTTGAAAAATGTGTGTAATAAATTAGATAGATGTTATTTTATAAATATTGGTGAATATGAAAATCAATTTAATTATAGAAATGACATATGTAAGAAAATTAACATGTACATAGATTCTGATGATTACGATACACAATTTTTACCTCGACCTGGAAAAATTCACAATCGTAAAACAATAAATAGAAATAGCTGTAAATTTTCAGAAAACAACAAGACTACGTTTGCAAATGGTACCATTCCATACTATTTTAATAAAATGAATGCAAAATTAATGAGAGACAATATGTTAAATAAGAATAAGAAAAAGACAACTCTTCTAGACTATTTTCCGATTGTTACAACGAAATACATGAAGGCAAAACCTGTGCAAAATGTTAACATCGAACGCACACAAACAGCAGATGTTAATGATAATGATATGAAACAATCAGATAATTGTAACTATTCTAATAATTTTTTTCGCTTATAATTATATATACGTAATGCATCAGAATATAGCAGGTCTCATCAGTAAATTAGATCCCCTAATTGTTCAGTTGGACGAATTTAATAGTTTAGGAAAAACAATTGACGTTCTTTGTATCAGTGAACATAATATGAAGCTGGGTGATGAAAATGTTCTCGTCATACCAAACTATAGGTTAGCAACTTCTTTTTTTAGACAAAAAAGAAGAGGTGGAGTTTGTATTATGATTAGTAATCACCATGAGTTTAAAGTTATTAAAGATGTAACTGATGTATCCATTTCTAATGTTGTGGAATGTTGTGCTATTGAACTTGTAAAACATAACATAGTTATTATTGCTGTTTATAGAACATCTGAATCAAAATGTTTTGCACCTTTTTTTGCGGTGTTACAAAATGTACTGAGTAAATTATGTGAGAAAACAAATAAAAAAATCCTTCTATGCGGAGATTTTAACATTAACATTTTAAAACGTAACAAGTTGACAGCAACATTTAACAATTTAGTATTTGGCTATAATTTGAGATTTTCTGTTAAAGTACCGACGAGACTCAGTAGCATGACTTGTATTGACAATGTAATACATAATGTGCGAGGAGGAAAATGCGAAGTAGTTGAAACCGCCCTCTCTGATCATTGTGCACAATTATTCAAATGCCCTGTAAAAATGACAAATAAATTAAACTCATGGTCTGTAGAAATGCGAGATTTTTGTCAAGAAAATATGGATAATTTTGCGAGGTGCCTTAGAAGTTTAAGTTTTTCTGAAGTTTATACAGAAAATGATCCAAGCAGTGCGTATCAATGTTTTTTTGAAACATTTAAACTCTTTTATGATCTCTGTTTCCCATTTAGAAAGGTTATTGTCCGTAGCCAAAAAAAGAATAAATGGATCTCAAAAGGAGTTAAAATATGTAGTAAGCGCAAGCGAAAATTACTATGGCAATATAGAGTAAAACCGACCGACTGCAATAAGCAGAATCTTAAAAGTTATTCTGAACTATACAAAAAAATTATAAGGTTAACTAAAAAATCGCAAAATAATTACTTCATAAAATCATCAAACAATAAAACTAGGGCTACGTGGCAAGTAATTAATAATCATAAGCATAATGATGTTCTAAAGGACTACATATACGAGTTATTTCACGATAGTAAGAAATTTACTGATCCAAATGACATAACAAATATTTTTAATAATTATTTTATTGACCATGTAAAGCTTGACTCTAAATGTATGACGAATAATGATTTCAGTATGACACATACTTTACGCGCTCAGTCCTCTTCCATGTTTTTAGCGCCAACAACTCCGTATGACGTATTTAAGAAAATAGGTGAATTAAAAAATAAGAAAAGTGTAGGGTATGATGATATAGGAACGTCAGTAGTCAAATATGTGGCAGATATTATATGCTTCCCATTATGTTTTATTTTCAATTTGTGTATTGAATTTGGTATATTTCCAGCAGGACTTAAAATATCTGTTATTAAGCCACTGTTTAAAAATGGGGATAAACACCTGGTGGGGAATTATAGACCAGTAGCTTTAATTCCAATTATATCTAAGATCTTTGAAAAAATTATTTATGATGCCCTCTATAGTTTTTTGGAAAAGAAAGAAATACTGATCAATGAACAGAAAGGATTTAGAAAGGGGAAGTCCATAAACCTTGCTATATTCGACTTTCTGCAGAAGGTAATGGAAAATGTAGATAAACGGGTTCCTGTGTGTGCTATTTATATGGACATGTCAAAGGCGTTTGACTGTGTAGACCACAGATTATTAGAATATAAATTGGAACAATATGGAATTAGGGGCAACGTATTAGAATTGATAAAATCATACTTATCAAACAGAAGCCAATACACAGAAATAACACGAATAAATTTAAAAACACGTTCTGAAGAGAAATTTAGATCTAATCCTCGAAAAGTTGTATATGGAGTACCTCAGGGTAGTGTTTTGGGGCCATTATTATTTTTGTGTTACATAAATGATTTGCCTGACAATGTGCGGCATCCAATGGTACTTTTTGCAGATGACAGCACTGTCATTGTAAAAAAACAAGATATAGACTATGAAAATGACATTAATGAAACGCTCAAAGAAATTGTTACCTGGTTAGAAGGTAATAATCTCCGTGTTAATCTAAAGAAAACCAATATAATGCACTTTTATCAAAGAATTTCTAAATCTAATAATATCAATGTAAAATATGAAAATGAATTAATTAATGAATCCGATGTTACGAAATTTTTGGGATTATTTATAGATAAAAGTTTAACATGGAAAATTCATACAGAAAATTTAATTAAAAGAATTAATAGTTTTTCATACGCTTTGCATCATTTGTCAAGAGTGGTGAGCAATGACACTGCATTGACTGCATACCATGGATCTGTAGCTTCTAACTTAAGATACGGTGTAATATTTTGGGGCAATAGTACAAATAAACAGGATGTATTTATTGCACAAAAAAGGTGTCTGAGAGCTATTTTCAAGCTAAAAAGTACTGACAGCTGTGTACCATATTTCAAATCTTATAAAATTCTGACATTACCTAGCCTATATATTTATGAAGTAGCACTATTTGTAAAAAATGACATCAGTAAATTTAAGAAATTCTGTGACATCACTAATTTTAATATGCGTAATAAGGATAGATTGTGTAATGTAAAATCGAAAACTACACTTATGCAAAATAGTATTTTTTGTATGGCTACAAAAATCTTTAATAAGGTACCAGAGAGCATAAAAGAGAATGACACTATACGTTTTAAAAATAAGCTAAAGGCACTTCTGCTTGAGAAATGTTACTATACAGTGACAGAGTTTTTAACGGACGACCTGAGCAATGTTTAGTTTTTTTAGTATATTTTAAAAATATTTACCTAACTACCTGTAACTACATAATATATTTGCATGCCTAAAGACGGTAAGAGTGTGGTGGATCTATTTGAATTGTTTGACATCTACATCATGTACCTACATTCTGACAAATAAATTACTTTGACTTTGACTTTGACTTTGACTTTGGAACTACTTTGTCGTCATCTTTAAGGAATATAAATATTTTACACGAATAGTAAAAATAAATTGGTATTACACGTGTACACGTTCTTCGCCACCATTAATAAAGGTTCTTCGAATGGGGTCTAGGCTTTTTTCTAAACAACGTTGTCCGTAAACACGTCCAAAAGAGATCCGTTGAATAGCTGGCAATAAAAATAAACCAGCAATTAAAATCTTTATGCGCGCAATTAGTTAAGTACCTACGGTGAAGCTTCATAAGGCTTTAATTAATTTTAAAACGGCTAAAAAGCCCCATTTATTACATTTTCGCTTAGCTATTAGAATGATGAACAGTTTTTTATATAAGATTTCCTGGGCCATGAGTCTAATGCTTACTTTCACTAACCACTTTAGGGCCTACGAGATACATAACGACTGACAAAGGATCTTGCCGTTTCAAAAAGGCAGCTCGTACCACACCAAAAATAATTGCGTCAAAACAATACCTAGTGTATTATGAGGATAATAAACCGTTTTTGCTTTACCAACAAGTCTTTTTAACATTCATGACCGTAATTCATAGTTTTTGGGACATAAAGTTTTGAGGTTAGTTTTAAAATAAATACATTCTTTAGTATCTTTTGGGCCTTGGCATGATAAAAAGGATGTTCTGATAAAAAATAACTTACTTCATAAATAGTCTGCATAATCTTAGCACTTAGGTAGTTACAATATCCAACATTTTGGTAACATGGTAGGTAGGTACCTACTCGTGATACCCATGACACAGGAGATCCTAGTGCGGGATCAGTAACTGTTAAGTACGTTCTAATAACTCGATGAGGTATATATTTAAATATTATTAATAACCAGCTATAAGTGAAGTCAGGAAAGTAGCAAGTATAGGTACAATAAAACATTTCTAATGTACAATAAAACACTAGATAGGTACGTAGCATCATTTTCATTATCATTATAATTTCATCCATTTGACGTCCCCTGCTGGACATAGGCCTTTCCCATAGAATTTCACAATGAACGGGGTTGTGCCGCCCCTATCCACTGACTTCACGCGAACATTAACAGTGTCGTTGATTCGTCGAGTGGGGTATATATAGGAAAAGAAACGATATTATAAAAAAAGGCATGATGTTCAAAAGCCAATAAATAATAATAAAAGAAAAAAAAAGGTGGTTCCAAATATTTATGCATGCAAAACACACACTATGGTGACCAATGCTAGGTTCAGGTACACTTTCAGAATTCAAGGGCGTTGTTTCTTGTATTTAATATGAAACATTCATGGCCCAGTATTTTATCAGGGGTTAACTGTAACAAATTAATGTTTATACAATCAATATCTAACAATAAACTAAAGTCCTTATTTTATTTTAATGCAGATAGTACAAACAATACTTACGGGGGGTGTGGGCTCAATCCATGATCAGATAATCCACATTGATCACAGCGTATGTCATGCCTCAAGGGCATGACATGTATCCGTAAGTTTCGCAGCACTAATGCCACCTGGGTTCATCAAAGCAATCATCCATCGCAAGTTGAGATGCATTATTTCTAGTTTCTAGTTAGTTTGTGTAAATCGAGTATACGTATTTTAAAAAAGCCGCTGTCTTTCACAGAGCTATCCTGTCATGAATGATAATGTCATTTGTGAGTCTTACGTAGTCATTATTCTGAGGTCTTACGTATATCAATTGCAACCTCTTTGTTTGTGAGCATAGACTATACCTACCTGCAATAATTTCTCTTTGTGAGGTTCATTGCCAAGCAATGGCACCGTCACCGCACGAAAGTAAACAATACAAAATCCTATTTAACTTCATTTCAAGATCACGGGTTCATGTAAATCAATCGAAAATGTTTACGTAATTTAAAAAATATGGGTAATTTTATGAAATACATTTGATTTTGACGCAATTGGTACTAGCTCTCGGCGAGATCCTTTGTCAATGTTTTATAGAAATTTGACAATTTTATGCTTTTTATATAGAATGTTCTTAAAATATGAGCTATGGGTGCTTTTCGTTTTTAGTTTATAGACAAAAACCGTGTAAGTACACGCCACACGTCCGAACCAATTGCTTGTTAAATACAGAGCCCAGCAGAGCTCAGTTTGTTAGGTGAATGAACGCAGTTCAAAACTATCAATGCGATTTTAAATTGGTTCACAAAGTGTAAAAATGAATCCTCCCAGCTAGGCGCACATATTTAGTTCACTTCACCAAGGTGATCAAAAAAGAATCAGTCACAAGGTGAAAAATTCGAACAAAGTTTTAAGAAAAAAGCTTTGTATAGTCAACTAATTGAAGCTTTATAATTATAGTCTATATATAGCATCTACCTGATGAATTAGAACAAGCTCTGGGGTACGATTTTTGAAATTCATTGAGTGACTAAAAGTCTGTAAAATTGCCGTTTATTCTACGATTTCCAAATTCCTTTAAATCTGACCCTTATTGATGACTAAAATTCTCATATAATATATATATCATATTCTCTATATCAATACAAATGCCTCCTCCAGTACATCTCCTGAAAAACGGTGATTTGCGGCCTTTTTGATGATATTTAGTCACTCAGTGACATTAAAAAATCGCACCCCTGTTGCACATTATTCAGTAAAGATTTAATAGTTCCCATACACTAACAAGGCCGGTTAGTACATAGTAGGTACAGTTCCTTAGAGACGCTTGCCTTTTTCCCCGAAGGCGTAGGCATCAGACCTTCAATTGGCATCTTTTCACAATGGATCAAATAACCGTAGGAATATAGACGTGATTAGTGGTGAGCTCATCGCCACCATTGCTTTCATACATAAATCGCTTGAAAATCCCCTACCAGCTGACACAACAAACACGCCGCAAAGTAGCCCCCTTCGTCGCTGAAATAGCGCATTACCCCGAAGTGCATTTGAACGACACGCTTAACTGTTACTGACCATGTTATAGCCACTACGTGCTGGGTTGTAGCCACGAGACACTGATTTACCAAAATTATTATTACTCTAGTAGTTCCAACCCCATGGAAGAATATCGGATAGTACAGTTAGGATTTTTTTATTTCATATTCCATATTTTTTTAACATTTTTAGTAAAGAAATGTGTTTATATATCTCATAACGAGTTCTTTTATTTGAATGTCACATAATGATGCATTTGACACAAGATTTTTTTTTCTTGTTTGTCCCCAAAATTAACCCCCGAAATCGGAATTCGTTGATTTACACTCTATACGTTCGTATTTGGGTCACCTATACCCTGATTTTTAATTTCAGACAATTTTTGTAAACAAACAAATGTCAAGATATGCCACTGTGAGTATAACTGTCATGATTGTGTAGCATACGTGTAAATTCACATATGACACACATACATGACACTCATAAACACAGTGACATTTTTTTGTTTACAAAAATTGTCTCAAATTAAAAATCGGGGTATAACTCTGTATAATATGTACTAAATTTCAGCTTCTTTGGTCCAGTAGATTCGGAGAAAATAGGCTGTGACAGACAGATAGACACCGGAGTGATCCTATAATAGTTCCGTTGGTACCCTTGAAGTACGGAACGCTAAAATGGATACATAGTCAACATCTCAAGAAGACCTAGCTCATTTATAAATCTTTAATGGACTCTTTCAGTCTGAAAACGTTACGCGGCATGAAAGCGCTATGCAAATGAGTTTGTCATATTAGTTTTCAATGTCTGGCTTCCATTGCTAGGTAAGGCCTCCCCCATAGAAAGCAATAGGGGGTTTGCTATAATCATCACGCTTGGCAGGTGGATTGGTGTATTGATGTCAAGTACTCAGGCAAATGTTGCAACCTTCGCGCGCGTTCCCTTAGTTGGCTTGTACGACATCTACAGGAAGAAATGGCGAAATATATCCAAAGTCTGGGCGCACCACGATAATCACGTGTTTCCACGCTGTTTTTCTGGCCACAACATTCAAGTACGTCCATTCAGAGTTTATAGCATTAGCTATTCATTGTGAGCGCGATAGTATTGAGCTTAAGCAACGAGATAAGATTATCCAGAGCTTTACAGTTAAGCAATACTGCTTCCTGATAATACCGAAATAAATTGGCTGTACCTTAATTTGCTTTTTAACCGACTTCACAAAAAAGGAGGAGGTTCTCAATTTGGTTGTTTTTTTTTTTGTTTTTCTTTTAATGTTTGTTACCTCATCTCTCCGGTGTTTATGAACCGATTTGGAAAATTCTTGGTCTTATTGGTCCCATTTTTTTCAGAATCCAGTTCTGATGATGGATTCCATGAGGAATTGAGGGAACTCCTCAAACATTGTAGGCATACATATAGCGATTTTGATAATTTCAGCAACAAAACAAGCATTTGCATTCAGAAAGTATCATAATCCTTTCACCACTATGGTTCTTTCATAATTTTTTTTCATCCAAATATTTAGTCGAATATAATGGCGGAAGTCGGTTTTTTAAATGAAAAGTGATTACAATAATTACTCTGTATATACTCAGGGTTTCACTACATGATAGATTTCGAGGTGATTCGTAGAAGAACCAAGATCACTGACATATTTCCCATAAGTAACAAGTTTAAGTTTCAATGGGGAAGCCATAATTAGCTCGCAGGACCAACAACTGTTATTGGGGAATAAAGGTTCTTCAGAGGCGGCCACGAACCGGAGGCAGCATGTGTAGGACGGCCTAGAGACCTAAGTCCGAGTTTTAACAAGCGATTGACACGGACGTATATGGTACGTAGTGTTAATTTTTGTATGGAGACGCACCGATGAGCGAGTCATAGCGTATGAGTGTGTCATAGCGTACACGATATGACACCTCCCCCCCTCTTTTACGTATGTTGTTTTATGAACCATTTAGGTACCATACATTGCTTGGTAAAACTCGGACTTCGGTCTCTGGCTGTCCTACACTGCGTCACACGGATCGAAGAGATTTTGAAGGCCGGTCGGTCGTCGTGGCTTTATATGGAAGAAGCCTAAGCCCAACAGTGGACTTCTACCGACTGATGATGACTCTCTATAGATAGGTTCGTACCTACTCATTATAAATTTCAGATATCTTGGTCCGACACTTTTGACTCTGATTCCGGAAAATAATCTTATACCACGCGATCGAACGCGCATCAAGGCGCAGACCCACCGCGGCGCACGGATAAGCTACGCACGTGTGTTACACGGATAAGCTTCACTTTGCAAGAAAATGTATGTGATCGTTTCCACTGCAACCCACGGATACGCTACGCATCAATTGACGTAATTGATACATGCGTGGCTTGCTCGAATAGGCGCTTAGGTATATCTGCTCAACGCAGTCAAACGCCATGCACGCTGTGCATGCGGTACACGGCTACTTCCACAAAGCGTATCTCATCGCTCATCATGTACATAGTCGTGGGTTAGTATTCACGTATAGTGTGTATTGCAGTGGAAACGATAACCCACGTTGTTGAACAAAAAAATCCACGCAGCTAAAATGCGCCGCGTGCTCGTGCACAGCATGCGCCGCGGTGGGTCTGCGCCTTCATAGGAATTAGGACGATGGATGGCACACTCCAACTTGACGGGTTTGAAACTACGAACATACCATAATTAATTATTTTGAATCCATCCATCCAAATGCACATTCGTTTATTTCTGTAAGTGAAGTGTTCGAAGTATGTAACTAATTTACAGGGTGAGTCTTTAGGTACCTAGTTCATAAACTAAATGTTACCCAAGGGCTTCAGGTATACCCAAGGCTGAGCAGTATGCATGTAATCACAAAACTCGTTTTCAAAATCGGATTACTCGCTACATTGTTAACCAAAGGCCAGTTCAAAGCGCCTTAAGAAATATTCAGATCTTTGTGGCCGTCCTTATTGCTATTACAGTTTCTTTTTGTGCAGTTAATGGAAACGGTAAGCAGTATTGGAAATTTAGATAAGCAGGAAAGGTTAACCAATGAAAAATGGCCTGAGGGTTAAGGTTCTGAACACATTAGTTGAGGTATGCTTGTGAAGGATGCTTTGTCTCCGTGCGGTTTGAATTAAGTTGGATGTGTTTGATGCAAAGAATTATTATTTTGAATTAAACTACCTTTTTTTTTTTTTTTTTATGTTATGGCTCGACAAACGGGCATACGGCCCACCTGATGGTAAGCGGTTACCGTCGCCTATTGACATCTGCAACACCCGAGGCATTACCAATGCGTTGCCTGCCTTGGAGGACCCTTTTAAAATTTTTTTTGAAGCTGTGCATGTTATTGTTAAGCGGAAAAACCTCAGAAGGGAGCCCATTCCACAATTTGCACGTATGTGGGAGAAAAGATCTCGTAAAGCGAGCTGTACGAGATACCCACACATCGATGATGTGTGGATGAGCTCCCAACCGATGTCGAGAGGTGCGATGATAAAACCTGGAAGCTGGTATAAGCTCAAATAGTTCCTCAGAGCACTCCCCATTATAGAGTCGATTAAATACACAGAGCGAGCCGATATCTCGGCGCAGGCTCAGCGGCTCTAGTGTACTAGTGAGCTTGGAATCGTTGACGATTCTAACGGCTCTTCTCTGTAGGGAGTCAAAGCGAAGCAGCTGGTACTTGGGGGCCCCGTGCCATAGGTGAGAGCAGTATTCCATGTGTGGCCAAACAAACTACAAAAAAAAATCCAATTAAACTACCTGTTGTGTTTTTGTGAATAAGAAAAAGAAACATGAATGGTTCGCAGATTTACTTGAAGAATCCACTGCTGGATGCCACCCCCATATAATGCAACGATCACTAACTTCCTGCGAATACAATGTTGAGCTTAGAGCACTCTTTAATTTACCTGTTTGGTGAATTCCAACAAAACTTATTATAACAGCAAAGATGACAGAAGAATGATTGACGAATTATGACAATTTGGCCTAACTTTACCAAATCCCTATAGAATTTATAAATGAATCATTAAAATTACAATGGAAGAAAATGACTTAATTACCCAGGATTTAGAATTCAAACGTTACTTGCAAATTTTAAGACCATACCTAGGTCAGTTGACTTCTGAAAACGTTATTATCATCTGCAATGCTTGGATCCAGCGACTTTCGGACTGCAGTGAGAGTGAGAAAGTTCTACGTAATAAATATGCCTTCTCTTTATGCTACCAACTAGCCAAAGGTATTCTTGAAGAACCGTTTCTCAGCTTTCCTCCAACAAGCAGCCTGATAGCAATTCCTGAAAGTGAGAACAGTGATGACTCGTCAACAGAAATTGAATATGCTGTTGTAAATGCTGATGACCAAAACACTGAAGTGCTGTTCAGTAACAAACAACAAGTTTCTGATACTGAATACCTCTCGCAAGGCAATGAATACACTAAAACAGAGAACCAATATGATAGTGATACAAAATTAAGCTTTAGAAAGAGCAACAGTTCTTGCAAGCGTAAAGTCTTGTGCTACGCTTACCCAGAAATCTTAAAAAACTACACAAATTACAATAATTCAGCAGAGATATATGAATACAGAGCCAAAAACCTGATTAAGAAGCTTAGAGAAATAAAAACTGAAAACATGAAGCTGCAAACTGAACTTGTATCTCTAAAAGAAGAATCTTCAACCAAACACTTTGATTCCAATGACATTGGTGATATCATCAAAGTAAATAATGCCACAAGTGCATTTATACAAAGTGAAGAGAGTAGTACAACACTAAAATCCTTAAAATTCAAATTACAAGAAGTACAAGAATCAAGAAATAGTTTAATTGATAAAATAGGCAGTTTACAAGAACAACTTGATAATATAAATGAAATAAAATTGCATGAAATCGAAGAAATCGAAGCTAAATACAAATTGGAAACCATAGATAACAAGACTAAAATCAGGGATGAAATTAAAGATATTTATGAAAAGAAAATAGAAGATCTGAAAATAAATTATGAATCCAAGATGAAAGAAATTGAAAATAAATTTTCAAGCGCTATTGAAGATGTTAAACAATCCAAAGATGATGTAATCGAAGAGAAAAATAAAACGATCGCTTCGAAAGATTCAGAAATAAATAATCTCAAGAGTCAGATAGACGAATTAAAAAGTCACCTTCATAACGTGCTCGAAAAATTCATTGATAAGCCGGTAGATAGCTTCAGCGGAGATAACATGAGATTCAAAGCGCAACAGATGGAAAAACGGTTTAATAAAATGGAGAAGAATAAAATAAAATACACTCGAATGTACGAAGCAAAATTAGCTCAATTACAACGTGAAAAGCATTTAGCTGAGTGTTCACTTCAACTTCAGGTGGTTAGACAAAGAGCTCAAGTGGTTAACGAAGTGACTGACGAGAATCAAATCGAGCTCACTACAGCACTGGACAAATTAGAGGTGAAATACAAGGAAATAGTAGCCAATGTCCAAGCTACCGCCATACAGCGGCGAGTTCAGGACCAAATTACTCTCGAATCGATCCTGCAAGCTGCCTGTAGTATCCCGCGTGAAAACATGACACAAGGCAGTAATCAATTCCTTAAAAATATGCGCAATCAAAACGAGAGCTATGACAGCGAAATTGCACCTTTACTGCGCTGTAATAAAGCTAATAAATCTTTTGGGGAAGAAAATGTCGGAGCCGGGTATTGCAGCAATGACGAAAGAATGGGTGAATTATTCGATCGGGTATACATTCCACAAAGAGACAACTGTGAGGCCAAGTAAGTAGTTGAAACCATCAGAATATTGCTGAAATGGCATCTTGTTTACCACCAAAACTTGTGCGAGTTTCATAAAAGATTTTAAGGAAATTGTATTTTAATTTACCAAGCAAATCTCAGGAAGTCTCAAATTGATGACATTTTTAAGTAGCAATTAGTCAAGTGTAGTGTCGTAGTATATCTGACCTAAGAATAGACCCCTACGTTTCCTCCCGTATGTCGTAATAGTCGACTAAGGGATTACACCAGGGGATGGGCAGCAGCATCCTCCTGAGTACTCAACACCAATACTGCGATCACCAATACGCCTGCCAAGCGTGGTGGTTATGGCAAATCCCCCCATTGCATTCTATGGGGGAGGCCTTGTCCAACTGTGGACATCTAATGGCTGATGAAGACGAGAAGAATTAATCAAGTTTTCAAGTAATAGAGCTTCTGCCCTTGGTATTTTCAAAAAGTTTTCCAAAATACACCAAATACTTACCCCCTTATTCATAATCATTTTTTAAACCTATTTTGGATAAAAAAATAACTTTTGTTTTGTTCGCTCTTATGTAAAAACAAGACAAAACCTATTTTAGCTACCAAAGGTTTAAAAATTGATTACGCATAAGAGGGTTAGCTTCTATACATAAAAGTTTCTTAGTAGCAGCTAGTGCAACTAGTAAGGTGTAGCTTAAACCATTTTTTCCCGTTATATTTCTTGCTCATTCCAGGTGCTTGTTCATACCATAGAATAAATCAAATACGGGCATACCTTTAACATATCTTGAATGCAGGTTTATTGAATTTTTATTATGAAAATACACATAACACCTAACAGTCAGGCACATATACGTAGTCTTGATCCCACATACTAGAACTCCCTGTGTCGTGGGAATCAGGAACTACAAGTACCATGGGAAAATAACAACCAGACCCGGAAAAAAAAATTGTAGTTCATACAAACATTTTTCCCGCAGCGAGACTCGAACCCGCAACTATATAACTATACAAATATATTTCGAAAAAAGCTTTTCCTAAATTAATTAAGCAGATAAAAATGAGCCCATTTACCAAAATCATTGAGTTTCGTTCTGACTCAGTAGATCGGTCAGTACAAAATGTTCTATTGTGTATGGGACAGTTACAAATTAGCCCAATCGGACTTCAGAAAGTGAGTCAAATTCACGACAAACAGACAAATAGGTGGAGTTAAATTAAAACTTGTATAATGGTAGGTACTAAAAGGATCCTTACTTGACAATCTTTACAAGAAAGCTTTGTGAAATAAAAACACACAAATACAAAAATTCTTTATTTTGTTGATAAAGTTGAATAATGGAATTGCTGAGAATAAACAGATCATACCTTCTATTTGCAATCATCATCATCAGCCTTAGAATGCCACGATGAAGGGTCTTGAGCCGCCTCCATCCACCGACTTCCTGCGACGTTAAATTAGCAATACCCTATCTGAATACTGATTCGGAAAAGTTACGTGCCATAAATAGGTACATCAAGGGAAAAATTAGCACGCATTGAAACAAACTCCCAGCATCCAACTCTAGGTATAAGTAACATCCAATTCTTGGCTGTATTAAACCATATCCAAGGTTTGTTAGTTCTTTTGTGAGCTGAGTGTGATGAAGGCATTCAAGATTGCTTAAATGTATAGAATCCTAATTCAGTTTTGAATTAATTGATTTATTTTCTGTGGCTAGACAAGGAAAAGACCAAATGAATCATTTGTCATGAGTTATGAGCGTTTATTCCAATCTGCCCTACCAAAAGTTCGATGATCTAACTGTTTGGACTAAATTTGTGGCACCTTGATATCTAAACCAAAAGGTATCTTCGAAAGCAAGCAAGAATTCGAAGATGATAGGAGCCTCCATGTGGGGGCGTACTGTGAATTCAATCACCTCATAAGATTTTTACCAACAACAGTTACAAGGCACAAATCTCGAGCGATATGACCAAGAAAGAACCGAACCACAATATTCATATTCATATTCAATTATTGCTCTTATGTAGTAAGTAAGTACATTCATATTATATTAGTATTGGTCTTGTTTATACTAGGTAATTAGGTATTTACACATAAACCCCGTTAGGGCGCTGCAATTTTATCAAATTAGATTGAATTATTAAATTGTATGCATGCATTACTATTTATTTTTACTTACTATATAATTTATATTTAAAGCTGGTATTTGACGGGTTTCTTTCTGAACCGACTCTAGCTATCTTCTAACAAATTTCGGATTTCTTCAATAGCATTCCGGACGATTCACAAATTGTCCTGACGAATGTCCATTATAGGAAATCAATTAAGGTCCGAATTCGTCTCTGAGACAATGGCCGAGGGTCCCGTAGCCTCAGTGTCCGACTAATTGAACCCCGACTATTATTGGACCCCTTGAGATCGGAATTGGAAATGTCAATAAAAGATGTAACGATTTTTAGGGAAAGTGGGCTATTACTTTTGGCCTAACTGGTAAAACGAACTTCCTTAACTTTAAAGAGTAAATTGAGAAAATGGAGTTTGGGCATGACTTTGGAACTTGACAGTTGGATGAACCGAACCACAACCACAACATGTAAGATTAGTTGTTATACTCATTTTACAGTTGTTATTAGTGATCAAAGAGTTATTTTCAACAGTGCTAGTGATCGCGGGTATTTAAACGAGCGAAGCGAGTTCTCCGAGTCAACGTTGGCAATCGGCGTTTGTATGTAAATATGTATTTTTAGTAAGTAATTACTTTCGTAACGTTTGTCCGATCTTCATGTAATTTTGTAGGTGGGAGATAGTAGGTACTAGTACAATTTGTAGAGGTTGTTCAAATAAAGGAATCCAAGTGGGGGTAAAAAAAAAGTGAGACAATCAGATCACCTGGGGTTTCATATGAAAGGGCTTTGTTTGATAAAGGATCTCGCCGAGAGCTAGTACCAATTGCGTCAAAATCAAATGTATTTCATAAAATTACCCATATTTTTTAAATTACGTAAACATTTTCGATTGATTTACATGAACCCGTGATCTTGAAATGAAGTTAAATAGGATTTTGTATTGTTTACTTTCGTGCGGTGACGGTGCCATTGCTTGGCAATGAACCTCACAAAGAGAAATTATTGCAGGTAGGTATAGTCTATGCTCACAAACAAAGAGGATGCAATTACTATACGTAAGACCTCAGAATAATGACTACGTAAGACTCACAAATGACATTATCATTCATGACAGGATAGCTCTGTGAAAGACAGCGGCTTTTTTAAAATACGTATACTCGATTTACACAAACTAACTAGAAACTACAAATAATGCATCTCAACTTGCGATGGATGATTGCTTTGATGAACCCAGGTCATCATACTTGGCATTAGTGCTGCGAAACTTACGGATACATGTCATGCCCTTGAGGCATGACATACGCTGTGATCAATGTGGATTATCTGATCATGGATTGAGCCCACACCCCCCCGTAAGTATTATAATAATAATAATAATAATAAATGCTGGACATTTTCACAAAATCACACATTTATTTTAAAACTAACCTCTTAACTTTATGTCCCAAAAACTATGAATTACGGTCATGAATCCTAAAAAGACTTGTTGGTAAAGCAAAAACGGTTTATTATCCTCATAATACACGAGGTATTGTTTTGACGCAATTATTTTTGGTGTGGTACGAGCTGCCTTTTTGAAACGGCAAGATCCTTTAAAACTATTTTTATTTTATTTGTAATTTTTGAGACATACGGTTTTTTTTAAAAAAAACCTCTTGGGGTAGGTACATCTATTAATACGACAATGCTGAAATTAGGCAAACTAGTTAGCTTATGTGACAAATAATTTAGTCCAAAATCGTAGAAATGCGACTGGTCAAGGGGTCGTGGTTCGTAAGGTCTTAGTTTGGGGCGAACTAGTATATTATACAAGATTTTTAACAAAAAACTGTCTTCACTACTTAAAATACTTAATCGGATCTAGATTATATTTTTATAAAACGGAGTCATTCCTTATCAATAAAAAAAACTAAAAATACAGTCAAAATCAGACCTTTTTGTACGACGATTTTTTGTTTTTCTTTCTTTTTTTTCTTTAATGAGAATAATTTGTCGGATGAGAAATCACATCAAATCAGATATTCGCTTCGTGCAATTGCTAATAATGTTACGATTGTAAAGTCATTTCAATGGCTTTCTGAAGCGATGTCCAATATCCTGAACTGTTCCGGAACCGGAACACATGCAAGCACACCTACTATCGGCCTGTTGGAAATCGACGATTGACCTTTGACATGCCATAAGGTATGTAGTATTATAGAGATTATAAGATTGATGTATTTTCAAACCTTCGTTAAACTTGAATCCATAAAGCTCCGACCCAAATAGTAATATTAATAACTCCCAACAGTCGCATACATAGCCTGATCCCACACTAAAGGATTCCTTGTGTCATGGGTACCACAATACCCAGAGCCGAGGGGTTTTTCCCCGTGGTCCCACCGCGCTAGAGATTGAATTAAAAAACAAAACTATTGTAGCGCACTGGACAGTGCAGAGCAGTGGACGAAGCCATTACGCATCAGGCCATTGAATACAATGAGGGGATTTGCAATAATCAACACGATTGGCAGGTGGATTGATCTCAGTAGTAGATGCTGCTGCCCATACCCTGGTGTAATCCGTTAGTAAGACTTTTATTACATCCACGGGAGGAGATGGAGGGGTCTATTCTTAGGCCGGACACGGCTACCTGTATGTAAAGAGTCCTTTATACACCATTTTCTCTAACTCTATTCTCATTTATCGGTTTCCTGGAGAATTCCCTGTAAATTAACATAAATTTAAATGTCCCACGATATGATGCAAATCATCGGTGTCTATTTTCACACTTGGCTATTATTCTTCGTAGAAGCCACTACGAACGGTCCCAAACGGCCTCTATCCATCGACTGCGATCTATGAAACGTCGTCGGTCCAATGAGAGCCAAGGGCCTTCCTACACTGTCGTCCGGGTTGTGGTTGCTACTCGAGACTATATTCTCTTTTTTATCCTTTTTATTAAGGAAACCTGATTTTACAAGAATGTAATCTTAATTCTGAAAAAAACATCTCTGAAACTCTTATTTTCAAAACTACTTCCTTAATTCGAAAGACTTTAGAGCTACCATCATGATATCACCCCCTTGACGCAGGACCAATTTGGTGACTTGTCGAAGACACGGAACTTACAGAGGCCTAATTCTCTTAAATATTCAAGTTACATTATTATAATCTCGTGTCAGTAATAGTAACTACGTGACAGTGCGACTGACACAAGATTATATTGTGATCGTTTTTTAACTATGAGAATTGGGTCTCAGTTATTTGTCGTATCTTAGTCGGTAATTTCAGCTGAATCTAGCGATCCTAATGCGAGGGTCTGTCAGCCTACCTGGCCCTACGAGCCGATACAGTAATTAGCACAATCCGGGCCAGGGGAATGACAGATGGCTACCTTCTAAATTGGAGGAAGGTAGCCAGTTCGATACCCGACGGGATTAATCTTTGTGATTCATTTAAATGAATGTGACTGATTGAAGATTGGGGATTTGAGTTTCAAGGCCTGAATCACGCAGAGTGAATTGGAAAATCTGAAAGCCTAGTTATTGCTTAAACCTAGGGTAAACTACTATTGTAAAGTTATCCGTTTACAAATGAAGGCATCTTAACAAGTCAATAACACCATTAATTATATTATTTGGCTTGTAGTGTTTTTACATAAGAAGACCATTTTTAAGGTGCGGTACATCAACAGAAAAATGGGACTTAATATAGGAGAAAGGAAATCATGAGGCAGCTATAACAGAGATTAAAAAATAATTATTAATAATAATAATTAAAATTAGTTAATAATTTTTCTTTATTCTTTATTCTTTATTCTTTATTGTACACACATATACATAATAAGAACACAAGACAGAACTAAAGGACATGTACAAAGGCGAGCTTAACCCTAAAAAGAGTTTTCTTCCAGCAAACCTCTGTGGCTAGAGAGTGGTGATTATAGAGGTAGGTTCGTGCACACATGTAAAAAGACAAGTAAGAAATAAAACAAGTTAAAAATTATATATTAATTATTAAAATTATATTTTTGTATGGAAATCGCGAAAATGAAAATCTAGGGTACTTTCAGTGACCGGAATACTTCCGGATTGGTCCCATTTTTTTCAGAATCCAGTACTGATGATGGAATCCATGAGGAATTGAGGGAACTCCTCAAATATTGTAGGCATACATATGGCGATTTTGATATTTTCAGCAACAAACCAAGCATTTGCATTCAAAAAGTATCATAATCCTTTCACCACTATGGTTCTTTCATCATTTTTTTTCATCCAAATATTTAGTCGAATACAATAGCGGAAGTCGGTTTTTTAAATGAAAAGTTATAAGAACCATTATCCTCGTTAGTACTAGCCATGCTAAATTTCAGCAATATCGCCAGCAGTTTTAGTACTGAACATTTAGGTTAATTTTAACAGATAGGTATTAATTATAAAAACGGGATATTTACCATGATTTGATACTGTTGCAGTTTAATCATTTTAGCTTATATTGCTCGCTCAGCCCAGGTTGGGTTACTACTCGACTTGTCGACACCGCAAGTCGATGCATATTGATTGCTAGAACACCAACAAGGCAAGGCACTGACTAAATACCAAGTATATGTATATAATTATTTTTGAAATTAGTATCTATACTATTCTTATACTTAGGTACATTTAGTATTGTATTTTTTAAATTTATTGACATGTAAATCGGCTTTACGAATACATTGTATTATTGTATTATTATTGTATTATAGGTAGCACACAGAACCCCAAAGTAATATTAATTGAACAGCGTCGTAGGTACTCCACCCGCAGGCAGGTAAATCGGTTGGGTTACCATTTGGCTAGAACTAAGACTTGGAATCATTCTTGTGGAAATCATGCCACTTGTGCATGTATATCGGTGCTTACTGGCACGTAACCACTGCAGCTGTTGTGCTTGATTTCATAACAGGAACTATAGTGACCACTCGGGTCTAAGGTCATGGGTTTGGAGACCAGCTACGGGCGTGCCAAAAATCCAAAGGCTAAATCCACCAAAGCGAAATGGGCCAGTTAACGTGATGGAGCAGTGAGACTAAATAGAGTTCACCGAACTAGTGAGTCCAAACATTTTTACCATCCAGACAGATTTTATGTCTAGTGGACATACTTTTTTACTGCTCTGAGCTTTGGATACAAACCCCATCACGATGAGCCACTCAAAGAATTGAATTGAATTTGTTTTTTTTTTTTACTTTTATTTTGTATTATTGAATTTTGTTATTATATGTAAGTACCTATTTTTTACATGCCAATGTTATGCAATAATGACAAAATGGTTAAATAAATGAATATCTAAAAATATTTGAAAAATATGAACCGAATGGAAACTTGATTAATAAAAATCAGCCTTTTTAATTAACGCTGGTTTATGGTAATGCCGATGTAGCGCTAGTAGATAGTCAGTAGCAGCCTGCTTACGTGAATGTGTCCCTATATGTCTAGCTAGATGCCTAATACATAGACAGTGTAATCAAAGAGATGATGAGATGGCAATTCCGTAGTATCGGATGCCAACTACGTGCTGCAATACCTAATTGGAATTCTGTTCAGTTAACTATGTAAATGTCTATCTACTATAATAGAAATAGAGGTGGAAATGGGGCAGTTTCATGTTGTAGCGATATATTATGTATGTACACATACATAGGCACATCACGCTTTTTTCCTCGAAAGGGTACTTATATAGGCAGATACTCAATGGGCCTCTTTTCGCTGCGATAAGCTTACCACTAGTCACGTTTACATTCCTACGATTGTGCAGGGAATATAAACGTGACTAGTGGTGAACTTATTGCCACTATTTATTTCCAATAATCAACTTGGTTAACGCCTTCTTTCAGTAATAACATATTCCTAAAATAAGCCAGTAACTAGAAGAAATCTTGAACCAAAAACCATCAAGTCCGGGCACTACAATACGCTATAAAAATTTTCTTTAGGTACACACAAAATTACAGTCAAAGAAAAATTACATAAAGGCTTTAAAGGACAACTTAGAAGCGAGCTCAACCCTAAAAGAGTTTTCTACCTGTAAACCTCAGAAGATAGGGAGAAATGATTAGGTATAGTGGTGGGTATGTGTGCAGAAAATAATGTAAGTACTTACCTATACTTGTGTATAAATGTACTTCTTAAAACAGCTATATTCTTATGACATAATGCCTAAGAATGATGAAGGATGAAAGCCTAAAAAATAAAACAATATAAATTCTACTTATGTATAAAATCATAGACTTTATCCATAATATTCTAATAATACATACAACAATTATAATACATTCAATAATTATAATAAATAAAGAATAAATAAAAACAAGTAATAATACTTACCTACCAACTATTACAAGGGAGACAGTGCTCGTAACTAGTATTCAAAATACTTGTACAAACTTCACTTTCCATTCCCACAGATAGGTAGAGCTTCTATGGACAGCAACCAGCCAGCAACAAAAAATATCGCTCCATTACCTTGGCCTTCTGAAGGTCAATGTCAATTGCGATGCTAGGTGGCACACCGCCGGGAACCAGTCCCAGTCAGCTGAATGTCGCGTAAAGGTCATCTCCAGCTCTCTAGTTCTCATGGGGACGCACAGGGATCGCAGGAATATAAAGGGATGGAGGTGATATTCATATTGAGCTCATTAGTGAGTAAGTACGATTGTCTTTTGTCGCTAGTCTGTGTTCCAGCATTGCAGTAAGGATCATTGAAGACTGAAATAGTACTTTACTGGCCCGAATAAGGGACAGATTATGTCAAAGTGACAGGTATTTCAACTATGAAATGTCGACAGAGTGTAACTCGGGTATAAAAACTTTCTGTGGTACTACTGGATCGCTTGGTAGTTCTATGGGTTTTTTTACCCGTGGTACGATTGGTAGTACTACTGACAACAAACAAGCGAGTAACACTAGAAGGACGAGGCGAAGCCGAGTCAAGTGGCTTGAAAGTGGGTATTAATCAAGACACCTTGTACTTGTAGCGCAGACTCTTTTCCGCAACTAGGCCGCCAATGGGCCCTTTTTGCGTGGCGAGTGGCGGCTGCTAATCCAGCCACACGATGTTTACCAGGAAGGCCAGCAGCTCACTAATACCGGCGCAGGCCTGCCCGGGAGTCCTCGGTGTCCCGAGGAAAGTTCTTCTTTGAGACTTGAAAACTGGCTTCCAAGAAGGCTTGTGAAATTGTACGGAAAGAGTTTATGGGTAACCGAAAGCATTACAACCATCTACATAGCTATGACACAAAATACTATAACTTTTCATTTAAAAAACCGACTTCCGCCATAGTATTTGACAAAATATTTGAATGAAAAAAAAATGATGAAAGAACCATAGTGGTGAAAGGATTATTATACTTTTTGAATACAAATGCTTGGTTTGTTGCTGAAAATATCAAAATCGCCATATGTATGCCTACAATATTTGAGGAGTTCCCTCAATTCCTCATGGATCCCATCATCAGAACTGGATTTTAAAAAAAATGGGACCAATCTGGATGTATCTATACAAATAAAAAAAGAATTTTCCAAATCGGTTCATAAACGCCGGAGATATGCGGTAACAAACATTAAAAAAAAAAAAAAAAAAAAAAAAAATACAACCGAATTGAGAACCTCCTCCTTTTTTGGGAAGTCGGTTAAAAAGAGACGCGCCTTCAAGTGCTTTGTGGCTATGATGAATCTAAACATAAAATCAGTGTGTTGTGTTATTATCTTTTCGGAAAAGAAGCGTGCCTTCTCCACAATTCCCAGATCCTTACAAGCTATTACCGCTTCCCGCAGATGGCACCACACGGCATTCCGTCAGCCGACGAACGAGCTCATAAAAAATTATATCGCTACGCTCGGTGGTGTCATTCTCTTATGCGCCTGTTATGTCAGCTTTATGACATATCTCTTTCCAATTTGGAGCGAAGAGGTATGTGACCCTGTTCATATTACTGAGACCTTACCATGAGCTCTTATAGCGATTCAGTTCAAAAACTATTCAGTACAAAATATCGATTCCGTGATGTCCGCACCTATGTTTAAAGGCACAGTAGCAGAAGGTTTAGAGACTTCTACGATTGAAGTTATTAAATGACGACGGATGTCATGTTTAGGTATAATGCCCTCATTGGCATCTCGATCATAAGAGATGTCAACGACGAACCGATATTTTGTACTGAATTGTTTTTGAACGGAATCGCTTTAAAAGCTCATGGTAAGGTCTAAAAAATATTGGCTTGTGTCGAGTATGACATACCACTGGCCACGTCTATTATTACTGCGATTGTGATAGCCATGTCAAAAAAAAGAGTTAAGAAATTGAGGCTCTGCCTACCCCATCGGGAAATAGGCGTGATTATGTATGTATGTATGATACGATCTCCTCTCAACTTCCCTGTAACGGATGAGCAATTGATAAATTCGTCCCAAGAGGTCCGTGCCATCTTGCGTGAAGCCCAGCACTTTGGGTCATGTTGGGTCACTTTGGGTTGTGAATGTAGAACAGCTCCCAATAGGCAATCAATGAAAACAATTCGTTATTGAAGTCAGAAAATCAGAATAACTGTTCAGTCAGAAATCCCAGTCACGCGTCAGAATTTTTTTATTGTACAAACAAGTTACAACGCACAGTATTTACATTGAATTGTTAAATTTTAATTGAGTGTTTCATATTTCACTGAAGTGTAATCGTGTGTATAAATCGTTCGTCCAGAAACCGTGGCAAAATGAATATGTTTTCTGAAATTAAAAAACATGATAACAATATGAGATGAGATGATTAACAGTTGTATAACATAACCCATAACAATAAGCCCATATAAATATAATATCGGAGTGGCGGAAGAGTTGTCAACAGTGCACCATCGTTATTCCGAAATAACATCCTGAAGACTATCTTTCGTCTATTCGTAAGTAGTAATTAACTTTAAACGAACTCTGTAAACGAAATGCGGCTTCCGTGCATTAATGTAATCTGTGCGAGATTAGAAACTCCTTGCAAAGGTTGTAATCAAACCGTCTTAATTTGAAAATGGAATCTATCCTAAAAAGAAGTTAAGTGAGGGTTTGATTCGATTTGAATGTGGTGTGACCAAGGGTGTGACACATTTTGAAAGGACGGGGATTGTAAGGGGCATCGCTCACTGCTAAGTCGAAGCGGGATCGTGGCGCGGTCGCGGCAAGTTCGCGGCACGGTCGAGGCGTGGTCGACTCTATGTAGAGTCGAGACGCGGGTGGCTATGCTTCCTTCACACATTCCAATTCATTCAACATGTCGTCGTCAGATGATGAAGACGTACTTGCACAAGTTAAGTTAATTTTAAATTAATTTTGTTTATCAGACATAAAATTGTGAAAAACTATTAAAAACGCAATAGACTCAAACGCTTGCCTTAAATTCGTCCCATTTAGTCCCACAATTCATCGTTGTTATTGGTTGCCAACACGATAATTGTGAGTCTCCTGTTGTGACCAATAAAGCCTGTAAAGTTTGAAAAAGAAACTGTTACTTCTGTGTTCCTGACAAATTCGCCTAAAATCTAGCAAAGAGCATCACAAACTATGTATCCGAGGCTAAGGCATACTCCAGGCGTCATAACCCAACTCGACCCATTTGAGAAAGTGAATGGGACAAATTTGGAATGTGTCCAAATTAAAAGTCATATTCGGGCCGAAGTTTATTCAGTGCTGGTTAATTAGAAAATACCGTTGTTATGAAAACTGAATAGACACGATATTAGAAATGATACTAAAAACTATAAGGATACTCAGAATGGAAAGTGAACCCTACGACGACGCCCCGTCCTAACAGACCCACCGACGTAATAGTAAATTATACACAAAACACATTTTGCTGACATGTACCGTCTGCAACGTGTTACACAATTGCGCTGTCGTCTGATAATCGCCCGTGAAAACGGCATATAAAAAATGTTTTGGTGCCACTTCACTTGGCGTATTTGCGTAAATGTTTGCATTATTTTGCCATGGCAAACAACATTGTGTTCTGATGGAGTCATGGTTGATTTTGCCTTGGATAGATAACGCAAACATTTGCGAATACACACCAAAGTGAAGGTGCACCTTTTCAGCCAAAATACATCTTTTGAAAAGGTCGAGAGATGCAGTCGAAACACGCAAGACGAATGATAACCACTAAATTATGTAAAATTGTTGTGGTTTGATATATTTATTGACGCGAACGTCTGTAAATCCGGTTTGTTAACATTTTTAGATGCAATTATATCATGCCGAATTTAGTGACGCGATATCTCTGTGAATAATGATTTGATAAGAAATTTCCAATTAGTAAAAATACAAATTTTATAACTCTGCACAGATGAAAATATATGTAATTTTCAGAAATATCCGCCTTTTTGGGACGAAGATACGAGCAGAAGTGAAGGATATGGCAATAAGAGGAGAGAACCAATCAAGGAGAAGCCGCAATATGCCCAAGCGATATTGGCTTTCATAACAAAAAACAAAATTAAATTCCTGCAAAGATACAAATAAATCTCAATTAATTCCATCATCAGAATTAGATTTTGATAAAAATGGGACCAATCTGGAAGTACAGGCTGATGATGATGATGACCTACGGATTAATATTATTATGAATCTTGACAAAATATTTCTGGATCAAGAATACTTACATTACAAATGCGCTATCAATTATGCATGTTTTGTGGCTTTTAACACCTCGTCTAGACTAATTGTGCTTTATTTTTTGTTTCTTTTTGTTTCAATAAAAGAGCTAAAAATTATTTTTACAGCTTTAAAATAGAAGAAAAAGAGTTCTATTATGTTTTAGTGCACTTTCAGAGCGTTCAATTGAAAGAGTAGGTAAAGGGTAGAGGTAGAAAGGTACTCTACAAATGAACCCAAGAACTTGAAACCAGAAAAACAAACAATTGAAAACAAGATGGCTCCAGTATTTTCCTCATCATATCGGAGGAGAGTCGATGGCTTTCACAATATTTACTTTCACCCACCAATGATTCACAGAGTGGGTACGGTTAGCTTCGTAAATGGTTATCTTATTTTTTTGAACCAGTGAAGTGAGTTCTTTGATTTAATTTGGACGAATCGGCGTTTGTATATTAGTAGTAGAACTTCTTGTGAAAGAGTTCGTCCGGGGAAGTACTACCACCGTACCTATTTCTGCCACCAAGCAGTAGTGCTCGCATTACTGTGTTTCAGTTTGAAGGGTACGGGTCCTGGTAAAATTACAGGCACATGAGACTTTTCATCTTTACGTCTCAGGGTCGGCACCGCGCTTGTGATGTGATGTGTGATGCTCTGGTGTGGCAGGCGTCCATAGGCTACAGTAACTACTTTCCATCAGGTGGGCCGTATGCTTGTTAGCTTACCTAACAGAGGGTTGTTGTAATATTGGGGTCCAAGAGGGGGTAAAAAGTAACAGTCACATACATAGTCCTGATCCCATACTAGGTTTCCCTGTGTCGTGGGTATCAGGAACCATGGTACCGCAATACCCAGACGGAACAAATATATGCAGATCATGCAAACATTTGTCCCACAGTGGGAATCGAACCCGCACCTCTTGCTTCACAGCCGGCTACTCACCCACCGCACTACGGAGGTTGATGACACGGAGGTTAGATAAAGATAAAGATAAAAAAATAAAGATAAAGTTTAAAACAAATCTCTAGGTTACTTCCAGTAACTCTCATCATCATCATCAGGCTGTAGAAGTCCACAGCTGGACATTGGCCTCCCCTTTAGAAAGCCGCGACGCATGGTCTAGAGCCGCCTTCATCCACCGACTTCCTGCGACGTTTATAATGTCTCTCTTCAACTCAATATTATTTGAATTTTACCAAAATATTTACTTACTTAAGAAAGGTCCTAAAAACCTCTACTGCCATTTATTATTTTTATTTTCTTAGTCGACTTTCACTTCCAACAGTACTTATCTACTTAGGTATTTATATCTTTGCTTATTTCCTTTCGCGAATACGTTTAAAGTTCAATCGAAAGCGTATTGTCAGCCATAATAGTCAAGAATGAGGTCCCCAGTACACCCCACTCCCCCACTCGCTTGTGCACTGGAAGCACAGATTAGGTAAATAACAATGCAGAGTATAAGCTTCTTATAACCTTCACACTCTAGGTTCTTAGGCCCATAATTGTAAATAAATCGAACTTGACTCTGAGAACGATCTTGATCTCGTGTGTTCCAATTTCAAAATTCCCATACAAAAACGTAATTGTTGGTGTTGAGTTCGGTCTATACAGAGCTAACACCATTTTTTGTGTCATGCATAACATGGGTTTTGATAGCACTTGTTCTTTTGATAGCTTGTCGTGTTGTGTACACTACGTCAGATTGAAGAAACTGTCCATCTTAAGGTGTCCTATAATTATTATACAGCTGCTCACTTTGATACAATATGTTGTAAACGTTCTTATCAATAAATACATCGTAAATTAGTCATTAGTACCTTTAAACTGGTAACACATTTCACTCAAAGTAAAAAAAAAAAATATCTTTTATAAGACTTGCCCAAGGAGTTCCACCACTTGACATAGGCTTTACTTTTTTTATAGTTATGGCTTTTGATGAAAATCTCCTTAGTTTTTTAAGGAGATTTTCATCAAAAGCCATATCTATAAAAAAAAGAAGATGAATTTTCATCTCTGAAATTCAATCATTTGGATCTCTCTGTTTGTTATATACTTCTACTGTAGTGTAACAAATCGGCTATTGGATCCCGATGAGCGAAACTTCACAGTTTCTTTCTGAGCTCGCTATTTCCTTTTGTTGAGTAGCTCATTATTAATTCAGAGCTGATTGAAAGTGAGAACAAAGTCCTTTGGAATGATAATACGGCGTGGATTGCACTATTACTATGTAGTGCTTCTGACTAATCCTTTCTGCTGAGTTTTTTTTAAAAAAAGCTCTGGCGCCATTTCTGATGGTGGTAGTATTTTCCCTTATATTGGCATTGATTTGTGTAAATATCCGCGCATTGTTTAAGAAAAGTATCTATGTAAGTTTAATTTGAGTAAGTATCTTTTTTTAATGCAACAGTTTGATGGAATGTGAATTGGAGAATTGGTGAGTTGGATGGTGAATTGCCTACACCTTACGGATACTCGAGAACCGTTATCGGTTGTGAATTCTGCGAGCTGTATGGCCCGCATATTGCCACTTCTGAGAGCTATGTTAGTAACCATGGTTTTTCTATGGGGTAAAATATTGGCCTTAAAATAATTAGTTCATAAACGTGTAATCAAATCAGCTTTTATAAAAAACTTTATGAGTACATAGGTAAATAAAAGCAAACGATTGAAAATTTCCGGTCTCTGCCTAACCCTCGAAGAGTTTGCGTGAGCTTAAGCATTGAGAACCTTATTCATAATCATTTTTGAAACCTGTTTTAGTTAAAATAGCTTTTGTTTTTTTTCTCTCTGATGTAATATTTCATACGTCAAAGCAAGACAAAACATGTTTTACGAATAAAGGTTTAAAAAAGGATTATGAATAAGGTGGTAAGTGTTTATTGAACAACTTTTAAATCAATTTTCATGTTACGATACAGAAAAACCAATTTTATTAACATGTTCCCTGACTTCCTGTTATTACCCAAATTGTTATGTCCACCTATTCTAAACCATAAATCTGTACAAATAAGGCCTAAAATTGAGGCGAGAGTATGGAGCATGCTTCGTATGCCCATTATTTTCCATACTTTAGTGTAATGCCTGCAATCATACAATTGTTTCATCTCCCCCATAAGGGGTGGGGAGCAATCATAGTAAGTGACTGAGGAAATCAATACTAATACATACATACATACATAAAATCACGCCTCCTCACGTTTTCCGGAGAGGTAGGCAGAGACCACGAATTTCCATTTGCTACGATCCTGACATACTTACCTCTTTTGCTTAATTCTCTCTCATTACATTCATCGTACCTACATTTGCGTCGGTTTAGTGTATTTTTGATCAATACTAATCTAGGTAGTTATTAGGTTTTCTGAAATGAGGAAAATGTACTTAGATATATATTGTATATTTTCATATGCTATAATGAATTTGTCAACTGTAGAAGAGTATTAATTCGTTCATACAGTAGTGTAGTTTTCGCTATAATTACAGTTGGCGAACGCTGTTATTTTTATTATGGGCCTTTTTATGATCAGCCCCCCTATTCCCTTACCTTTTTATTTATGGCCTCTGAATAAAAACTCATTTATGCCAATATCAAGTATTTAAAGATAGATTATTTCAAATAATGTCAAGTCGTTAAGTCCTCGGTCAAGTCATGTTCCAGCAAAGCGATAGCTGTTTTACTAGAATGTTCCCGGACAATTTTCACTCCTTCGAAAAGACACGCAATACACTTATTTTATTTAAATTCACTACCATGTGCTCTATAGAAGCTACACCGGTTAAAATGCCACCAAAATTACACGATATAACTAACAAAAAAACACTAGAAAAAATAAATCAAAAACGAACGTCCTTTCAAATAACTTTTCATTTAAAAAACCGACATCCGCCATTGTATTCGACTAAATATTTGGATGAAAAAAAAATTATGAAAGAACCATAGTGGTGAAAGGATTATGATACTTTTTGAATGCAAATGCTTGGTCTGTTGCTGAAAATGTCAAAATCGCCATATGTATGCCTACAATATTTGAGGAGTTCCCTCAATTCCTCATGGATTCCATCATCAGAACTGGGTTTTGAAATGGAACCAATCTGGAAGTATATCTATCCAAATAAAAAAATAATTTTCCAAATCGGTTCATAAACGCCGGAGATATGCGGTAACAAACATTAAAAAAAATACAACCGAATTGAGAACCTCCTCCTTTTTTGGGAAGTCGGTTAAAAAGCAGAAAAATTCTTATTGAAAGTTACTCTTATTGGAAGTTAACGTTTGACAAGTAAAAGTCAATTGCTCAAAATTATCATTGTGAATTGTCAATTGATGGTCATTTTGCTTGTCAAACGTTAGTCACTTGACAGTTGATTGCTTGTTAAAGGTAAGTATTTGGACATCTCAATTGTGATGTGACACAATCCGTCAGTTGATACTTTGGAAATTTGCGAAGTAGCGCGAGAATTTATTTCTGAAAACAAACCATCTGCTTTCGTATTTAAAGTCGCATATGCCTAATGTCTATATTTAATCCTAGACTAGTACGCCTGGACTAAATTCAGATTTAGTCCATGTTCTGTAATAAGGCCACCAGTGACTTTCAGTTAAGGAATAGGGGGGCTGGTTCTATTTATTTTTGAGACACGAAAATTCTATTGACTTAATTTTCTTATATTTATAATTGGAACTGTCAAAAAGGAGTTATTAACATTTGGTTTCCTAAAGGATAGGTTAACAAAAACTAGTGCAGTGCGAGCTTTTGACCTGACAGAAGACAGCTACTGCCATCGGTAACTTGCATGTCAAGCGGAGACTGCGATTTTCTACATAACGTCAAAGAGATAACTGTGAGATCTTCCACGTCTTTGCGGCCATCATAATCTTAGGAATCTAAGATTAGTACCACAATGCCGATTGCACCCACTGTTTTGTTTACAATTTTACCGGCATGGCCGGCGCGGCTAGACGATATCTGTATAATGTTCTAGAAGGTTTCTACAAGTCCAGTAAACAAAACTTTACTTTACGTCTATCAAAATAAAACGTAAATTTCTATGACTAGTAATATTACAACGAAAATACAACTGCATCTGACAGTTAACACCTTTCCACTCATATAGTGTGGTGCGTATCAAAACCGGTTTTTATAATTTAGTGCTTATCATAGTTTATATAAGGTTTACATTTGTGTGTCTATTTCGATTAGCGTAGGCTTTAGCTAATGTACTTTAGCGTAGGCTCTTGTATTTACAACAGTAAATAATAATGCACACAAACATTGTAATAGGAAGTAAGGTCAGAAAATAGTATTTGCTTTTATTTTGATCCACAAAACTGTGTTTTGGCCGTAGTAGTCTCGGCCTAAGAATACGACTCCTCCAACTCCTGTGGATATCGTAAAAGGTGACTAAGGAATTACGCCAGGGGACGGGCAGCAGCATCTACCTGAGTACTTAACACCAAACTGTTATCACCAATCCACATGCCAAGCGTAGTGATTATTATAGCAAATCAACCCATTGCACTCTATAAGTTGCACGATATCCATGCTATAGGAGAGGCTTCATCTAGCACTAGATGTCTACTGGCTGATGAGAAGATAATATTGTTGGTCCAGCCAAAGATAGAAGACAAAAATCCAAGTTAAGTTCGTCTAAACTAAAATGACGCCCTCCACTTCCATATGTCAAAGAAAATATTCGTTAATACCATGGAAAAATGAATCAAATTAATACATTTTAACGACAAGAATCTTTTTTAAATGTCTTATTCTGAGTTACGTTGCATAAACGCGGTGGAGAGGCGCGTCATGTCAGCTCTGAGAGCTGATTCTATGTTTTATGAAAACAATTGACATGTTTGGTGTAGTGTAACACGGTTTTTTTTATGGAAACTGAGGTTCACAGAGTATACGCTAGGGGCGATCATCGGAGTCGCCACACAAAATCCTTGTTACACTACACCAAACGTCCGTGTCAATTGTTAGCAAAAAACTTAGAATCAGCTCTCAGACGGTCTCTCTAAAAGAAAACGGAATGCGAACTGAACACTGTATTTTTTTTAACGAACTCACAATCAGTCAATATTGTAGCAATAACTAGCAGGCTCACTTGATGATAAGCAGTTTTCTATGTCCAATACTCTACTAAACAACACTATTACTGACCCTACTAAGATGACACTCGCCGATAAATCGCATACGTGCCTACAATTTTTAAGGAAGTCTTTGTCAAGTTAGTTACGTCCCAAGGGGACTTTCTGCGTTTTTAACTCTACAGTAACAATCACTTTTACTTTTAATTAAATAAATGACCACCTCTAAAACAATCAAATTTACAACACAATACGCTATAAAAGCACCAGCACTTTCTTCAGAGAACAAAACAAAATGCTAGGCATTGTTGACTAACACGGATGACCTACAAAAATACAACATACCTACTCTATACTTAAGTTACCGTCAGTTTTGCTAACGGTACCCGCACACAGGTTCAACGGCCGTGTGTGTGTTGACAGCGGGCGCAGGAGTAGCCAACATGTCTGGCTTGTCTGGTGAATATTTGTAAACAAGTTATTTAGTAGGAATTGTAGGAATTCCGGAAATGAAAAACCGGCCAAGTCGGACTCGCGCATGAAGGGTTCCGTACCATTTATCTATAAAAACGGCAAAAAAACACGTTTTTTTGTGTTGGAGCCCCCTTAATTATTTTTTTTTTATTTGTTGTTATAGCGGCAATATAAATACATCATCTGTGAAAATTTCAACTGTCTAACTATCACGGTTCATGAGATACAGCCTGGTGACAGACGGACATGGATGGACAGCGGAGCCTTAGTATTAGGGTCCATTTTACTCTTTGGGTACGGAACCCTAAAAAGAGCGTTACAGTGATAAATCTAGTAAACATATTGTTATAATCAGCTCAAAATGCTACCACTGCTAAGTCGCGGCACCTTTTCTCAATTAAATTAATAATGCCCGGACTTTTTTTGACACAAATTGAGTTATTTCATAAGTTTATTGTTAGGTAATCTGGTTATAATCACCATCATCATCAGCCTGTAACAGCCCACTGCTGAACCTTTTTCTTAAAATGCTGCGACTAACGGCCTTGAGCCGCATCAATCCACCGACTTCTCAAGATCTTTAAAAAATGTCGTTCCATCAAAAGGGGCACCTTCCTAGTCGTGCGGTTCGTGGTCACCATTTGAGACCTTTTATTCTCCAACGGTTATTGGTTCTGCAAGCTATATGGCCTGCCAATTGCCACTTCAAATTGCGATTCAATGATAAACAATCAATCAATATTTATATAAAATCGTTGCACGACTGACTGACTATCAACGCACAGCCTAAGCCATAACACAAAACACAGGTATTTTTTGACCGTAAGTCGTAGAATGAGAAAATTTTAAAGATATCTTCCTTTGTAGGGATGCAAAAAGAAAAGTTTTTCTTCTTTCATCTTTGTTTTTACAAAGGCTTGTAAAAGCAGATTTTACAACATAGATGTAGGGTTTGCTCTTTGAAATTGATGTTCAAGCCGGAAATTTCGTTGACAGCGTGGGAGTTTTCATTCCCTCAATTATTATAAATGTAAGTATTTTTGTTGTAAATCAGCGGTATTTTATACAATTAAAAAATATTGGCCAAAAAGGTCTACACTGCTTAAGATAAACAAAATATTCTACTTAGTAATACGATGGGCTAAAAGGGAGGGTTCCAAACGAGTACCTAACACTATTTATTACTCGTTGGGATTTGTTTTCCCATCGAGTAACATATTCCCTGGGTGTTACTCGTTGCGAATAAGTCTAAGGTTAGAAGACAAAACTTACTAGCTACAAGAAAATAGTTATACGCTAGTTGTTTACCTGCCTCTAGGCTAGTTTTACAATCTACTTCAGTTCCGCTGAAATCTTCAAGTGGTCCATGGTGGAAACGCAGTTCCTTAAACTGGGAAATTATATTATCGTGAATATATCACGTGAATCGCGTGAATTTATATTATCTTTGTACTAAGAAGAAAAACCGTGGTGTGTCCGGCCTAAGAAAAGACCCCTCCTTCTACCATGGATGTAGTAAAAGCCTGACGAAAGGATTACACCAGGGGATGGGCAACAGCATCCATTTGAGTACTTAACACCAAATTGCAATCACTTATCCGCGTGCCAAGCGTGGTGATTATGGCAAATCCCCCCCCCCAATGAATTCTATAAGGGGAGGCTTCGACCAGCAGTGGACGTCTAAAAAAATTGCAGACATTTCCTTCAGTTTTAGTTTACCATTTACCTTGTGTTGCATAACAACTTTTCTAGTCAAAAATAATAAACAACAATGACTCAAAACCTTTCCAAGAACATTAAATAACAATCCAAAACAAACACACGTGTGCTTTCCAATGAGTCACATCAAACATTCGACGAATCGAGAAACTTTCACACAACTGTTGACGGCACCTGCGTCAGGTGCCCATCAATGGGGGAGCGAGCATTCTCGAACCAGCCACACAGACACCAAGACTATAAAAGCCCCGCGTGGCTCGACACCGACAGAAATTATTGTGCAACCAAGCGACAAACATGTTCAAATACGTGTGTGTTCTCATTGCCCTCGCAGTGACCGTCTCCTGTCATGAAGTCCTGAAACCTAAACAACAAATAGATGACCCGTTTACACTCATGGACAGACTCGTCCACTACGTGTTCCCACCGCGCATGAAGCTCTGGCCGTGGCACGATATCTTCCAAGCGGCGAACCCTCTCGAAGATCCGAAGCTCGTCTCAAACCGAAACAAGTGCGAAATCGATCTATACGTAAAACGATTCGAACCTGAAGACCTAAGAGTGAAAGTGAAGAACCGTTTCATTATCGTCGAAGGGAGGAAGAAGGCAAGTGGAGATGATCTGTTCATGGTAAACAGATTCGTGCAAAACTTTGCTCTCCCACTGGGATGCAAGGAAGATGAAGTCACTGCTGTGTACGATAATGGAGTGCTGTTTGTATCTGCTCCTAAACATGACCTTCCTCCGCCACCACCAGAAAGAAACATCCCGATTGAAGTTAGAAAGCCCGTGGTAATTGAAACAACGACAGAAAAGAATGAGGAACAATCCATTGCTACTTCAACGGCTGCAACTTTAGAACAGGTTGACGTGGAAGCGACTACAACACATGGAAAGATCAGGAAGAAGGAACTGAAGACAACAATTAAAGTGACAAAGGACAACGAAGTAACGAAAGGGGAGGGCAATGGTTTGGACTACTCTATAGTTGAGGATATGGAGTGATCGGCACAGATGATTGACGGAATAAGACTGATTAGTTGTTCTAACATAAGCTAAGTGATGATTGTGTGATACACGACTACGTATTAAAACGAATAAGTATATAAATACTTAAAAACAAAATAAAATGTAAACATTACATTATGTACTGTACGTTATAATTTTAAGTATATAATAAAAATATTTGAGTTATTATTTAATGTTGTTTTACGAATAAACGTTATTTATTGTAAGCGATATGTTTTCATTTCAGTACGTTCGTGTAGTCATTACACGCCGTAATATTTCGGTTTTATGTCACTGTTCTTTATGTTAATGTGGGGTGTAAATAATGTTTATACTGTTGGGATGCTTCTATCGTCGCATTTATGATGCTGATTACACGGGCAACTAACGTTTCTCATAACGGGTTACGTTACAAGGCAACTTAAGTTCCTAAGTAACCGTCAAACATCAGATATCCCTATTTAAAAAAATAGTCGCTAGTCATCTTAGTTTCTTTAAAATTATAGTAGACTAGCAGCCAGCTCGCGACTTTGTCCGCGTGGTCCAGTCCATAAGTGGTAAATCAATTATAGTCTATTCTGATGTAAAAGCAATAATATAGTTAATTTTCTTAAAAACCCGTTCAGTAGTTTTTGCGTGAAAGAGTAACATACATCCATCCATCCAAACAAACTTTCGCATTTATAATTATTCAGAAGTGAGATGTTTGTTGTGCAATAATTTATTTCCTTAAAAATTGCAAAGATTCAAATCTCTTCCATACAATGTAATCAAAAGTCACCAAGGAGTGAGTAAAAAATCAATGTAGGTATTCTTTATCGCTAGATCTGATTTTAGCAATTGTCTACACTATACAGGGTTTGAGTTGACCCATTATACACTGTTGCCCTATTGCGCTCCTATCCACAACAAAGTCGCCGGTTGTTGCTTAACATTAATCGCCCGATTAAGAGAACATTCATATCTCGCTTTCTTGACATCAGCATGTTCTTAATATGTCACCGTGGGGATTGTCTCCGTATTTTCCCGTAAGCGTTTTTCTTATCATCTACGACGAAATGCTCAGACACGCTTCAACATGTTCTCCTCGAGACAATTTGGAATGAAATGTAAAATCTTGTATCTTCCTGTTTTTTTTTTCTATTTTCAAAGGAGAGAATCTGTAAATTGCATTTGCAACCATTTTGTGACTTTAAAGTCATCTTTATAAGAACATGAACTAATAATAAGAAAAGTTCAATAGAGTCTTTGTCAGATGCAAACAATAAGTCAAATGATGCAGAAACTGAGAAATGTTTAAGAGCAAACATAACTACTAAGTCGGCTTTTATAACTGTACGTACTCGAGTAATAACATCCAGCTCCATCGGGTAAACGCCATTCAGTAAATAAACGTTTACTCGAGACCAAGTATAATGCAAAATAAACCGGCCATGCGTCATCTCTCTAACTACACTAGTGTAGGGTTCTGAAGTCAAGTCATAGTCCCTCCATAACTCAAATAGCATTCATCATACCGAGATAGTTTTATAATGATTATGACAAAATTTTATCAAACGCAACTTAATTATCCATGCAATCAAAACAATTATAAAAATAAATCGATGTAAGTAATGACAAAATGTCAGTTTGAGTATGGGAAGTCAAATTATAATTATTGCCATAATCACCGCGGTTTGTAGGCGGATTGGTGATCGCAGTATTGGTGTTGAGTAGAGTACTCAGGTGGATGCTGCTGCCCATCCTCTGGTGTAATCCTTTAGTCGCCTTTTACGACAACCATGAGGAGATGGAGGGGTGAGGCTTTTTTCCTTGGTTGAAGCACTTTTGTACGGGAACACCTCTTGGAATCCGTTTTTTCGCTTGTATAGTATCGTTGAGTTTCTGCGTTAAGTCCCTTTTAGGATAAAAGTATATTTATATTAATCTGCCTTCGCTCTTAGGTTACCAAAATCAAAAAGTTATTATAAATTGATTAAAATCAATTCCCTATTCTTGTTTATCTACTGAAAAGCCACAAACCCAACTTTTAAAAAATTATAAGAATAAAAAAAAGTTACTCGTTTTTTGAACTCTAGGTATATCGACAATATAGTTTTCTCTTACGGCTGATATACCTCTTTGACAGAATACAGGCTGACAGACAGTTGGACGATACACGTATTAGGCTTAGTAATATAGGATCCCATTTGCGGGTCCAAATTAAATGAAACCCTAAAATTTAAAAATCGTATAGTGTTTGTTGATTGCTTGTATAAACCCTATACACTAGTAAGCGCATTGTATGTTCGTTTATCAACGTACACAGTTATAGACCTTGCGAGCTATACAAACTTATTCCATTATACAGGTATCATGGTACTCGTAGTTCCTGATACCCATGACACAGGGAATCTTAGTGTAGGATCAAGACTACGTATGTGACTGTTGTTGTTATGTTATTGAGTTATTGAGCCTTAACACCACATCATAAGGTCTCAAATCGAAAGTGTAAATTGTATTTAGGTAGGTTATACTTTGAACTCTCTTTTATTAAATGATCGAGTTATTTGATACAGCCCGTAATGAAGATCTTTACTGGAAGATATAGTCCTTTACAAAAAAGGAATAGTAATAGAAACAAAGTAAAAATACTTAAAAATAAAAATATATAAAAATATTTAAAACCTAGTTTCCTCCCCTGCCTTTACTATAGTAGAAATTAATTGTCTTTGCAAGTTTACGTATAATTATCAGCAAAAATAAACGTTCCAATTGTAATGGCCAGCTTCAAGTCCGCTTCAGACCATTCCAGGATAAATAAAGTAAGTACAGCAGTAATAATGGCAAACGAGAGCCGTTATACGGTTACATCGACAACAAAGACACTACGGAATGTTAAATGTGATGCTCACTGCTGCTTGTGTAGGTAAGTCGAGGCTCTATTCATAGACTTTGACTTTTTGGACTTTCTTTTCATTATGTTTCAGTCTGAAGTGAAGAGAAAGTTCTAGAGAAACGTCAAATCAGACAACTACTTTTTTTCACAAAAGTAATAGTGTTTTTTTCCCTTATGATCGAATTACCTTAAACGCGAGATGTCAATGAAGGCATTACACCTAAACATGAGATTTGCCAAAAAAGCTGTTTACCCTAAACGTAAGATGCCAAATGAAGCAATATGCCTAAAATGTGAAATTGACAGAGAAGCAGTTAGTCTAAATTTAAATTATCTGTAAAGCAGTTTGCCTTAAATACAAGATGACCTAGAAGCGGTAAGTCAAATAAGTCAGTTGACTGTTAGCAAAGCCTTAAATATCAAGAGAATTGGCAGCCATAAAGTCGATTTCATAGTAAAATATTGTCTCATAATATTTGCTAATCTCTATTGAAAATTACTGTTATTGTGGTTATTTTTTTTATGAAGTACCTACGTATTTGAAGGATATTATACGAATTATACTGGAATGAGACAATCATCAGTTAAATGAGTCAGAATAGAAGGTAGCATAATTATTACTTAAAGGTAAAATAAAAACCATAAAAAACGAACCACTATGTAAATAGACATTTACCTGTATAGGCTTTTAACCACCTAGACATTCACCTTTGTAGGCATTTAACCACTTAGGCATTTTGTTTTGTAGGCATCCACTTTAGACAAACTGCTTCTTTGTCAATTTCACATTTTAGGCATACTGCTTCATTTGGCATCTTACGGTTAGGGTAAACAGCTTTTTTGGCAAATCTCATGTTTAGGTATAATGCCCTCATTGGCATCTCGCGTTTACGGTAATTCGATCATAAGGGGTTTTTTTAATAAGTATTAAGTCTAACCGAAATAAATTTAATATATTTGAGTAGAGGTCCTTAAACCTATTTTTTCTATGAAAACTATTCATTTTTAGACCCCCCCGTTTAGAAGAAAAATCATTTTTTTTATTTTGGTGGATATTTAGACTTTTGGAATAATAATGGCGGTTTGGTTACCACAAAAAAGCCAATTATGCTCTATCATTAAACAATCAAACTAACTGATCAAAATTGTCAGTACATTATAAAAACAACATGCACCGCTACTGCACACCCCATTTACTGACGACATTAGCAGAGTTGAGTCACAAAGTTTTTTTTTTACTTTGCATTTCTTGTGTTGCCAACAGCTTGTAGAAGTCCACTGCTGGATATAGCCCTTGCCCATAAAATGCCACGAAAAACGGTCTTGAGCCGCCTCCATCCATCGACTTCATGCAACCTTTATAATGTCTGAGGCTAATTTGATAGTTTTGAGAGATATATCGGTGATCTTGGTTTCAATACGTATAAGATACACGATCCCTAGAATAATTTATAGTCGACCAGAGGACGTCAGCTGGCTGAAATGATGATGTTGATATTTTTAAAAGGCAACGTTATAGATACGGCGCATTATTGTTACCTAAACAGATAAAATACATTGTCTCTTTACGCCTCAATGTGTCTTCAGTGCTTTTCACACAATTTGCTTTACAACTGTATTCTGAACATTATTGATCATTTTATTTGTGCCGCGGTTACATTGTCATGCGATTACATTCCTTAAAGATCTTTTCGCCATTTTACGTTTTGTGACATATTTTGAAAAGCATTCTTCTCTGGTGTCACTGCTCTTTTTAGGTCTCAAATGAGGAAAATGTCTCTGATAAATAATATAATTAATATAATGTTTATATTTATTTATTAGTGATCCTATGCACATCGGCATGGCGGCAGGGCTATTTTCTATCTCGCGACAAGCAAAAAATAAGGGCTGTCAAATAAGTTTTGTATGAGAAAAGCTACGTTAGACAGCCATGATCACACAATTTACGCCTGTTGCAAACCCATCGCAAGATAGAGAATACGAGGGTAGGTCATAAAAAAACATTTATTTCTACTAGAGCTAAAGCCAAATAATAATAAATAAAACTATATCTATAACATAAAACACTTTCTACTCTTTTGTTAATATAAATATATATATAACTATATCTATGGTATATAACATAGGTAGGTAGTTAATACACTTTCTGCTCTTTTGTTAATATAATAAGTACTTAAGTATTCATCTTAAAATATTGTTTTTAATAACCCGTTTCTCAGCTTCCAAACCTAATGTATGTAAATTGTACAACCAACTGCTCTCCGTCGTGCGTGTGGAGGACTTGTAATAGAAAACAAATGTTCTAAAGAGTAAAGACAAAATTTAAACACTAATCTTTTTGTTTAATCGTTGCGCTTTAATGACAGCTTACCCCCTTATTCATAATCACTTTTGAAACCTATTTAAGCTAAAATAGCTTTTGTCTTGTTTTGACGTATGACATTTTACATCGGAGAGAACAAGACAAAAGCTATTTTAACTAAAATAGGTTTTAAAAATGATTATGAATAAGACCCTTAGTGTTTAATATTTAAAGATCGTTTTGCAACAGAGTTTAAGGCCCGTATTCTGTAGAACTTAACTCAGATTTAAATTAAAAACTGTCACAAAATCTTCACGCTTGAGCATAGTTCTGGAAACCAGCCCGAGGGCAGAAAACGTATTGCACTTGGCCCGCATTGTTATTAGATTAGGGCTTATAGGCATTCGTAGGGTTTCTTTATAATAACATTATGCATCAAACGTAGAAAATAAAAAATACAATAATCTCAATTGATCCTGGCACCTGTAAAGGTTTATCTTCTTCCTATGTTGAACATTTAAATTGACTCTGCAATGCCATCAAAGGTCAAATCTACCAGACCCCATCACGAATTTATTCTATATTTAGACATCCTGCGATTCCCCTCTTCCAGTGGATTAGCGTCTGACAACCTTAGAAAACAATTTCGGGTACGTTAAATAATGGTTAAAGGAGATTTTAGTTAGATTTTATTTTCAACGAATTAGACGCCAAATCAAAATATGCATTTGAATAAAAATTAAAATGTGAAAATAAATGTATTTTTACCAGAACTTTATAATGTAAAATCATAGATCAAATTGCTAATATTTCGTGAAGCCGAGCGAAATATCAATATCTATATTATCTACATCTATTTAGATTTTTCTACTTTGGAAAATAATTTTATCGAGGAAATTGTACGTAGTCGTATATTTCTTTTTCCATGTTCTTAAATGAAAGCTAAAAATACTAAAAATAATATCCAAAGCTATTCTACACATTGATATAAGTACACTGAATCAAAAAACTGTTTTGTTAGAATTCTGCGCCCTACTAACACGTGATATTTTTCTTACAAAATAAGCTGCAAAACTAAGACCACAATAATTATCACTATCAAAAGTTAAGACCACAATGTTTAAAATACAGTTCAAGAAAACTGAAGGCACAGGTAAATTGCTTGATCCCACCGGGATTGTTTTTGATTGGGTCCTGTGCTGTACGAAATACCATATATATTAATATATTGTTTCAGGTAAACTGTCTTGGCAGTGCTAAAATAACAAACAAATTATTGATATATAGATTAGATATAATATATGATATACATATATAGAAATTAGCTATGACGTGATAAATTATAAGTTTAATTCAGAAATTATTACTTTGTAGAAACGCAACGGTAGTAAGATCCAAAAATGGACAATAAAGTTTTAGGGATGTTGTCTTTGTGGCCCAAGGTTTAAGGACCATTGACTCTGCGTCTCAAACTGCGACTCTGCGTGCGTGCGTTAGTAGCAAAAAACAAGTGGTTTTGGATTAGCGCTTATGAAACGAGCATCATCATTATAATGATGATGATTGTTTTTGTTGAATATCTCGTTATAACGAGATAACAAAGAGCACCTATTTAACATCATCATCACCAGCTTGTTTACGTCCAGCATTGGACGCTAGCTATTAGGCTAGCATCCAAGCGTGGTGATTATGACAAATCTCCCATTGTATTCTATTTAGGAGGCCCCCTCCAGCAGTGAACGTCTAAATGTTGCTGATGAAACAAAAAACTTATTCTGCGCCTAACGAAATGTGCCAGCAAAGTGCATAAACAATCCACGCCAACTCGCCAGCCACCGGCAACCGAAGTAATCAATCACATTTTTGAATTGAATGTGCTATGCAATCTATAGGATTTTAAAATCAATGACAGTGCATCATTGTTTGTTTTCGATCCCTTTCGCGAAACATTTCACATGTACAACATAGATTTTTTATAGATCTTTTTGTTCACTCTCGTATTAACATAGTTCGCACATTAGAAAACTAAGTAACTACGTAAAAGTAGTGCCTGAACGAACCAACCCACCTGTACCTGCTGTTACACGCGTTATTTATGTTAGACTAGTTGCGCCCCGCGGTTTCACCCGCGTGAATAATGATGTAAATTGATGATGATGATGATGATGAAAAGTAGCCTATGTGTTAATCCAGGGCGTAAAGTATCTCCATTCCAAATTTCACTCAAGTCCATTCAGTAGTTTTTACGTGAAAGAGTAACAAACATCCATCCTTACTCACAAACTTTCGCGTTTATAATATTAGTAGGATAGAATTAATTTGTGAAAGAGTTCGTCTGGGGAAGTACTACCACCGTACCTATTTCTGCTGCCAAGCAGTAGTGCTCACATTGCTGTTTTTCGGTTTGAAGGGTACGGGTGCCGGTGAAATTACAGGCACATGAGCATTTATATCTTTGTCTCAGGGTCGGCAGCGCGCGTGTGATGCCTCTGGTGTTACAGGCGTTCATAGGCTACGGTAACTGCTTTCCATCTGGTGGGCCGTAAGCTTGTCTGCTTGCCAAGTAGCAAAAAAAAAAAAGAAGGAAGTTATTCTGTTTAATTATTAACGTAAGTGAAACCGCGGGTACAGCTAAGTTATGCATAAAATCAGCCAAGATCGGATCTTATCTCTGCCTCTTTGAAACCTAGCGAGCCTATTAGACATCTTATTTAAGTCTACAGGAACTCCAAGATTGAATTCGTCCGCGTATTTTTGAAGATAATATATGTCCGCTTCAAATATATTATGTTGAAATTGAAATGCCAGCGCACGGAAAATGCATCCCAACATAACAGGAAGTCCTGCTTTTAGAGATTTGCATTCGGTGAGTAAAAAGGAAATAAAAACCTTTGCGTATTGAGCTTTTTGTAAAGATGTGTACTACAGATTGAACCTTTTTGCTCGATTTTACATCGATTTTTACATTTTTATTTTTGATGTTATGCTAATAGGCCAGTTATGACTTACGGCACTGAGACGTGCAGGGTGATTCTAAAACGTCGGAAACGTTTCCGTGAACGTTAACGTGAAAAACTAACAAATCCGATCGGAAACGTTTCTGACGTTTTAGGATCGCCCTGCTGGTCACTAACTGCTGGCCGTATAGACAGGCTCAAAGTCACGTAGCAGGCTATGGAGAGAGCTATGCTAGAAGTATCACTATGATGATGATTAAGTTTATAATTTCTCATTTTCTATATGAACCAGCTTCCTTGTTCCTCTTCACAGGCGCTTCCCAACTAGTTGTAAGAAGGATCATCAAATGAAGCACGCGCCGTGTTTGCGACCTCTGCGGCGCGGCGGGCGAGTAGCTGGCTTAGATGCAAGAGGTTACGGGTTCGATTCCCGTTGCGGGACAGATGCTTGTATGATCAGCAAATATTTGTTCCGTGTCTGGGTGTTATGGGACCATGGTACTCGTAGTTCCCACGACACAGGGAATCCTATTGTGGGATCAAGACTACGTGGGTGACAGTTGGGTGTTATGTCATGTAGGTATATTATGTTTATTGCCCTGATTCTTCTAGGTTCAGTTGCGTTAAAACAGAAGTAATTTTAGTTAGCTAAGTTGTCCAGCAGTGGATTTCTACATGCTGATGATGTTTTTTATGTTTTTAGCAACTTCCAATAATCTTTTTAAGGTGATTCCTCTCGCATGTGGCGCGAAATTCAAATTTTATTGTGTTTTTTGTAAATCACAGCTAATCAACACTTCTTGAGATAGAGAAAACAGATTTTGCGAAAACTAGGAGACCTAGCACACATGTTTTAATTGATAGTAATAATAAGTATTTATTTTCAATAAAGCTTAACAAAGTATGTTTATGCAGATATATAAACTTAAACTAAGTAAGTAATGGGTAATCTAAGGATGTTACTTTTTAAAGTTCATTGTAAGTAAGAAGTATACTTTGAAATAGAACCTTTGTAGAGTCAAAACGTTGACATGTCATTAGTTAAGCTACGCATACCTTTAAACCAAAAAAACACTGTAAAAATCATTGAAGAGTATTCGTAGCTGAAGTAATGATCTATATGTGAAACTATAAACTAAAACATGTGTGTTAGGTCTCCTAGTTTTCGCAAAATCAGTTTTTACTTTTTACTATCTCAAGAAGTGTTGATGAGCTGTAATGAGCAAAAACGCAATAAAATTTGAATTTCGCGCCACATATGCGAGGGTGTTAGGCTTCATCGCTTCATTCACGTCATCATCATCATCATCAGCCTGTAGAAGTCCACTGCTGGACATACAGGCCTCCCTCTTAGAATGTCACGACGTATGGTCTTGAGCCGCCTCCATCCACCAAATTCCTGTGACGTATATAATGTCTTTAGTCCATCGAGACGAGGGCCCTCTTTCTTCTACCGCGTCGTCCAGGCTTCCACGGTACACCTCAGCAAACTTTTCAGGTAATTCAATTCAGTAATTACTATTCAGAATCTCTCTAATTTTTTTCTGATTCATTATTTCAAACAAAAAGAACACTTCACCTTCATTAGTTGTATTCAAAGATGTTTGCAACATTTTATGAAGATTATTACTTGCAGTTTTTAAATTTAAAGGAAGTTAGAGCCAGATGGAAAGGAAATACGTAGTTTCTCATTAATTTAAAAATTACAAGTCAGATCTTCATAAAATTTTGTAGCTAATAGTGGGATAAGACTGCAAGACTGTGGGGTAAGCAATGTTTTAGATTTTAAAGATAAAAAATCACGTGTTACCTACTCACCGTTATCCGAAAAGTTTGACGAGGTGTACGTGGAAACTTTAAGTACTTTAATGGTTATTAGGATTCGGTTTTCAAACAAGACAGACCCTATTTAGGTATAACCAAATTGCAAAAAACGGAACCCATAAAAATTTCGTCTGTTCGTCTCGGTCCGTCCATATATAAGACAGACATTTTACTTGGAAACTTTTGGCAAATCACTTTATAGATGAAATTTTAAAGGTGGGTGAACTGATGGACAACATAATAAATCAGAAATTATATTTTTTTAAATAATTTATTTAAAAAAATTATTATAATGAGGTAATGAGTTAACAAAAGTTAGTTAATGATAGATAGTAAAATGATGGCACGTTTTGTTTGTAATAAGCATTACTTAATTATGTCTAAGTACCTACATCTACTTAAAAATAACAGACTTCTAAATTAAAGAAAAAAGTAACAAATAGTAGTAGTTATTGGCACTAACTTTGAACTGAATAAGATCCATCAGCATCATAAGCCTTTTTATTATAACCGCCATAACCTTGTTTTTCATATGCATACGGCCCATAACTGTCAGAACCATAATGATCATGACCATGATGGTCATGGCCATAATGATCATGATGATGTCCGTGATCATTATATGAAAGGTCGTGATCATAATCGACGTATTCGTGATGATCGTGTTTCTTCTCCTTCAAGTAGTGAATGAACCAGGATACGAAGTGCCATCCTTTTATCATCAGTGCGTAAAATATTGCTCCATACACGATCTTCAAGACGAAAAGCTTTGTTGCTACGACGTAGAAGAAGTGCACTGTGAACAAAAACAAAGCAAAATCTTAATGAAATATGTCTTAACACTTAAAAAAAGTCCATAGTTGAAATCTACCAATGGAAAATGTATATTTTATGAATATATTAGTATTTTCGACTACTATATCGTAATCACGAAAATATTCTCAAGCAAACTTTATAATAGTAATATTAAACGCACCTATTTTACTGTAGTTTGAAGAATTTCAACATTGAATTGAGAAAAGTAATTTTGGAGTCTGGTCCAAACTTATCATTACGATGCGGGCCAAAATTTTCTTGGCCATAATGGTCGTGGCCATACCAATCATGGCCATAATGATCATGGTCAAATGGGTTATGGTCTAAATGAAGAGGTGTCTTTTGATAGTCATGCGAGTTGTAGTAAATATACGGGTCCGGGACGTATTTGAAAATGGCTAAGGCCCACGCCAGGACAATGAGGAACTTCATGCTTCCTATGACTAGAGCTATTCCTACACATATCTTGAATAGTCCAACTTTGGCAGCCAACAGTATCGCGAGGTTGGCTGCAACAAAAGAAAAGACCGTAAAGTGAATGAGCCATAGTGAATGAATCTTTGGATTGGTTTTTCACATGCTTTTGATTTTTAGCGCGATGGCTCCCGTCTTTTTGCCCTAACCATTACTTCGTCTAAGAAAACTACTGTATGTCAAGGAGTAACAAACATACTCATAAACTTTTGCATTTATGTAGGATTGAAATAGTAACAAGTACCGAACGAAACCTCATGTAAGCCATAGCAAACTGTTTTTGAACGGAATGAGAGGAAGAATTAAGGTGAATGCTCTCGTTGCCTTGCCCATACAAAATAATTTAAGTATTTTTTCAATCCACAGATTGTCGTTCTTTATATCGTATTTTTTTTTCGATTTTCTAATGATTATCGTACTCGCAAATGGTTGTTTCAAATAAAAATTTACTAAGGGTAATTTTTAAAATTAGTTTGAAATACGACCAATTTTACGTATGTGTGAGTGTTTTTAATGTCCATTTTGAGTCGCCACCTACCATCGAAGCGTGATATTTTTACGCAGAGCACCCTGTTTTGTTTAATTTGACAGAGATGGCGGTTAAATGGACCTCGAGCACCGAGTTTTGAGAAAGATAGTGAAAGATGGCGCTAAATAAATAAAAGTATGCCTCGCGTTATTTTCGGGTCTGTCACCAAAATTGCGAAACGCGACGTTGCCAGGCAACGCTACGTCACAAGTTTAGTGCTTGCTAGTCACCCGTAATTATTAGGCTTTATGAGCTGGCTCTGATAGGGTTGCCAACCGTTCGTTATAATCATAGTTTACAAAGTTATTTGCGGCTATGTTCTTTATACTTTGCAATATCAACAAAGTAGGTACCTTCGAGAAAATACTTTATTGTAACGTACTTTATTGAAACTCAAGTTTCAGTTTTATAAAATAAAAATAAAACAACGAAAGAATATGTAAAAACTATACTTTCGTAACTTCATTCGCAGCAATAAAAAAAAATTATTATTAGTCATTGACCGAGCGAGCAAAGCAAGGTAAGTCCTTGCAATATAATATGGCAAAATTTGCTATCGTCTGTTCGGATGTATGTACCTATGTACGTAAGTACTCGCGTACGTCGCATTTTTCAATTAATCTTGATGAAACTTGATATATGTACTTACTTATATATTTATTTTACAATATAGTTTTTGAGAAAAAATAAAAATGAAAACCAATATTACGTGAGCTCTCATTTGTTAGAGTTTCAACGACTTGTGGTTCAAGTAAGATTGGGTATATGCTAGATCGGACTATGGATGCGATTTTTAAACTTTATCGAAAAACAAGATAGTTTGTGCTCTTGAGGTATTCTGTTCGCAAAACTACTAGTTTTTATAATCCGACCGTGTACCGTGCTGTGATTCAGAAACTCGGTGTAGCAACCCTGATAATATATCAATATCAAAGTGTAGTATGAAGTTGTCATCTCGCTCCTTAAATGCAAAAGAGCCACAAGTCGAAAATTCATTTTTTTACTGGAAAGCCTATCAAAGTTTTGATAGTAGTTTTTTTTGTATTACTTTATAAATCTTTTTTTTCTACATATATGTATGGTATATTATAAGATGCGTATTTTGAACCTTACACTACCTTGAAATTTACATTGAGATCAATGTAATTAAATGCGGAAGAAACTTATCCATAACTATCACCTCTTCATCTAGCAATATTACAAAATAAAATACTCCATAAATCTTTGACTTACTAGTAGTAACGATGAGATCTACGATCAATAATATCTAAGTCATCGCAGTAATCTCATTAAGTGTTTCATTATTATACATAAAAATCCTTTAGCTTAAATAATCAATTTTAAAATAAGTAAGTATAAAAAGTTTAACATTACTTTGGGATTACATCCTTTTCAATCAGTTTTAGGATGCTTTGTTTTTTGTCTCAGCAACTTGTAGCTTTTTGATATTATTTTATATTATTTACTTGGGAAAAATCTGTATCCTGAGAAGTTTTGTATAAAAATATATTTTAATGTTGTTGATCAGTTTTAATAACTTTGAGGTCTGCTCTTTACGACTCTTCCTTTGGAAATCTATGTCAAGAGGCTGAATACTAGGAAGTACTGAATCAACTGATTGGTCATCAATCATCTGTACTGCTGTCTGAGCTTGAAGATGAGGATTCACTTGAGTATATCTGAATCGCTGTCTGTACTTTCCTCAATGACTAAATTTATTCATTGCTCTGGACTTCCAAAATCAGATAATGTTTTCATCAAGTAACGATAGGCTAGGATTGTGTTGGCTGTCTGTCTGGTATGGAATTTGTACCGTTTTTGATGAAGCGATTAAGATAGAGACTCCAGTGAATCCTCATCTATAAGCTCAGACAGCAGTACAGACGATTGATTACCAATCAGTTATGATTCAGAACCTCTTAGTGTTCAGCCTCTTGGCATAGATTTTCAAAGGAAGAGTTGTAAAGGCATAATATATTTTTATACAAAACTTCTCAGGATACAGATTTTTCCCAAGTAAATAAAATAAAATAATATCAAAAAGCTACAAGTTGCTGAGACAAAAAACAGGGCATCCTAAAACTGATTGAAAAGGATGTGATCCCAAAGTAATTTTAATAATCTTAAAAGTGATTATTTAATTCAAAGGATACTTATGTATAATAATGAAACACTGTATTTTAAGACTGATTGTACAGACTGATTGTAATAACAGTCATTTAACAAATATTGCATGTTTGTTTATAAACAATTACAACCATAATCACGGTAATCTTATATGCAAAACAGACACATTTCCAAGTACTGCGGTTTCGTTTTAATAAAATAGTAATCAAACTTATTGAACTTTCATTCAAAAGAAACGCATTCCAAAACCTGACACTTTTATGTTTCGTAATAAAGTTATTATTATTATTATTATTAACTGGAAAGATGGCTGCTTTGCTGTGAAGTTAGTCATCAAAGTCTCAAAATGCTAAATGGGTAGTTGTGTGATTGAACTATTTTAAACGCTAAAACCATGGGTGTCTTTTTCGAATATAAAAATTGGAATCATCTAAATGCCATTTTTGCATTAAAAACGATATTGAAATTTTTTGATTTGTGGCCCTGTTGAATTTAAGGTGTTCTGTTTGTCTGTGGTTACCTAGCCCAGTGCACTTATTTCTCCCTATATGTTCCTTGACTTTTTTCTCTATGGTCCTTGTCTATGGTGCACTGTGGGTGTCATGCGATTAATTTTCTTTGGGGCGGTGTCTTTGAAACGAGTGCAAGCCAGGTTATAACGGTTTCACGGTGAAATTTCGTAAGTAAACAGATATTTACATAATTTTAATGTGTTACCTACTAGTAGAGTAGTACTATTATAGAAGATGCCTGCCCTTTGTTTGAAGCCTTCGTTGTTGTTGTTGTTGGACATAGGCCTTCCCCTTAGAATGCCACGACGAACGGTATTGAGCCGCCTCCATCCACCGACTCCCCGCGACGTTTATAATGTCTTTATTCCATCGAGTGGAGAGCTTTCCTCTAACGCGTCGTCCGGTTTGTGGTCGCCACTCGAGAACCTTTATTCTCCAACGGTTATCACTTCTTCGAGCTATATGACCTGCCCACTGCCACTAATTCTGAGAGCTATGTCGGTGACCTTGGTTCTTCTACGGATTTCCTCATTTCGGATTCTATCACGTGGTGAAACTCCTAGCATAGCTCTCTCCATAGCCCGTTGCGCAACTTTGAGCTTGTCTATACGGCCAATAGTTAGCGACCACGTCTCAGTGCCGTAAGTCAACACTGGCGTGTAGACTTTCGTCTTGAGGCTCTGCGGTATCGGCGACGAGAAGATTTTTTTTTATGCTACTTGGCAAGCAGACAAGCATACGGCCCACCTGATGGAAAGCAGTTACCGTAGCCTATGGACGCCTGCAACACCAAAGGCATCACAAGCGCGCTGCCGACCCTGAGACATAATGTGAAAAGTCTCATGTGCCTGTAATTTCACTGGCACCCGTACCCTTCAAACCGAAACAGAGCAATGCGAACACTACTGCTTGGTGGCAGAAATAGGTACGGTGGTAGTACTTCCCCGGACGAACTCTTTCACAAGAAGTTTTCACAAAACCAACAAACTAGATATGGCGTAGTTTCCCGAACGCTGCCCATCCGAGTTGGATTCGTCGGTTGACCTCTTCATCTCATCACATCACACTAATATTATAAATGCGAAAGTTTATAAGTATGTTTGTTACTTCTTCACGCCCAAACGGCTGAACGGATTTGAGTGAAATTTGGAATGAAGATACCTAATAATAATAATAATAATAATAATAATAAGCAAGCAAGTACCTTGACTTGGCCCACGAGATTACCGCCATGTGGGATGTGGATTCGACGATTATCGTCCCGATAATTGTTTCTGTGAATGGCCTTATAGCAAAGAGCCTCGACCAATACCTTGAGAGGCTCTCACTAAATGGTTGGATCAACGGTCAGATTCAGAAGGCAGTACTCCTGGACTCGGCACGCATAGTCAGGAGGTTCCTCTCTCTGCAGCCCTAGCCTCCGACCGCTTGGGCCTTTGCTCCGCGGTCGGTGGTTTACCGTTTTGTAATATATTTTTTACTATACTGTTTTTATATACTATTTGTTTTTATATATAAGTAGTATTTCTTTATAGTGAAAAATGTATTTTATAACGAGTTTTAAAATAAATCAACGTCATAATAATAATATCATGGTTCACGCAGGTGAAACCGCGAGGCGCAGCTCGATATTTATATTACTTGAAATATCTTTAAAAATTTAATGAATGAAAATGTAATAAGTAAATATGTTATGTTTTCAGATCTTATCTAACACCAAGCTCCCAATTTATGGACGAAATATTTTGAAGCCGAAATTGACGAAGCTGACTCTGGTTGCACGAAAAATAATAATGCACAACAGCAGTCAGCCAGATTTGATGGCAGAAGATTTGAGAAATGGTCCACAACATGAACAGCATGGAAATGATTTATACGTTACTCACAGATCGGAACGTTTTTTTTTATGCTACTTGGCAAGCAGACAAGCTTACGGCCCACCAGATGGAAAGCAGTTGCCGCAGCCTATGAACGCTTGTAACACCAGAGGCATTACACGCGCGCTACCGACCCTGAGACATAAAGATGAAAAGTCTCATGTGCCTGTAATTTCACCGGCACCCGTACCCTTCAAACCGAAACACAGCAATGCGAACACTACTGCTTGGCGGCAGAAATAGGTACAGTGGTAGTACTTCCCCGGACGAACTCTTTCACAAGAAGTTCTACTACTAACAAAACTACTAACTAGTCGTCTGACTGCGAGTCAATTTGGAATAGTGAGAGAGGCAGATTGTTGATTGTTTATCCAATATCATATATTTCCAACACAGTAATATTTGTACACTGTTATGTTTGCAAACGCCGTATCACCACACCCTATAAATGAGTTTATCAGCAGCATGATGCTAAAGCTGGTAGCATTTTTCAAAAATGCGATTTTATCTGAAATATATATTGAGACGTGTTCGGAAAAATGCAAAGTGCATAGATCTCAATGAAATGACATCATGTACGTTATTTTTTCTCATACAAAAAACCCTTACAACATTGTCTAAAACAAAACTATATCAAGAAATGTATTTTTTTCTAGCCACTGATGATCAACCAGAATTAGCAAGTTGAAGTGGCAATGGGAAGGTCATATAGCTCGCAGAACTGATAACCGTTTGAGAATAAAGGTTCTCGAGTGGCGACCGAAAAACGGACGAGGCTGTAGAGGAAGGCCCTCCACTCGATGGACTAAAGGCATTATGAACGTCACAGGAAATCTGTGGATGGAGGCGGCTCAAGACTGTTCGTCGTGGCACTCTAGGGGACACCTAAGTGGACTTCTACAGGCTGATGATGATGTAGTTGATCATCAGATCAACTACATCTAATGATGATGAAGATGATACCTCATATCTCCGGCGTTTATGAACCGATTTAGAAAATTCTTTTTTTATTTGAATAGATATATGTACTTCCAGATTGGTCCCATTTTTTTCAAAACCCAGTTCTGATGATGGAATCCATGAGGAATTGAGGGAACTCCTCAAATATTTTAGGCATACATATGGCGATTTTGATATTTTCAGCAACAAACCAAGCATTTGCATTCAGAAAGTATCATAATCCTTTCACCACTATGGTTCTTTCATCATTTTTTTTTCATCCTAATATTTAGTCGAATACAATGGCGGAAGTCGGTTTTTTAAATGAAAAGTTATATTTAGAAGAGATGCAATGGGCACTAATGGTAACAATGAATACAATATACGAAGACAAAATGTGCAGTTGCACTGATCGCTTACCTATTGATGAATATTTGTTGTCAGTGTATGATATTTCTAGTGGAAAATACTTGTAATTATAAACCAATAAAAATACCTAATCTGTTTGTTTTTTCTTTTTATTCATTTCTGTAAAAAGACATTCATTTTTGTGGGGGTGTTTGCCATAATTACCACCCTTGGCAGGTTGATTGGTGATTGCAGTATCGGTTACTCAGATGGATGCTGCTGCCCATGCCCTGGTGTAAACCCTTAGTTGGCTTTTCCGACATCCACGGGAGGAGGATTATAGATTCTACGCTGCACACCACGGCACTTTTTATAGGGTGGCAGGAAGTCGGTGGATGGTGGCGGCTCATCCCTTCTAACAATTTTCTTTAACGCCATCATTATCGAGATACCTTAAACATTTTTTTAACGCCATCTATATAACATCTGGGGATAATGACAACGCCATCTAGTGAAAAACAAAACAGTGAATGTAGAAGTGTGCGTGCGTGTAATTACATGAGGCAAATTGTCAGATCTTATTTATAGTGAATTTGAAATTTCTAACGACTCTTTAACGAAAATTCATGCTGCATCAAATTCTATGACCTACACCGTGCTCGCAAACGGTAAAATTACTCACTAAAGACGCTCGAGTTTTGAACAAAAAATAAAAAAGTCAATATCTGTTTTTCCACGCCATCTAGCGTGAAACGAGCTTTAAGTAATCGAAAGCATCCCCCTTAATGAAAAAGGAACGGATCTCTCTTGTGGTGCGGACTCGAGTGTGAATGGAGTTTGGTGAAAGTGTTGACTTTAATATGGTGTTAAAAATAATTATATAAACAAGTAATTTGTTGCCAAAAGCCCGTTCGTTTCATTTACCAATCCCACATTTATAAATATAAGTGAGATATTCTTCAGCTCATTTTGTAATATAAAAAAAATCTGTGATGTATTGTGGTTTTCTTGTCTATTTACTATGGGGGGAAATGTGGAATATTCAAAATGAAAAGAGGGATTTGTCCCCCAAGGAAGGGGATTCTCTCAGGGGGAAAAGTGGAATTAGCCCAATCTGCGAGAGTTTTCTATGATAAGTAAGAAATATTTTGCGTAGATAATTACTAGAACTTACTAGTTTTGTTTATTTTAGTGAAATCTACCTAGTTGTGTACCGTGGTGTGTCCGGGTACCATCATGTGTCCGACCTAATAATATACCCCTCCATCTCCTCCCGTGGATATCGTAAACGCTAACTAAGGGATTACACCAGGGGATGGGCAGCAACAACCACCTGAGTACTCAACATGAACACTGCGATCCCCAATCTGCCTGCCAAGCGTGGTGATTTTGGCAATTCCCCCATTGTATTAATGGTGGAGGCCTCGTCCAGCAGTGGACGTCTAAATGATGGTTATAATGATGATGATGATGATGATGACCTAATTGTATCATAAGAAAATCAGTACATTTCTATAATCTCGAATTCAATATGTATGAGTTTTGTTCAATAAACAAACAAGCTCATCAATCAAAATAATTTAAACAGTAACTACAGTATCGCACAAAATTGCCAACTCATAAATTGATTTCAAAGTTTTCGATGATAAAGATAAGACAGCAATTTTTAGTTAGGTAAGTCAATGTTTTTGATGAAATATGAAACTGATTCCTAACAATCGTTAACGCAAGATTCGTTAATTTGATCTCGTTATAAAACCCAAAATATTCAATTTGTTTTTATGTTTTAGATTCAATTGAATTAATTTGTGAGAAGTTAATGAAAATTCGTGCAAGTTTCATTACAATTCAACATCTAAGCTCATGTCGGTTGGGCCACTCATTGAAGCACTACCCAAACTCAAACGGGAATTTCCAATACTTAATCAAATAAAAATCTGTTGAAATAAAAGAGAACACAGAAAATGTATTAATCCATCTCCAACACAATCTAGCGAATGTTCTGTGGCGCCTAGATGGACCACGAGGAACAATTTTTCACCAAATAATTTCAATTCAATTTCAATTTTCAATTGACAAAATGCCATGTGCCATCTTCGTCGGTGTTATATTGTTATTGCTTACACTGTGCCGTAGGTATATACCTAACTCTGAATTCTTTTCAAATTAAATCTTTCTTTCCAATGGCTTCTGATTACGGTATCCTCCGGATTGAAAGAGCAAACTAAGTAGCCCCATGAATGGCTGTAAATCGAAACTGCAGTTGTATTGATAAGGTTTCTTTAGAATGAAAGGATGAGAAATCGGATGCCAGAAGTCGTAGTTTCTGTACGTATACAATAAAACTGGGTTTGTTCTCCTTTACGGGCTTAGGTGAATTAATGCTTAGCCAGGGTCTGCTAAGATCGTAGTGACTGTCGTAATTTGACGGCAGTAATAGATATAACCATATATAGACCACCTCCATAGAGCAGTGGGCGAGTAGCCGGCTGAGACGCAAGAGGTGCGGGTTTGATTACCGCTACGGGGCCGTTGTTACATTTTAGTTTAGATTTATGGAAAGATTAGTAGGATATGGGGAAGACCTACGCCAGAAAGGCGACTACTACCTAATTATGCATGTGTGAACATAAATTATTTTAAAATTAATTGATCCTACTAATTGGGAAATGATATTTTTTTATTTAATGAATGAACTGTTGTAATAATTAAATAAACTAATGATACTGATAGAATTTTAATGATAATGTAGAATGAAAGGCTTTTTTAATTCAAAGGTATATCGTATACGTTGACTTAAATCATTTATGTTGTCTTAAGGAAAAAAAAACTCAAAAAATGCCCAAAAATAAACTACAAAATTACACGGCTTTTAACTTAGCGTCCTGTACTCGCAAGGAGATAGTACAAAAGAGGTACATTTCACAGCAGTGAAAATTCCACTCAAGAATGTCGCTTTGAATTTCCGACAAAGGAAATAAGCGAATCGCATTGCGAGCTACAGACCGATAGAAATTTCAATGAACAGACCTTGTAAAACATCGAAATTCAATAGATCGATGTACGTGCGAAAAAGTTATGCATAATATTTGATCTGTTTTGGTCAAAGTGAACTTATTTTTTATTATTCTAATTTTCTGAATATTTTTACAATGTTCCTGATTAAGATTCAAACTTTTTATAAATAGATTTTAAGTGGCATGTACAACAAAAGCCTTTTTAAAATAAATTATTTTTATTATTTATTATTATTATTAACTATGAAATAAAAAATAATTGTAAATACCTATGTAATTAAAATGATTAGTAGAGAAAACTTGAAAAACCATCCACATATTTTCAAAAACGCAAATGAAATATTTAACTTTTGACGTAATTTATTCAGAAAAAAGACCGAAACCAAATTGCCTGCGAAGCGGGGAAATTATACCATAAATATTTCCTAAACTACGTGAAAAGCAGAGAACTTCAAACAAAAAAAAATACGAAAGCAGAAAACATGTCCACGGTATCTTTTACATTTTTTAAACAAGCTGGAATTGCACAAATTAAAAACAAAGGTATACATACTCAACAGCGCGTATTTCGCTTTTCCTCTCGCCTCGACTATCTGTTTTTCACTGTCGTGTCCTGCAACGCACGTGAGCACTGCGACCAACAATATGCAAAATGTCACCTTCATTTTTGTTTGTACACTTTAGTATAAAATTATAGAATTTTCCAGTAAAATACATGCAATCCCGTCTACTACTACTACTACTAATACTTTTTATCCCGTCGTAACATCCAATTCTTTGCTGTGAATTTTTACTTGCAGTGTACTTTTTGTGTGTGTTTGCAAATGTTCTATCAGTAGGCCGATCAATGGCTTAATTTTATTTTACTCAGCTTCTTTCTGCTTAAATCCGTTTTATTGTTGTTGTATTTCGTTTTATTCTTGTTCATGAATCCATTACTATTTTTTCAGTCGTCTGTAATCACCATAACCTTTAGTCAGATTAAACTTTTTTTATTTTTAACACCATTTCATGGCAGAGTCGTATTCGATAATGCCACCACTAGATGTTTGGGTTAGCTTCATAACATGGTGTTAATTAAAACGATAAATACTGTAGTTTCGTGAAAGTTTCCCGTGAATTATTACACGTACTCTTAGCGAGAGAGTTTGTTTGTTGACACATTGTATGAATGTTACGCAGCTTGTTAGTACTTCGGTCATAGTTTGTAATATTTTCATATCCATTTCCATTTTCGAATCACTGAAAATGTTGACTAGCAGTAAACTTCACTATAAAAATATCGATATCGATAAAATCTTAATTAGAAGTCATTCATTCCTACATTACGTGTAATAGTCCCGTCCCAGAGTCGATGAAAGGAATATTTTCGTCATTCACGCCATGGCTTAGCTTGATCGACTAATATCGCAAAATTGCTCGGATCGTGTGAGCAATCATCGTTAAATTTGGATGTAATGAGCGGTTCGCGTTTACGAGTTCAGAGGATAGGACTTCTGTAGTGAGGTCCAGAGTCGATGAAATTATTGAAGGACCTATCACCGCTGAAAACGGTTGCAAACATTCTACTTTGGATAACCAAATTTTAATATGCCTTTAAAGTGCACACTGTTAGTATTTCAGCCTTGATTACCGTTTTTATGCCTTAGTACTTTATTAAGAGAAAAAGAAGTACTTAGTTAAGTAGTAAGTTAGCTACCTACTAACGGAAATACAAGGAAATATACATCCCTACTGTTATATAAAAGTGAAATGAATGTTGTTTGGATGAGTGTCGTGCTTTCACGCCGAAACAGCTTTTTATCCCAAAAACCCTTCCCTTGGGAATATAATGCCGATGCTGAAACCGCGGGTATATGTGGGTATTGCAGGTGCTGATACCGCGGGCGACCGCTAATTCATAATGTAATATCGTGTTATGAAATTTTATCGACCTTTTCCCATCACCATTTCATTGGTAAAGAGTCAAGCAAAAGTCATAATGGCTTTTTCAATTTAATGCCTTGCCAGTTCCTGGTGCGATTAAACGTATTAATCCTCAACACAATAATTTTTACAGTTAGGAACTTCGATAAAATATTTCTGCTTATGAGTGCTCTAACAGAGAATATTTCAAAGTTTGATCGATTTTTGTGCCTAATTCTACTGTGCGTTACATAGTAGATAGTGTAACGGATCATCACCGTACCCTCATAGATTGCCTTTAATTTATAATAGTTACATACATAGGTCGTTAAAAACATCGCCCTCTTTGCTGATACAGTCGGGTAACAATAGTCGTAACTTATTTTTTTAGGGCTCAACATAGAAAAACAGTATTATCACAAGTGGATGGTCTGAATTATGAAGTACAAAATATAACTCACACTTAAACGTGACAGAAAACACTTGAGAATTCTAAATTTACTGGCGCGACAAAACTATTAATTGGTTTGAATTTTTTGCTACGAAACAGTCAAAAAAATATCGTGAGAACATGAAATACGTAAAGGTGGGGGTGCCTATGTGAACACGGGGAGGCCAGCAGTACCAAACGAGACGCGCGGGAGTAATTATCGAATAATCACTGTTGACGCGACAATTAACCAATCGATGAACAAAGCGTAGAGACGTATATACTCCGCTGAATTAAGATCATGTTTTGCTTAAAGTGTTGTGAAAAGTGCATGTAAATTCTGTGTCTGCGGGCGGCGTTTCGAGTTTCCCCGGCCTAAAGCTAAGTAACTAGGCTGTGTGTTAGCTTAATTACTGGAGGAGGGTTGAGTCACATATCTATTTAGACTTCACAAGATCATATATACCTTACAAATGACTAAGTAACTAGGCTGTGTGTTAGCTTAATTACTGGAGGAGGGTTGAGTCACATATCTATTTAGACTTCAACTAGATCATAATACCTTATAAATAACTAAGTACCTAAGATAAGACGTAACTGGAGAAGGTTATGTAATATCTAAGTATTGGAGATGTTCGGTCACATACCTATTTAGATTTAGACTTCAGAGAAAGCACTAGAACTACCTAACTGATCATATGCATATGAATCACCGATTTAATGACTTCAAACGTGGCAGGAAATTAACTACGAATGAACTAGACTTTTTATGAAACATTTTATGGACATTATTATTAAATTAAACTATCAATTTACAAGTAAATTGAAAGCTTCTTGGAATCATGGATGGAAACATAACTCGCTTGCTTACAAAGCATTTTATTGCACGCATGCGAATGTACTGAGGAGGTCTATTATACGCTTAATGCAGACGCACACACAAGCATACATACTCTCAATCCCATTTCATCACGTGTAGTGATAAGAAGGAAATTCACACACCATAAAATAATATATATGTATTCTCGTTAGGATGTGTCTGAAGCTCGTTACTCTGGACGCAGTGTGCGGGATAATTAGACCTCCCAGCGAATCTTTTTATAATATGTACAATATCAAATCAAAGCTCTAGAGAGTGGGCTACTTAAAATGCTGAACTAAATGGAGAAACACTTTCTGAATTGAACAAATTATGAATCTTTATAAACGTAATTATGTACTAACGCTATGATTATTGGTGGAACAAGTCACCATACCAGGGGAATTGAGGACGTGACGATGCTGAAATACCTACAAAACCATTATAAATACTCATCGCTGGATTTTATTACAATACTACTATGTGGAAACTTCACCTAATTAACTGTTACCTTCGATACCCTGGTTGGGGCTTGTGACACGTTGGAGAAAAGTACATAGGGTCAACAATATACGTAAAATAATTACGTGACCCATATTAACATGAAATCTGACATTTGTCTTAAATTTTAGTATTGTTTAATGTCGAAGAGCTTTGGAAGACCAATTGAGCGGTGCCAGAATCTCGTTCATCGATAGGGCATAGACGGTGTACGTCTTACGCTAGAGAGCAACTGTGTAATAACAAACCGCCAACTGCGTACAACGAGGGAGTAAAAAAGGGATTTGTTCGAATTTCCCTCAACGTGGGAATCCAAGAGAAATATGGTAAACTCGAGCGGTCAGTAATCCATAGCTCACAGACAACACTTGCCACAAAACACACACACACACACACACAATGCCTAGCACGAACGCATGCTTCCAAAAGCCTAAAATAACGCAGTAAATTAACCTCCTCAGTTATAAACAAAGGTATCGGTTAATCTAACATAGCAACCAACTAGTTGTCTAAGTACTAAATAAGCATAAACATAAGTTAATATTTGAAGCCTTCCACATGATTCCACGAGCAGTATCAACAAGTACCTAAAGTATTACTTCAACACATAAATCGACTGATCTGACATATTTATGACAATGAACACGAACTACTTGTATCCCGATACACTAATTACTTACCCTCAAGCCATTTGTTAGAGTAGGGAAATAGGTATGACTCTATCTTCATTTTTACATTAAATCCTACAGGACCCTGATATCCAGAGAGCCAACTTACTAGCAGGGAGAGGTGATTAGGGTGAGTGACTTTGTATTACGAACGGCGCTTTCTTCCAACAATAAGTTAATTTGTTTGACGGCAGTTTGCATTCCAAGTGTTGAGGTTACGCTAATCTTTGTATCTAGATTTCAACCATTACATATAGACGATCACGAGACGACAGTAACATTAAACTATCTGGCCAAGATAAATATTACCAATTCATTACACGATCGAGTCCAATGCTATCTACAGTAAAACATAATTCATCACATAGGATGTTTGTAGGATTGTTAGTTGTTGGGGGTAAGAGAGCTGGGGGGGGGGGGGGGGAGCTCACATCTGGCGCCGGGTGACCAAGATTTCGTCATTAAATGTACTACTTGATCGATTGTTGCATTTTGACCCCGAGAGATCGAGGATTACGTCATCAAATGCAACAGTTTATCAATTATTGCAACGAAAATAAAAGAACTTGGATTACTATACACAACGTAGAAAATCATTAATTTAGAAAAAAATACACAACGTAGGAAATCATCTGAAATCATAAAAATATTAAACTAATGTTTAGTGGTTACCGTAAACAATGCATACTGCTACGCTAATAAGTTAACAATAGCTGAAAAAACTGTTAAGAATTCATTCTTTATTCTTTGAACAAAGAGATTAACGTTGGAAAGGAAAGCGATTGTTCGTAATGTAGAGGTCACTTATTGAAAACCTCAGTGGGCAGCGGGCGAGTCCGGCTGAGATACAAGAGGTTGCGGGTTCGATTCCTGCTGTGGAACAAATCTTTGTAGAATCTGCAAATAGTTGTTCCGGGTCTGTGTGTTATGGTACCATGGTACTCGTAGTTCCTGATACCCACGACACAGGGAGTCCTAGTGTGGGGTCATGACTGCATATATGTGTGACTGTTGGGTGTTATATTACTTGTTTTATAAAATAGAATGAAAAACGTTGGAAGAACTTATAAACACATGTGAGTTTTGCTGACGTTCATACAACCCTTAGCAAATTCTGGGAGGAAAGGAGAAACGTCTTATTAGGGTTCCATACCCAATGGGTAAAACGGACTATATTTCTAAGTTCCTCTGACGTTCAATCCCCCTTAGTAAAGTCTGGGAGGAAGGGAGGAAGGTCTTATTAGGGTTCCTTACCCAAAGGGTAAAACGAACCATTTTACTAAGGCTCCGCTGGCTGTACGTCACCAGGCTTTATCTCATGAAATTGTCGTAGATGATGTATTTTTGTTGCCGCTGTAACAACAAATACTGGAAAACAGAATTAAATAAATGTTGAAGAAGGCTTGCATACAACAAACGTGATTTTGTGCCGTTTTATAGGTGCTGGTGCAGAACCCAACTCGTTCGTGCACGAATCCAACTCGCAGTTGGCCGGTTATTGAAATAATATTTAAGTAGTGAACAAACGGAACCCTACGTGTACGAGTCCGACTTGCACATGGTCAGTTTTGTAATAATATTTGAGTAGTGAACAATACTTACGCATACAGCAGATAAAACAATTTTTGAATAATAGTGATATATCTCAAAGTGAGAGTGAAAATAAATAGTGTTGAACTTTAATGTTATTTAAACTAGTGTGAAAAAGAAAATAAAGTGAAGTACTAATACTTTCAAGACTGTGTCGGTTATTAAGAAAAATGCGAACTCGCAAAAGAAGCAACTGTATGAAACTAGTATTGTGGTGAATAAAATTAATCACTTTGCACAAAAGTTTGGAGAAAGAATGCAAAAAAAAAGGGACATGTGCGACCGTACTTCAACTGGCGCCAGCCTAGCGCCGGCAAAAACGGTAGAGATGGGTGCTCATGCGACTCGTAATAGTGGGCCGGAAACGAGCACGGAAAAAGCCGGAGGCTCCTACTATTCGTGGAAGCGAATCCAGTACGAGCGTGAGGCCAATGAAGGCGGTCTCTAAAAACCAAAGACATATTTGTAATGACACCTGTTATGAAGCAACCAAGGTTCAATGGTTCAAACGGACAGAATCCTGTGCGTTTTATCAACCAGTTAAAAGATATATCGAAAGCGTGTAAGCCGGCTAAAAAGGTGTACGGTGTAAGGGGACAACACTATAGAGATATCGTTGGAATGTTTATCCGGGCCACCTCAAAAGTTTATGGGAACACAGAAAAAACCGTGGACTAGCACCACTTTGCTTCGAGGACTTCATCATAGATTTTCTAGATAAGAAGAAGATAAAGATTAATTTATGAACATGATCTGGGACGTAGGTAATAGCAATGGGTGGCTATATCCGTCATGTGCAGAGTCTAAAATCCAATTTGAAATGGAAAATTCTAATGATTCTATAAAGGATCTGGAGACGGAAACCAATTTGAAATAGAAAATTCTAGTAAGATCAAAAAGATACCAAGAGATATGCATACCATCACCATCATCATTATCATCAGCCTGTAGAAGTCTTCTGTTGGACATAGGCCTCATTTCACTAGAATACTACGTCAGACGGAGTTGGGCCGCCTCCATCCACTGAATTCCGAGAAACCGAAAATTTACAACGCAAATTAACAACGAAAAAAAAAAAAGGATTGAATTCGAGAAAGACTGTATGAGACAATGTTGTATCCTAACCTTAGAGAATCCAACCAAAAACGGGGAGGAAAAGATAATTTTCCAATTGGAAATTCAAAAGGTGCGATGGATAATCAAAGCACTGTTGCTTGCAAGAATAAGATATGCCGTTCAAATTTAAACAGGTTATATTGCCTGTACTGTTAAATAATAGGCAAGCGTTTGCAGAAAAGCTGGTCAGACGGGAGAGTATGTGCATGAAAATAAGGATGACTAACTAGACACAGTTTGTAACGCAACGTACTCTGTGACTTTTGCATATAGGCAGAATGTTGAAAATAAAATCAAAACACTGGGGAAATTAAACTATGGGAGCACTTCCAATTGGAGTCTTTTAACTTACATGTTGGAACGAGACGGTTCAATAAAGATTTTATTAGACGTAAAGAAACAGAAAAAAAAATATGATGGGAAATACAAACCGATTAGCGCTAAAGATATAGGTGAACTAGAACTTGCAGACATTAACGTGCTTTTGCCAATAGGAAAATTGGGCGCATATACCTATGTGCTGTACAGGATAAATTCAGTATTAGAACATGCCACAAAGTTATACCAATTAAACAGGTTAACTGATAATGGAAGTCAATTTAAAAATCGTAGAGGACATAGAAGAATGTTAAAGCGACACTGTACATGATAGCACGTGTTATACACCGAATCAGATTATCTTTGGAAGAAATACTAGGTTGAACTTAGATAGAGAGTATTGCAAAAACACAAAATAATAGTACAGGATGAAAGAAATTTAAATATGACGCGTGAAAAGGTGAGAGAAAAGTTAGAGAATGCCGCTACGAGACGTGCATTAGGTTTTGATAAGACATATCGATTAAGGGCTTATCAGATTGGGGATTGGTTAAATTGAGAGCAATGCACCAACCAAATGCTAAATTAAAAGTTACGGAAAAGTTTTCATTACTATATGAAGGGCCGTATAGAGTAGGAGCAGTGCCTTATGATAACGTTTATACGCTTGTTTATCCGGAGTCAGGAACAATTAAAGGCAATTATAATGCGATTCGTTTAGTGCGCTATTACATGACCAAACAAGAATAATAGATTTGATTAGGGACCTCTTGTAACATCTATTTAGGATAAGGTTAAATAAGTTTAGAAGTTATGTTAGTACATTGAAAAAAAAAAAACTAAATTAAAATAGAGATACCTAAGGTTAGATTATCAATAGTTTTTTTTAATGAGAACAAATAATATTGGACCTTTTTGCTGTTAGATTAATTTGAAATTGTATGCTAATGATATGAGTTTCTTTGTATGCGTGGGACCTAGAATAGTGTGGATGTGAGTGTGAATTCAGGTCGTATTCACTCGCACACCCAGGGAGGAAGATGTAACGGATCATCACCGTACCCTCATAGATTGCCTTTAATTTATAATAGTTACATACATAGGTCGTTAAAAACATCGCCCTCTTTGCTGATACAGTCGGGTAACAATAGTCGTAACTTATTTTTTTAGGGCTCAACATAGAAAAACAGTATTATCACAAGTGGATGGTCTGAATTATGAAGTACAAAATATAACTCACACTTAAACGTGACAGAAAACACTTGAGAATTCTAAATTTACTGGCGCGACAAAACTATTAATTGGTTTGATTTTTTTGCTACGAAACAGTCAAAAAAATATCGTGAGAACATGAAATACGTAAAGGTGGGGGTGCCTATGTGAACACGGGGAGGCCAGCAGTACCAAACGAGACGCGCGGGAGTAATTATCGAATAATCACTGTTGACGCGACAATTAACCAATCGATGAACAAAGCGTAGAGACGTATATACTCCGCTGAATTAAGATCATGTTTTGCTTAAAGTGTTGTGAAAAGTGCATGTAAATTCTGTGTCTGCGGGCGGCGTTTCGAGTTTCCCCGGCCTAAAGCTAAGTAACTAGGCTGTGTGTTAGCTTAATTACTGGAGGAGGGTTGAGTCACATATCTATTTAGACTTCACAAGATCATATATACCTTACAAATGACTAAGTAACTAGGCTGTGTGTTAGCTTAATTACTGGAGGAGGGTTGAGTCACATATCTATTTAGACTTCAACTAGATCATAATACCTTATAAATAACTAAGTACCTAAGATAAGACGTAACTGGAGAAGGTTATGTAATATCTAAGTATTGGAGATGTTCGGTCACATACCTATTTAGATTTAGACTTCAGAGAAAGCACTAGAACTACCTAACTGATCATATGCATATGAATCACCGATTTAATGACTTCAAACGTGGCAGGAAATTAACTACGAATGAACTAGACTTTTTATGAAACATTTTATGGACATTATTATTAAATTAAACTATCAATTTACAAGTAAATTGAAAGCTTCTTGGAATCATGGATGGAAACATAACTCGCTTGCTTACAAAGCATTTTATTGCACGCATGCGAATGTACTGAGGAGGTCTATTATACGCTTAATGCAGACGCACACACAAGCATACATACTCTCAATCCCATTTCATCACGTGTAGTGATAAGAAGGAAATTCACACACCATAAAATAATATATATGTATTCTCGTTAGGATGTGTCTGAAGCTCGTTACTCTGGACGCAGTGTGCGGGATAATTAGACCTCCCAGCGAATCTTTTTATAATATGTACAATATCAAATCAAAGCTCTAGAGAGTGGGCTACTTAAAATGCTGAACTAAATGGAGAAACACTTTCTGAATTGAACAAATTATGAATCTTTATAAACGTAATTATGTACTAACGCTATGATTATTGGTGGAACAAGTCACCATACCAGGGGAATTGAGGACGTGACGATGCTGAAATACCTACAAAACCATTATAAATACTCATCGCTGGATTTTATTACAATACTACTATGTGGAAACTTCACCTAATTAACTGTTACCTTCGATACCCTGGTTGGGGCTTGTGACACGTTGGAGAAAAGTACATAGGGTCAACAATATACGTAAAATAATTACGTGACCCATATTAACATGAAATCTGACATTTGTCTTAAATTTTAGTATTGTTTAATGTCGAAGAGCTTTGGAAGACCAATTGAGCGGTGCCAGAATCTCGTTCATCGATAGGGCATAGACGGTGTACGTCTTACGCTAGAGAGCAACTGTGTAATAACAAACCGCCAACTGCGTACAACGAGGGAGTAAAAAAGGGATTTGTTCGAATTTCCCTCAACGTGGGAATCCAAGAGAAATATGGTAAACTCGAGCGGTCAGTAATCCATAGCTCACAGACAACACTTGCCACAAAACACACACACACACACACACAATGCCTAGCACGAACGCATGCTTCCAAAAGCCTAAAATAACGCAGTAAATTAACCTCCTCAGTTATAAACAAAGGTATCGGTTAATCTAACATAGCAACCAACTAGTTGTCTAAGTACTAAATAAGCATAAACATAAGTTAATATTTGAAGCCTTCCACATGATTCCACGAGCAGTATCAACAAGTACCTAAAGTATTACTTCAACACATAAATCGACTGATCTGACATATTTATGACAATGAACACGAACTACTTGTATCCCGATACACTAATTACTTACCCTCAAGCCATTTGTTAGAGTAGGGAAATAGGTATGACTCTATCTTCATTTTTACATTAAATCCTACAGGACCCTGATATCCAGAGAGCCAACTTACTAGCAGGGAGAGGTGATTAGGGTGAGTGACTTTGTATTACGAACGGCGCTTTCTTCCAACAATAAGTTAATTTGTTTGACGGCAGTTTGCATTCCAAGTGTTGAGGTTACGCTAATCTTTGTATCTAGATTTCAACCATTACATATAGACGATCACGAGACGACAGTAACATTAAACTATCTGGCCAAGATAAATATTACCAATTCATTACACGATCGAGTCCAATGCTATCTACAGTAAAACATAATTCATCACATAGGATGTTTGTAGGATTGTTAGTTGTTGGGGGTAAGAGAGCTGGGGGGGGGGGGGGGAGCTCACAATAGGTACAGAAGTCATCATATACAGGGTGTTTTTTTGAAATGGGACAGTATGGGGATATCCGAATCCATAAGAGATACGGGAAAACTGTCTTTGGAACCATTTGCTCATTTTGTATGAAAACGATTTTGGCATAGTTATTTTTTTGGTCAAGCGTGAGTTCTCCATAAAAATTAGTAGTTTTGATCAAAAAAAATTTTAATGCGTATCGTCTCGGTTTCATGTAAAGATTGTTTCCTTGTATAAAAAGAAAAAAATCTGAGCAGCAGAAGTTAGTCAAATTTAATAAAATGTTTTCTCATACAATTTATAAGTAATCTGGTACATACGTTAATAAAACTATCGCAATAAATTTTCAAAATGGCCTCCCTCTTGCTGTTTCCAGATACGGGTACGTTTCAGAATACCTCTAGTGGCCTTAGACAAAGATGTTCTTATTAAAGTTTGACTAACTTCTACAGCTCTGATTTTTCTCATTTCACGACACCATCAGAGCAGTAGAACAACATTCACCATACATCTTTGTCTAATGCCACTAGAGGTGTTCTGAAACGTGCCCGTACCTGGAAACAGCAAGAGGGAGGCCATTTTGAAATATATTGCAATAGTTTTATTAACGAGGTACCAGATTACTTACAAATTGTATGAGAAAACATTTTATTAAATTTGACTAATTTTTGCTGCTCAGATTTTTTCTTCCCATACAATGAAACAATCCTTACATGAAACTGAGTCGTTACGCATTCAAAATTTTTTTTGTCCAAACTACTCATTTATATGGAGAACTCACGCTTCACCAAAAAAATAACTATGCCAAAATCGTTTTCATACAAAATGAGTAAATGGTTCCTAAGACAGTTTTCCCATATCTCTTATGGATTCGGATATCCCCATACTGTCCCATTTCAAAAAAACACCCTGTTTATAGCTAAATAACACGGTTGTTGATTTCAAATTGAACAGTATTGACTTATTGATTGAAAAGGGGTCTCACCTCACTGGTCTTTTTGTTGTATAAGTGCTAATTTTGAGTACAATTTTCCGTCCATAGTGACTTTGTTTTTTTGTAGTTTTCTTTAGTACCTTCACCTAAGCATGTCTCTTATTCGGTGCTTTGAAGCATAAAGCGCCTTCTTTTATAAGTCAGAAGTTGAAGAGTGTGAGTTGAGGTTCTACAAACCCCGGCAGTGTTCAGTACGCAGCGGCATAGGTCAGCAGCCTTTAGAGGCAGTTTCCACTACGCTGCAACGAAATGCTGGAATAATATTCCGCCGCCAAAACCTGCAAAACGTTCAAGGGTTTAAAATACCTACTTAATTGTCAAAGAGAGCAAGAACTCCTTGAGAATGATACCAGTGCTATATATATATATATATATATATATATATATATATACACACACATAGATATATATATATATATATAATTTTATACATTTTATCTACTTAATAATACCTGTTTTACTTATAATTTGTAATGCTTATAATTTGCTTTATATATTTTATATTTTATGAACTTTGTTTTATTTCTTCTTTGTTTGATTGATATGTAACCTACGTCCGCGACTTTTTTTGTGATTATTGTTTGCAAAATGGCTTTAACGAAAGACCAACGCAGGTTGTGTACAACCTACATTTGCTGAGCGGGTCTTTTTGCAACAGTTTTTTTAAATATTGTAATGTATCATTATTATTATATTGTTTTTATCTTATTGTATTGTCAAATCGGTGCTCTTAGTGGAAGGCTTCGATGTTTTTGTTTTTTACTTTTCTGAATGTTGTTGCAAATTAATTTATTCTATTCTTTTCTATAATATCAACATTTTCTCCGCCTGCTAACTCCAAAAGGCAAGTATCCTTCCTTAAATGCAGAGCCATTCAAAAAACTTTAGCTTCAATTAACAACTGTAATCCAAACCGTTTAACTTGTTCTATCAAACTATTGCAATTTTAACTTAGTAATTTTAAAATTTTGCTACTTAATTGCAAGTTGGGATCCAACTAAGTTTAAACTAAGTAGCTCCAGATGGGAAAATACTAACTGCAAATCCTTCGTGAAGGTATAGTTAATATGAAGAATCTCTGCGTTACTTTGACTTTTGACTTAGTAATTTTCTTGGGAAACGTGAGGGAGTTAACAAAGATTACATTCAAGAATATTTTCTTAGCTCTACAAACTAAGGGACACACTTTTGAAGATTATGTTCGTTGACGTAGCAATGAATATACAACGTGAGACGATGTGTCATGCTACAAAAGTAATAAAATGTAGGGAAAACTGTGACATGAACTCTAATTGGAAGTTTCTACTTGTTGAAGTGGAACAGGAGAAAATTCTAGATTGTTACTCTACGACTCATGCCTACGAACAAAGGAAATAAATAACGTTGAGTTAGTGACTGCAGATTTGTTGAGCTTCTTCTAATAGGCTCCAATCCTTGACTTTACTATTGCAGAACAACAATTCTTGTTAATTAATTAATATTTATTTCATTTGAATTTAAACTTATGGAACAACGATGTTATTAAACTGTATAGCTGACAAAAATATACACGCGCAAAAACTAGTGTACTCCCTAGAATCTGCTTTGGTAGGTTTCCTTACCTACCTTGGGCATATCTATCGTGTGAAATTGATGAGTATGTTTAAGTAGAAAGGTTTTTAGGCAACGAGGTGGTTCTCATTCCCCTGCTCATTAACCAAGCTGGAACCGGAAGTATCTTTCAGAACATCATTAATTATCAACATTAATTCACGGCTGTTTATTTGCGACCATTTTAATAATGTAAGCGGTTTATACGATTTGATTAATGTTTTGAAACACAGTAAATTGCATAAATTATGATAAAATTGTAAACGTATTTGGTGGGGTATACAGTAAAAACTACTAATAAAAAAATGATGTAGATAAACACTGCCTCATTTAACAAGAAATCTTAGATATTTTTTTTTTAGGTGCGTTTAAAAATCACCAATTTACATGCATTAGGATTAGTCCAATGTAGATTATTAATGGACGACATTTTATTTTCTTTTAATCTTCATTTAAACCCCTTGTTGTTAAATGTTATGTCTGTAATTTGGTACAGGTCTCTGTACCAAATTTCAGACTTAACACACCCAACAGCCACAACACGTAGTCATGATCCCACACTAGGATTCCCTGTGTGGTGGGTATCAGAAACTATGAGTACCATGGCACCATAACACCCAGACCCAAAACAAATATTTGCAGGTCATACAAACATTTGTCAAGCAGCGGGAATCAAACCCGCAACCTCTCGCATCTCAGCCGGCTACTCGCACATCGCGCCTTAGAGGCCGTCAAGATACATGTTTCATAACTGTCAAAGTTAATTATTATGCTGTGTGTGACAGATTGGGGCGGACGGACGGACTAAACGATCTTTTAGGGAATCCTTGTACTATGGTAACATACTTGTATACCATGTCAAATAAAAATAACTATAATGTCTCAAAATATTCAAGAAAATAATAATGATGGCTGTTGTTTGTGTTGAGATGGATGATTTATAATAAAAAAAATTCGTGGGATATTTTTCTTCAATCATTAGTACTTGTAAGATAACTAAATCAGTGCATTTGCAAGTACAAATAGTATATTGAGGGTGTCAGCGATAAGTTACAAATTCAGGGTTTTCCACATTGAGTAGGTACTAGTTACTTGTACATTTATAGGGAGTAGAGAAGAAGTGGGTGGGCTCAACAAATGATTGCACGCTCGAGTTGGGGGGGCTTCTCAGACAATTCGTCATATTAAGTGGACATGTCACCCGGATACCCAAGACTGATGACGCGTAATATTGGATGTGCTAGCCGAGGAAGGATACTGGGACAATTTGTTCGAAACTTCCGATAGATAAATATTAGAATTTTGCTTTTGGAAATAATCTTGGGAGATAATAATGTGGTGAAACTGAGTTGACGCACTGTGTATTTCCCAAAAAATCTAGTTTTACTAGATTTTTTGGGAAATACACATTTTTTTCGTAAAATTTGTTTTTCACCTAATCATCATCAGCAGCCTGTAGACGTCAGGACGAAGTCACCCCATAGAACATAATGGGGGGTTTGTTCCAATCACCACGCTTGGCAGGCTGATTAGTAACCGCAGTATTGATGTTAAGTATTCAGGTGGATGATGCTGCTCCATGCCCTGCTCATAGTTTTATAATACAGTGATACCGTAATCACGCTTTGGATGAAATTACCAAAGTTTATCAAAAAAAAATACAAGAAAGCTTTTGCTCATGAGGTCTGCGAACAGTAGTTCGCAGTTCCTTTCTTTCAGGCTACATGGAAAATGTAAAACGACTAACATACCTACATAAAACACAATTAACACACAATTTGCTGACATTATAATGTCTCGGAAGTGTTACGCAAAGCTGTGTCTAGTTAGCACATAGTTAGCATTTTAGCTTCCGAATGCCTGAGTGGTTGACTGCTGACGCTGAATTACAAATTGTCAATCAACTGTCAACTCATTGCATTGAATATCAAAGTCATAAATTACATTAAACTATGCGATATGAATGCGAAGCATTATTTAATTAATGTTACAATTAATTCAGTTTACATTATTGGGCTTGTTCTGACGTTTAATTAAAGGTTTCCCATCATTGTAAGCAGCTGATTAGAGCAATACCTAACTGTTTAATGTAACTTAGTATATTATAGATGTCATGACATAACAATAACATATTATCATAACACCTAATAGTCACATACGTAGTCTTGATCCCATAATAGGAGTCCCTGTGTTGTGAGTATCAGGAACAGCGAGTACCAAGGTACCATAACACCCAAACCCGGAACCATTATTTACAGGTCATACATACATTAGTCCCGCAGCGGGAATCGAACCCGCAACCTCTTGCATCTCAGCCGGCTACTCGTCCGCCGCGCCACAGAGGTTGTCAAAGTCATCATGTTTCAAAAATGACGCCAGAAAATTGATCTTAGAAACAAAATTCGAAGGCATAATAATAGCCTCCATTTGGTCTGGTTCTTTCTACCAGTTGTCACAAATAAAATTACCACCATATACCACATGTAGGGTGACCAAGAAATGACCAGCGATATGAAAAATAATAAAAAGACTCTGGTGCTACGTGTAACGTAGTTCAGATAGGGCCACCAAGAGCCTTTGAGATTTTACCGTTTTTTTTTATCAGTATGGAACCAGTGTGTTTTAAACACAGTGTGAAAAAGTAGCAGTAGCACAAATTCAGACAAAACAACTTACGAAAGCCTCTAGGGATATTTTGTCCGTATTTATTTGCATAGAAATATCGTGCTGGAAAAAAACAAACAAATCATATTTCATTTTTATGACAGCAGTTTTCCAAATGAAAAACTCGTTATTCGATGAACAAATTCCGTATCCATTCAACAATAAAAATTTATCATCGAATGCATCAAAACATGTAAAAGACCAACAAATATTTTACAAAACCCTTATATCAACATATCTGTACCTACATAACCATGAGTAACACTCAATATTAACACAGGCCATAAAAGAGCAGCTGGTGGAATTAGCATAACTCGCTGGAGCCGTAACACACACTGTTTGCATTGTACTAGTGGTCAACAATTGTATAGCTAACACCCAACAGTCACATACCTACAAACTCCTAACCCCACATTCGGCTTTTGAAGAACAGCACACTACTCTGTGCTAAACAGTTCTGTATGCTTTCTATGAAAAATATATTTGAAAATAGATTGCGAGCAAAGAAATTATACGCTGAATTAGTTTTAAATTGATATTATATACGAATTTCCTTCGAAAAATGGTTCAGTTTGTGTATTTGGATGTAAACGTCATCTATCGTTCTATCTCACATGTGGCACGACAAAAACTCGTCAATTGGTTACTTCTGTCTACATAATACTTGGAATAGTTACACCATGTTTTGTCTCTTTCAATCAAACTGAAAACTGCCTGTCATAATGCGTTCCAAGGATAATGCAAGTTTTATAGTAACAAGGGAAAAGTCTCATGCGCCTGTAGTTTCAACGGTTTACTTGTTAGAGTCCCAGCTATTTTATCTGTAAGCTGTGATATCAGCCTGGCCATCCATCACAGCGAAGCGAAAGCATTCGAAACAACACCAAAACAATTGAAAACGTCCATCGAGATGTACTACAACCGCAGCACTATTATTACTGTAAAGCTACGTCCACACTGAAGCTCATAAACGATAAAACGAAGCTAAATGAATGAGATCGTAAACATTAAGTACTAAGATAAGTTTACAAAGTATTTAAGTTTTCCAGTCGTAACGATAACGAGATGGAGATAAGTTATTTTGTCGTTGACCATGCACATCAAAAGTAACTGGGAAATTTTGGTCTCCGGAAACTAGTTAAGTATCTACATAAAACAAGCAGCTATTGAACCAAAGTTTATAAAGAATACTAAGCATTGAAGTACATCAAAAGAATATTCAATCAATCTTGCATCTGCCTAACCTGCCCTTCAACAAAACTACTATTCATAATCATTTTTGAAACCTATTTTAGTTAAAATAGCTTTTGTTTTGTTTTTTTTATGTAAAAATTATCTTGTTTTGCATACGGCAAAAGTTTAATTTGTAAAAACGGGAAATTTTCACGTACCGATATGTTGGTGGAAGCAGCAACAGGTTTCGACCCTAATCGAGGATCTTTATCAGGTACATATCGGTACGTGAAAATTTCCCGTTTTTACAAAATGAATGATATAATTCACGAAAGTTACTTTAGTAAGATAAAAGTTATTTTAGGTATCAAAGGTTTCAAAATTGATTATGAATAAGTGGGTTAGTGGTCATCACTATTCTCAATTTCAATTCCATTCTGAATTCTCTCTCTATCTTCTACTATACGTGTATCCTTACTGAAACAATTACTAACTTTAAAAGTTCTCCCACACCGGTACGATATACGGACAATGCGGTTGTACAAAACATTTATAATGATACCACATGCGATCTTACACACAGCTGCGAAATAACGGTCGATATGCAACGTGACAATATAAAATTAAAGTCGGTATCATCGGTATTAACAGTTGGTAGTGAACGTAGATTCGTTCACTGTCAGTTTGTGGCACCTGTGTGGGAGAGGCTTAAAGCGTCGGTAACACTGAGTGATGGTTTACCGATCGTGAACAAAGGGGTACAAAGTTTAGAACAACGTGAATTATAAGTCAGTGTGTGTTTGAAACAGGGTTCTTTTATACTTACGGAAACTCTTTGAACTATAAAGCCTTTTTCTGTTAAACTAGGACTTTATTTATTCTGTGCGATTTATACTTTTAAAGAAAGAATAAAGTTTTTTTCTGTTAAACTAGGACTTTATTTATTCTGTGCGATTTATACTTTTAAATTAAGAATAAAGTTTTTTTCTGTTAAACTAGGGCTTTATTTCCTCTGTGCGATTTATACTTATAAAGAAAGAATAAAGGACCTTGTCTACTAATGTTTTTATTTTAAACTTTTATATACTTAAGTAACATTACCGGTCTTTAGATCTTATAATCGTATCATTATCATCATTAGCAGCCGTAAGGTGTCCACTGCTGGACGAGGCTTTCCCCATGATACAATACAATAATTACCACGCTTAGGGCCGGTTTCCACCGGGGCGGAGAGGAGAGGAGACGAGAGCAGCCCCCTTATTCGCTATGACCAAACGTGACATAACGCGGGCTCGTTACGATATCTGCGTGGAATCATCGCTAAATAGCATGGGTGACGTCACACGTTATTGACAAGGAATCTCTTAGGTCATAGCGAATAACCACCCAGATGTGTTTGAATAAACCAATCCGATTTCGTTATTTCCTCTTCGTTTTTACCTGTCAAGTCTGCCTGTCAATAACCTGCCAGCTTTGCTCTCGTCTCCTCTCCTCTCCGCCACGGTGGAAACCGGCCCTCAGTAGGTGGATGTCGTTGCAGTATTCATATTTAGTACTCAGGTGGATGCTGCTGCCCATTCCCTAATGTAATGATAATCCTTCTTACAACTAGGTGGGAAGCGGCCTGTGATGTGGTGTCTCGCGAGTCGAGAATAAGAAAAAGCTGATACATAGAAAAGATTAGGTACAAATTACAAGACAATTACAATAGTAATAAATATTTTTTGGAAAAACATTTCACAAGATTTAATTTTTTGTGAATAATATTCTTTGCACAAACCAATATGAATGCACAGGCTTGATTAAATTTATCTCGGCTGCAAAAAAGCACAAATGCCGCAAAGCCTTTGTAATATGAAAACCAGCTTACTGAGATTCTCATCGTCTGTCTTTGTTAGGGTTCAACACAATATTGGGTAAACCACAGACCATTCTTACGATTGTGACTATACATACTTATTCTATGCTAAATTTACCAATGACGTCAATCAAATGATTGTAGTGGTCACGACGTCAGTGATTGAAGGTGGCTCAAGTCATAAAATACTTTAAAGGAGCCCATGGAAGTAATAAGTACTACGTATTACTTCCATGGGGAAAGCCTTAGTGTTTTCTTCTTCTCGTACTTATTTATGTATCCTAAAAGAATAACAATCTAGCCTTAGGGCAGGCTAATAAGTAACTTAACATTGACTTATTTGTAAAATAAGTACAGCTAATTATTGTCTCTATTTAGGGGAGGACACTTTGTTCTTGTGTTCTTATTATCTAGCACTAATTTGCACTACATTACATTATTATTTCCACTACACTAATTCATAAGGTTTCGTTCTTTCGAGTCTTCTCACTATGACCGTATTGTCGAGATGCTGGATTGTCTCGACTTTGACATGATGATGAAGTCTACGTTCGTGAGCTTCTGCATGAACTGCTTCTGTGATGATGTTAGTGATACTTTTTTTTCTAATATTGATAGACAAAGAGAAAAACGTCTCTAGTCACGAAACATTTTGGATGTACCTATATTATACAATGTCTGTAGTACTTACTCACAGCTGCACTCTTACAACTCGAGTTCTATTTGAGCAATTTGCATGGGGTTTCACTGTCGTGGGCATAATTTATCAAGTTTTACGTGAACAAAAGGTCGTGGTGTGTCCGGCCTAAGAATAGACCTCTCCGTTTCGTCCCATGGATGTCGTAAAAGCCGACTAAAGGATTACGCCAGGGGACGGGCAGCAGCATCCACCTGAATACTCAACACTAATACTGCAATCATCAATCCGCCTGCCAAGCGTGCGGGGATTATGGCAGATCCCCCATTACATGCTATGGGGGAGGCCTCGTTCAGCAGTGGACGTTTAAAGACTGGTGAAGAAGTGATTAAAACATTTGTGTATATTTAGGTTCTACTTGGCTGAAATTACTGATGGCAAAGGCTTAAAGTAAATACTAAACTTTTAAGTAAATCTATTATCTCAATATATTTAATTAAATTTGAAACAAAATGTGTGCATGATATTTATATTTTCCTTGATTGATTCATTGAGTTCCCGCAGGATTCTATTAGCTTGGCGATCGCCCGGTTCAACTCGACCGTACGTATAATTAGGTTTTGTCCAACGGCAGAGCAACTTTCTGCCGGACAGGTTTGGGGTGTTAAAGTTTGAGTGCGCTTCAGTTATGTAGATCAGTTTGGATGCATTAATTATAACTTAGATAAACTTCATGTAATATTTACTATGGACTTAATTAGATAGATTATAACCGGTTTAACTTACGGCACGGGTATGGCACGGGTTTACGGGTTTATGTACTTATTGAAAAGGCATACTATACTGTGACGAATTTTTGAAGGATATGTTATTAGCATGACATCTAATTTAATTTAAATTTGTGTTGTTCTATTTTTTTTTATTCAATTGTTAATTATGGTCTCAATAATGAGTTTAACTTCTATTTTTAATTTAATTTATGTTTTGTACAAATTAGAATAGGAATAAAAGTTCACTTAGGTACTACTTATGACTGTTAACACCTTTTTATAACCTATAATAGTTCCACAATAAATCAATATATTATTTTATTACATTTCAAAATAATAGGAGCTCGCTAATTGTACTTATAGGGGATTTCAAAGCGGGATTTTTGTTATTTTTTCTATTTATTTACTCAAAACAGTGAATGGAAATTTCACTGTGGTTAAACCATGCATGAATCAAATATTTGTATACGGTGATATCGACCAATTTGCATTGGATTTCGTTTGTGGCATACGACTTGGTCACTCGCATTCAGCTAAAAGCAGTGGACAATAATACTGGTGACGAATCTATATTGTAAATCATTCAAAAAATCATGGAACCCTCCCTTTTACAACTCTCCTTACCCTATCACGTGCCTCGAAGCGTGATGAGGTAATTGGATTCGTTTTATAAAAACGCAGGCTTCTCCAAAGGGGTGCACTAAAGGAATCTGACAAAGGCGAAATTTATTTTATTGCCATCGTCCTTTAGGTGGTTGGACCGATACTAAAGATATAAGAAAAGCATTTAAAAATGGAGAACCTCGTAATTAAACAAAATGCTCCAGTTTAAATGGAATTTTTAATAGTGGCGTCGATTCTAATGTCCATGACCAGAAAGTATTAAAAATATTTTTTCCAGGTTTGGGTGTTGTGGTACCATGGTTTAGTAGTTCACGTAGTTATCCTAGTGTGGGATGGACTACGTACGTACGTGACTGTTGGGTGTTATGTTATGTTAGGATTATACGAATTCAGTACAAAATCGGAACATGAAAATACGTTTAATTTTTTTTCCACTTCTTTAATCGTGAAAATCTAAGATATTACTCTAACAGTGTATTTATTTTTATTTTTTATTTGAGTAGTTTAATATCGGAACTGGCATGTGACCCACCTGATGATTAGCGGTAACTCTAGCCTATTACAAATGCAATACCTCTTAGGTCACGTCTACCTAGGACACGCTCTACTTGGCATTGCACGGCGTGTGTCATCTTGAGACACCAAAATGAAAAGTATCATGTGCCTGTAATTTCACCGGCACCCGTACCCTTCAAAGCGAAACACAGCAATGCTCGCATTACGCTTGGCGGCAGAAATACGAATGGTGGTAGTAATTACGGACGAACTCTTTAACAAGAAGCTACTATCAAAATTAGTATCTTTTTTGTTCGTTGTTGAACCAGATTTAAAGTTTTGAAGCGTTCTGCACCATCTGGCTTATTTAAAAATGCATAAACTTTAAAACTAAGTACTTATAAGCAATTACTAAGTAAATCCGGGTTGGAAACTTCACTTGGTGCATAGGTAAGAGCTTTAGTTAAGTGGAAACATACGTAAATGTTTTTCATAACGTGAACGGTGCATCTTGTTCTCCTGGAATTGAGAGCTTGTATCTTTCTCTGTTCTGAAAACGCATTGACAATTTGGTTGAGGTTCAGGTTTGAAAATGTGCTAGATTTTGGTTCAGATTTTCCTAATTACATTTAGTCAAAATGAAGTTAGGATCATTATGCGATCTTGTATAGATGTCATAAATGTCAGAAATGGTATTCTCCTCAACTGTAAAATAAACAACAATATATATAAAATATACAACAGGAAAATGTGCTTACCTATTTTAAAATGTGACTGAAACTTGAACGGTTCTAGTGAATTATTATCAATGCTTTCAAAGTTTTTCCAAGAACTTTGGCTACTATTTCAGCATACCTAATAGACGCTTTTCTCTTCACTCTTTAAAATAATATGTTACGGCACTATAAGCTCACAGACACATTTATTTTACATAATATGGTCAAAGACTTTTATATTTGGCATAAATTTAAAGTTGATAACTTTAGCCATTCCTCAGAAAAAGGGTCTTGACAAACCAACAGACAGACAGACAGAACATATAAGATATAGCCAATGTTGATTACTTGATTCGTTGATCCGCTCCGGACACGTCCACAATATCTCCCCGTATGTTTTAGTATAAGTAGCAGCTCTGTTTTGTTTACCGCTAGGAACAGGCGGCTGGCGGCTGGCGTGGCTAATTTATGGCCTCATTTGTACTTTAACTACAGGGTGACCAGATTTCGGATAAATCAGAAGAAGTCTCCTTTTTGGACAGTTTCAGTCAGCGACCACGATTGCTGTAACGCATTCAAAATGTCGGAAATAATAAATAATAAGGTAACTCGATAAATACCCGTGTCAATATTAATAATCATGTGTTCTGATCGTGAAAGTTATAAAAATACTAGTTTCAGTTAATCCAGGACATCCCTTTTTTGACCCTATATCCCTGAGGTTTAGTAATTTAACTTTTTTTTTTCACTCCTATAATGTTAAAATTTCTTTGTGTTAAAAATAGTGAAAAACTGGGGAAAACGGTGGGAAAATCACTCGCACTCAGAAAATCATTTTGATTTTATTCAACTCAAGTATAACTGCCGGGAATACCTATAGAGTCTAGTATCTAAAACGATATGGTATAGACGTTGCTCTTTTTAGTCTGTTTGGAAGCAGCGCCCACGCGTGATCAGAACATGTTTACAAAAGAGTTTACAAACGTCAAATATAATCCAAAATTAAATCATAACTAGACATGGCCCCAGTACATTCATAAACAAGCGCGTCAGGAGTCTTTTTTTCATCAAGATAGGTACTACTAGAAGTAATACAGAGTGTCCAACGTACCTATTTAGAAGCAGTTCTTAATAATTCTTACTGTTCTTAGAAGCTGTAATTACCTTACCTAGTATAAATAAATAAATTCTGGACACATTTCACACAACATTATCTAGCCCCAAGCTAAGCAGAGCTTGTATAAGGTAGGTATCATGAAGCCGCGCAACGAAAGTGGCATTTTTCTGTATGAGTAAGAGTACAACTCGAGTTATACGAGTTCTGCAAGCAACATGATGCGGGTCATATTTAGTCATCATCATCATCAGCCTGTAGAAGTCCACAGCTGGACATAGTTCTCCCCCCTAGAATGCCACGACGTGCAGTCATGGAGCCACCTCCATTCAGCGACTTCCTGCAACCTTTATAATGCCTTCAGCCCATCGAGAGTCCTTCTTCCACTGCGTCGTCCGGTTTGTGGTCACCATTCGAGAACCTTTATTTCCCGACGGTTGTCAGTTCTGCGAGCTTTATGCCTTTTGCCACTTCAACTTGCTAATTCTGAGAGTTATGACGGTGATTTTGGTTCTTCGACGGATTTCCTTATTTTGGATTCTTTCACGTAGTAAACCTCCTTGCGTAACTCTCCCCCAAAGCCCACTGCGCGACTTCAAGCTTGTCTATACAGCCATTTGTTAGCGACCACGTCTCAGTGCCGAGTCATCAACGGCAACACGCACTTATTAGACTTTCGTCTTGAGGCTTTGCGGTGACATGTTAATCTTGTTCATTTTATTTTCACTCAATACTGATAGATCATAAGTTATAGCCATTTATTTACATAAAAAGATCTAAAGATATATAAATTAAACAAAGTACCTACATAAAATGATATATTCCATAACTTTTTACACTATAAAACTTTATCGAGGACCCCTCTGTATAATTTATTTAATATTTCCTCTCTGCTAGGTAGTGCGAGTAACAATAGAAAGACTGACCAGCTAGTTCAAACAGTATCATGTTGACCCACTATTATTTCCACTCCGTCATAGATAGTATACAGCGTGATTCAGTGAGACGGGATTAAACCAAATAGGGTTCAACACTTCAGTGATAAAGACTTATAACACATTTTGTCTCCTAGGGTACAATGTTTTTGTATTGTTTCCTTGGTTTAGATAGATAGATATAAAATTGTTCATTGCACTTAAAATAAGTACAAGCATTCTCTTCCAGATAACCTTGGTGTGTTGCGGAAAAAATATAAAGGGAATAAATAGTGAACGTTTATCAGAAAAAATTGCAAAAATACTAATATTAATAATAATACGTAAGATTAAATAATAAATAATATTTAGCTACTAATATATAATTAATATAATTATACATACTATTTATACATTTAAATCATTTCCACAAAAAAACTAAGAACCGACTCTAATTCCTGAATTTACTCCAAAAATAGCTAACTATTGTAAATGTTGATGTAAATACTTTCCATATTATTCTGTGTTGTATTAGATACTATTATTTTTAAAGTTAAAATGTAAATAAAATGTGTAAATGTAAAGGGTAAAAAAATAATAATTCAGGAATGAAGAAAAACTACTAGAACTGAAGTAGTTTTTTGTAGAATTTATTTTATTGTTCCATTTTTAGTGTAGTGAGTATAGATAGATAGGTTTACAAATTAAAAAAAAAATCTTTCACTTGCTACTTTAGCTTTTTAGCTTTTTTAGCTTTTTAAACAATGATTATGAAAAAGGGGGGTTACCCTCTTACACATAATAAATTTTTTAACCTTTGATAGTTAAAATAGCGTATGTCTTGTTTTGGCGTACTTGTCATTTTGTGTGTCATTTTACATCAGAGAGAACAAAACAAAAGCTATTTTGGGCTAAAATAGGTTTTAAAAATGATAATGAATAAGGGGGTCAAAGTTTAGTCTCTTACCACTGAATCACACTGTATACTAAACAATATAGAATTACCATACGTTTGAATATGAATGAATGCAAAGTGATGTGCGTGCTGTGTCGGATTTGATGATGTTTTTACTTATCTTTATGCGGATCAGTTTTTATGAGAAGAGCTGGATTTGTTATTGTAAGTTGCTTCTTTTGTGCTAGTGTTTCATCATCATCATCATCATCAACCTGTAGAAGTCCGCTGGACATTGGCCTACCCTATAGAATGCCACGACGACTTGTCTTAAGCCGCTTCTACCCACCGACCCACCGACTTCCTGGTCTACGTACACTGCATCATCCAGTTCGTGGTCGCCACTCGAGAACCTTTAGGTTTTTATTTGGTAGGTCATACTTCAGACCATCACAATGGTTCCATATAAATTTTATCGAAATTGATTCAGCACATTTTGAAATAAATCAGTTTCTTTTCTAAAATTTAACTTTTTTCATTTAAAAACTTAGACAGATTGTCATAATGTTTTAGTGCCTAATCAGATAACACTTATTAAGGCACAATTTTATCTATAATAGCCAGAAATAATTTATAGTAAATTGAACCGTAATTCAGCTGAAAATATCAACGATGTGTACGAAGGAAACTTAAAGATACTATCTTTAGTCAAAGTAAATATAGGCAAAGTTTGCCCTTAACCACTAAAGATCAAAGATCCCATAACTTATCCCGAAATTACTAAAAGGATATCCTAATATACCCTACGACACCATATCTCCCTCCCACGGGAAACCGTGTACCAAAATTAGTAAGCCATAACCATAAAGGATAGACCAGAGGCATTGAATGAGGCTCTAAGGGTTCCGTATGGGCCATAAGCGGCGATAAGGGCCCAAGAATCCCTGCATATTGGCGGGTGTACTTTATAGTGATATGATTATCCCTTAGTGATATGAGAATTAGGGATCGTGCGAGACGATCTGAAGATTTATAAAAATTTAGAAAGGTTACGTAAAGATACTTACCGTTGAAGACAAAAGCCAATGTTTTCTCTTTGTTTAAATTATGTATAATTTGAATAGTTACAACTTAAATCTAAAATAAATTATTAAATAAATAGCTTACTCTATTTTACATCAAACTTTTAATTTCACTCTAAATAGTTTTACAATAATAAAGTTCGAATGTTATTTCAAAGTTATTTGTGTACCACAAATGAGTGTTTAACGAGAAATTAAATAACATTTTACACAATCACTCAAGAACCCCGGTCGAGGTGGGGTTATTTATTTTTAATTACATTGTTTTGTAAATCTTTTTGATTAAAGGCTTTGTTGTTTACCTTGTTGTTCCATTATTCAACTGGGGTTCTTCTGACGTGCTGAACCTAACTTACTAAATAGATCTGTAGCTTATTTTGGATAATATTATAATTAAATTGAACACCAAAAACTAACTGTAACTATAATCACAAAAAGACAGAAAAATCTGTAATTTTACAAGTATTTTTAAAAACGACTGTCACAGAATATCAGTAAGTAGAAATAGTTTATAACTCTCCACGGTTGTTAGTTTGTATGAAAACTGTGTGATTTCCTGGCTCAAAAATGAAATACCAAAAAATCACAAAAATTTACGTGCAGTTTTTGACACATAAATGGCCCTCAAAATTCAGCCACGACTAACTACATACGCGTGCAGTTTACATATTCTTACAATAACATAATTCACTGCTTCCCCGACAACCAATTTAAAGCTCCCCCCAAATTGGCTATGCTAGGCCCCTCATTCAGCACAGGTTCATGGTCTGGGGGTCCGTAGCTATACCCAACTGTATTATAGTCTGACGGTAGACCATACATGCTGATGGGCTGGGCCATTGAGGCCGGAGCCGTGGCTTGGGCCTGGTTCTTCATCATGTAGGTTAGAAGTACTCCTCCAAGGGCGAAGAGTTTTTGGAAGAAGGCCAGGAAGAAGAAGAAGGATGCCACTTTGAAGATCGCCACTTTGGAGAACAGGAAGAGAAGAACCATTACTGAAAAAGAAAAAAATTTTAGTGAAAACCTAGAACAAACTCACTCGGCCTTATTACAGAACGTGGACTAAATCTGAATTTAGTCCAGGCGTACTAGTCTAGGATTAAATATTGACATTAGGCATATGCGACTTTAAATACGAAAGCAGATGGTTTGTTTTCCGAAATCAATTCTTGCGCTAATACGCAAATTTCCAAAGTATCAAACTGACGGATTATGTCACATCACAATTGAGATGTCCAAATTCTTACCTTTAACAAGCAATCAACTGTCAATTTATAGACCATTGCTAAACTAGGGGACTGCCTGGTTTTAGATAAACCAGAGATAGTCCAAGCTTATGTCATTTTTGGCATATCTAGCTCGAAAGTTGCTTCTGGAAAACAAACCATCTGCTTTTGTATTACAGTCCACGGGTCCCTAGGTCGATATTAAAGCCTAGACTGGTAGTCCTGGTTTAAACTCAGACTAAGGGCATTTTTTATAATAACACCAACTGAGTCCTGTAAGAACCATCCCCCCCGTCCCTCTCCCACCCCTCCCCCTCCCTTTAAAATGTCACAACACCGTAACTTCTATATTACCGCACAGTTATTGTCACCTATCTTAGAATGGTTCTAGAATATGGCTGGAAAACGTGCGTTATTATCTTTGTAATATGAACATTTGTAGCGGCTTTGTGATGATAATGATGATTTCCTACAGGAATCTAACAAAACAACTTTTCTAAAGGCTGCCCAAATAACATAAGGTATCTTTGTACGTAATGCTGTCCATATATCCAATTCATAAATCGTACAATATCCCTTGTTCGACTTATCAAGTTGTCATGGCTACGTTCGGGAAAAAATAATATAATGACGACCTTTTTATCCGACAAAGCTTAGTACGATAGAGTCTATCGCTAAGCTTTGAAGTGGACAAAAACAGTGTTATTTATAGATTTTGTTTGGGCATTCTGAAAAGTGCTTTGGGCATCCCTTATGTGGATAAGATCAGTGGTCACTCCCACAGCTATATACACCTAACAAATATTGTGGTTTCTTGTTAACGGATCAATACTATTAGTAGCGGCACGTAAGTCTAGCGCTGAACGAAATGTGATGTTTACCTACTGTCGCGCACGCAATACAATGGGAAGTTTTCTGACAGTGGAATGAAAATAGTTCTAAATCCATGCAAAGATGGCGCTGTCCAGATATGGTTCTCTAAATTTTGTTGGTCAGCTACCAACTGTCAGTGTCACTGACTTCACTCGCTCATGCTCGTACGCGTTAGTTGGTGAAGTATCTACGTAAAAAGTTTTTGTTGAAATTCTGATAAATTTGAAGATTTTTTTTTTTTTTTTTTAATTTGAATTTGAAGAATTTGGACTTTGTTAACAAATAAATATCGACAAAAACAAGTTTTTTTACTAGTGACCTTGCCTTTGTTTGCTTTTCCTTAAAAGCAAACAAAGGCAAGGTACTTTTTTTCTCTGCAAAGAGAATTTGTTCTCTGTGGTGCCTTTGCAAAATCTTCAGAAGACAGAACCATATCACCGCCATCTACCGGAATTTTAAGAACTATTTTTTATTTTTAATTGCCTCTCTGAAAACTTCCCATTAGTACAAGATATATAGAGATAGAGATCCCTCCCAAGATACCTTACTTTTGACTTCTCCGCAAAAATGGTCAGCGCTAGAGTTTCATGCCGCTACTGTACTATCGAATATCCCGTTTCATTCGGATCTTCATCGCCCGTTTTATAAACCCGATTTTTTTATATTTCTTCATTCAGTATGGCGAGAGTTCAAACTCGAACCCGTATACCGAAACGGTAATAACTTTGATTCCAAGCAAAACACTCTGCTTTTCACTTTTGTTACAAAAAAAAGCATTGCTAATTAGAGCTACATTTTGTTCGATAAATTTGTTTTGCTGTAAGTTACGACGTTTCAAATAAAGAAGGCAGAAAAATTAACAGAAGTTAGTCATTTAAATGTTTCATCAATTTAAATTCAGTAGAGCATTTGCAAGATTATTGAAACAAATTCAAACTTCCAAAATACCCAAATGACTTAACTCTCTAGACATTTCGTAGATATTTAACATATCTAATCTCATCTAATTAAAATAAGCCCAGGTGTAGTTTAATTCTAATTATTGTTATTTACTACAAAATTCAGCGCGATTAGCGAAATTGAATTTCGTTCTAAATAATTAAGTTTCAGGATTTTAGAGCTTAAAGCTATTTTAGATACGAGCAGTCGAGCGCACTTACCAAACCGTATTCAGATGGGGTTACATACATCCGTGTATAGAACTTAATTGGTTCAGACTATTTCGTCTACTCAAGGGATTCAACATTTTCAGGACAAAATTATATAATATATACCTTACCCGTTCTATTATGGGACTGAAGCTTAGGAATGAATTAATAAGTACGAGGTACCTATAAATTAATAATTTCTATCTCAATGAATAATAAAATTGTACATGCTGGAAGTTATCTCAACCTTGAACATACAGTCCCATTTGTTGAGAAATTGTACAGTTAAGACGCCTGTAGAGTTTTCCTTCGAATGGGGCCCAGAGCGGACGATAAAAGGGACAGAGGGTCTTTTGATTATTAAAATTTAAACTATTTTTATTTAATAAAATGAGCAAAAAAAACGCTGTGGTTTATGACTCAAAAGTAACAGTTATCTCTTGAGCACCGCATTAAATTTGAATATGAATCTTACCCAAATGTTTATTTCATAAATCAACCCATTTACTTAATTTGACTTTTAACCTACTTAGGTTAAGTTTGTTTATTTGGAGTTTAAGTTACCAAACTTTAAAACCTGCGTTGAGTCATAGCCTAAAGAGTTAACAGCACTTTAATCTTCAAATTTCTATGGCAAACGGAAAATACTCGTAATAAGAAAATGAGTGTAAAAATTGTATTTTACAATTATATTGACTAATAACTATATTATTATATTACTATATTTTAATATATTACTATTGACTATATTGGTCGAGTATAGTAACCTATGTCAGCCTACTTGTACGGAACCTTCTCAACGCGAGTCTGACACGCACTTGACTGGGTTTTTTTTAACAATTTGAATTTTTAGCAGTATCCACAAAATTCACTTTAGGCGGGGTATGATCCTAAAATCCAAACATCCAAAACTCATTTTTATTTATCCAAACGGCTTTACTTAAGTTTGAAAATCGCATATCTTATTTGAATATGAAACTAGTTTGCACTTCAGACAGCTATACTCATCGATATTGATACCGATGCCTAATTTTCGGAAGATCTAGAAAATTTGCATGAGTAAAGCCATGTTACTCAGTATAATAAGCAAATAGGAAGGCGTCAGATGCAAGTGTTGCATGGAATGTACTGGCTTTTTTATTATTTGGCTATGACCAAGTCGGGAAGCCAGGGGGCAACTTAAAACTTGGTGCACTTATTCGGCGTTAGTTCTGCCAAGAAGTGGTTAACTGAACATTGATAACTATTGCACGTAGAAGACGTATATCACTTCAAATCAGCTAACATTTAGTTTTATAGCATTTAGTTTAGATTCAATATGTAAATATGCTCATAGTAAATTCACAGTAGTGTTTATTCGAACAAGTATAGTCTTCTAAACTAGATGAGAATACGCCTGTTGCTCGTGACGAAGATAAATCAGAAAACAAACACGACCAGCTGGCCTAGACAAACGACATTTGCTACGAAGCGATTCTATTTCTACAGTCGTAATACAATACAAAAGACCACGTGACATATCGATAGCTTACATCAATCTCATACACTTTGGACAAGCATCATCGCTATTGGAATGTTACTTTGTCTATGGCCTCTGGTAATTTTTAATAATTCTGATAGTAATGAGATGAGAGCTCTGATAAGTATGTGTGGTTTAACTTTGAATGATAGAGTGAGAAACAGTGTGATAAGAGAGTGTCATGATGTGAAAAAAGACATTGTGATGAGGATTGAGGAAAGTATTCTAAGATGGTTTGGTCTGTAGAGAGGATGGATGAAAGAAGATTGACGAAACAGGTGCATAAGGCAAGTGTGAATGGGCCAATTGGAAGGAGAAGACCTCGGCGTACTTATTCTGACCAAATCGGAGACGTTTTGGAGAAAGGCCAGGTCAAAAGTACCCTAAACTGACGCAAATTTATAATGAATGTAATGAGAGTGAATGAAGCAAAAGAGGTATGTCATGATCGTAGCAAATGGAAATCCGTGGTCTCTGCATACCCCTCCGGGAAACAGGCGTGATTTTATGATGTAAGTATGTATGAAGATCTTTGTTCGGCTAGTATTGTTTTCACTACACTGTCTGAAAAATCGAATCAAAATCTTTTTTTTTTTAGTGTCATCTGATGATATACACAATTTTGCTAATATCAAGTAGCATAGATTTATTCAATAATGTCAAGTCTTCAAGTCCTCTGTCAAGTCATGTTCTAGTAAAACGATGGCAGTTTACTAGAATGTTCCTGGACAATTTCCACCCCTTCGAAAAGACACTTAATACACTTATTTTATTTATATTCACTACCATGTGCTCTTTATAAGCTACACTGGTTAAAATGCCACCAAAATTACATGACATAACTCAAAAAACACTAGAAATTGAAATAAAATAAAAAAGTTTTTATTATTAGTTTTTATATCCCGTTTCTAGTGATAATTCAAATAAAAAAGGACGACGTCTCCCTTCGAAAGAGCAGAAAAAGTCCATCAAACACGTTAACTGGGTAGGTTTCCTTTATCTACTCACTCTACATAGATAGGTAGACCACCACTGTAGGTGCTAATTAACACTACATCAACTCACCTATCAACCGAACGGTCTTCTTCTTGCTCTTCTTCGCTCTCGTCTCTTCCGATAGAAGTTCATTGCTCTCAGTGCAGTAGCAACATACCAACACCATTGAGATAACCAACAGTTGCTTCAACATTTTGACAGTTGCAGTTTTTGGTTGAACTGGGCAATTTTGTTTTTTAAATATTGGTAATGTTCCAATGGCTGATAAGAAATTCAAACATAGAATTCGTCTGAACGCGGAGTTTTTATATTTTCTTTTTCTTTCCGTCAATCGTTCGAAATTTAAAACAAGTTGTTTCTTTTTCTAAAGTATTTTTGGGAAATGTGGCCAGTGAACCTCTCAGTAAGAACTCTGGTCAATAAATAAGTATTTGTTATCGATAGCGCACTTGTAAATTCCAAGTTAGGAAGAAAGTTTCTTTGTTTTCAGAAGTTAAACAATTCAGTGTCGAGTTTCATTTTCTGTGACTAATTTAAGTGTTAAGAAATAATAATTTTCTTTGTTGAACTTTCTCGGTACAAGTATGTAAGTATTCAAATTTTTACGCTGCCTACAAAATTTCACTACTGTATGAATAGGTATGTGTTTTGCATAAGTATGTAGAAATATCGAATATTCTAATATTCTAATGAGATTTAGAAAAGTTGGAAAATCATTCCCTTTTTCATTCACTTTTTGCTCTTGGCAGTCGTTTTCTCAAATCTCAGCCAAACTTAAAACTATATTTGGATTCCCAGTTTAATCTGTTTACTTAGGTAAATCTTAGCGACTATCCTGAAGTTTTTAAAAGATTCCAATGAGATTCAAATTTCAGATTATCTCGAACACAAATATTGAAATCCGACAATCTTATTTAAAAAAATAGGAGCGATTTAATTTAAGCCTTTGATTTTTCTTTATAAGTTCTTAAATTATTGAAACGAGCTAAGAAATTTCGTTATAAATATTCTCAATGTACTTAAATACCATTTAATATTTCAACGAGTACCTACTGAAATTCTATTTGAATGATTCGACATCAACAAAGTGGTTTACACATGAAGTATTCGAGTTTAAAAACTGTGTTTAATAAATATACTTAAAACGAATATTGTATTGATTAAATCTCAAATTGTACTCGTAATATGAAAGTATCGTCAGATCGTCACCGAGCTGGAAGAACTTAAACCGCAACTTCGCAATGAAATTGAAACCAAGTAGGCAGGCATTATACAGGGTGAGTCGTTTGAATGGGCCTTGAAGGAAACTTAGCTCTTGAAAACACAATTCATCTTTTTTAATAATGTAATAAACATTCCATCACTTTGTTTTCTTTTCTAAATGTATATAGGTAAGCTCTTGGTAAGTTATGTAAGTAAATTACTTACCTAGGCTCTACTAGGTAAGTAATTTACTTACATAACTTAACTAAGTGTAAATCATATATATTATGCTCAAATTTTAATAGGTTGAAACAAGAAAAGAAATTTAATAAAATAGGTTGAGTCGATATAAATTACTAAATGGGTTGAACTTCATTGGGTTGAGACACGAAGCACTCATATTAATATAGTCTGCACTCTAAAAACAATACTGTATAATTATTTATTTGTTCTTTCTTGTGTTACCTACATTTGTTTTGAACATTACAAAAATTGAATTTGTTTAGGTAGATTATCCATCATTATTAAACGGATAATGTCCACTGATAGACCCTTGGAATTACATAACGGTCTTGAGCCGCCTTCACCCACTGACTTCTTGTGAACGTAATAATAACATCGGTCTATCGAATGGGAAGGGGCGTTGTCTTACTTTTCATGGTAAGAAGGTATAATGAATACTGTTCTGAGTATGGAGTACCGAGGAAGCCGGTACAGCCAAAGGAGTCTTATTACCCAGTCTTCAACTTCTGACGCAGTTCAGTACGATTCGGAAAATTCTTGCGACGAATTATTACTACTTATTAATTATACTACTCTACTACTTTAGATACTTCGTGGCACCGGTTTATTTCCTGGTCACTACTGCTGCGTTACGTCAAAGACGAAAAAGAACCAGAATGGATCATATACATCTATAGGAGGAGGCGGAGGGGTATATTTTTAGGCTGGACCACGACAATAATGTTATATAACGCAAAATAAAATTCAAATCTTTGAAAATATTAATTCGTGGAAGACCGGGATTTGAGCCTACACCTTGCGGCTCCTTTGTTGCGGTCCCTCCCCCACACTAGGCCATCAGGTTCTTTACCCAACCAGCAAAGTATTTTTATAACAAAAGATTATAAGTCTATCAACATTTACAACATACTTCTACGTGCATTGGTGTAGACTATTTTACCTATAGTATCATTTCACAAGCCCCAATATACTCAGGAGCATTTGATTCTATAACTTAGTCGTTATAGCAAACACATGTGTATCTTATAGAACAGTTATAAGACTCGTATACTTATAAATGCATTCCACAAGATTGAATGTACCTACTCAGGAGAAAGTCTTATAGCAGCTACAAGATAATATAAACTGCAGCTTATAGGTAAGTGTTGAGTTAGTAAGACACCCTGTAATCCGTGGTTATGAATGAAATAAGCGAAATGAGTGCGAAACGAGGTGGAATCGAATAAAAACCTGAAATGTGATTCATTCCTGGGAGAGTTATGAGTTTCGCATTTAGCAGCACCAGTGCTGCTGCGAGATTGCATTATTTTGTCCGCTTTGTAGATTATGTTTAAAATTATAAAAGCCTGTGAGACTAATGGATAAAACTGTAATCTGATTCTAGGAATTTAATGTATTCATGTTTAGCTTTCAACAAATCTATCATATTACAGCATAAGTCAAAACCACCAATAACGATACCACGATTTTGCCAAAGTCTACATTGATGCACTCTACCGCCAAAATAAAGAAGGATGGCCAAGTTCCATACATTTTAAGACTCCTTTTTTGAAAATTTCACATTACCTTCATTAGAGATACTTTTGGTTATTGGTAACAAATATATATACTTCTATATACCCTCTACCACATAACAAAATGTAAAACAAAATGCTTTGAGTGCCTTAAATCCCTAAATTATGTAACCACTAAAGATCTCCGGCCTCTGTGGCGCGGCGGGCGAAGGTTCGCCTGCGACGCAGGCGGGTTCGATTCCCGCCTCGGAACAAATACTTGTACGATCTGCAGATATTTGTTCAGGGTGTTCTGGGTATTTTTCTATGTATAATAAAAATATCTATCTATGTAATTTATTGTATTATGTATATCAGTTATCTAGTACCCATAACACAAGCTCTGCTTAGCTTGGGGCTAATGTTGTGTGAAATGTGTCCAGCATTTATTTATTATTATTTATTATTTATCTCATAAAGGTTGTTAAACTCATCTATTTCACTTTTTACACATGCATATTATACACTCACACGCTCGTCCCAACACACAACACAACACACGACACAAGCACATACGACACAAACACACACGACGCAAACACACGCCACACAAAAAACATGCACAACACACAAGTACTTCTTACTTTAAAGTAGTATTTTTCACTTTCCTTTTCAATTTTAAATGTTATAATAACTATATATATATATAATTTACTTAACATTGAAGTAAAGTTAATATAACTTGTTTGTCTACATAGGAAATTATATTGAACCAAATAAATTATACATCTAAAAACAGTGAAATAATTGAATGTCATTGCACTACAAAGGACATTGCACCATTAATATATCTCACAATATTCATAACTGAGACTATACAAACGTTGCAGGCGCAAATAATTCATCAGACACCCCTGTCGAGGCTTGATTCACACCGAGATGGCAGCAACCGGCAGCAAAGCCAAAATTTACGCAGCATTTTAAACTTTACCTTATTAGTATAATATAAATATTAGGTCGCTTATAAATTGACGGTGCGCGAAGGCGCTGCGCCCGCTTGCATCTTGATATGCATTGAGCCTACGGGCGACTTCACATTATAAGGGTGAGTTCTTGCATAACGCAAGCACCAGCTTACTGATTCGTTTTGCTAACAAATGGATTGATGCGTCTTAATCAGGTTACCGTCGACTGTCGACACAAAGCGGCGTACTGTTTATTGGGCCGTCAACACCTTGCTTATTTAGCAAGCATCTCGGCCATCACTCTTTCGATTTAAAATGAACTTATACTATACAACGTAGACTAGTGCTATGGGGCCTCAGAAGTACCTTGCACTCACTACGATAACACCTTCCTGTTTTGGAGTAGGTATATTTAGTTAGTTTTACCAAAATTAAAGTGATTGGCTGGAAATTTTGCTGAAAGAAAATGTGAAAAGCAGTGCGAAGCTTCGTTATAAAATACACCAAGGATACGAGAAATTCAAATTCTGAGAACTTGGTATCTCCCAGTTGCCGCCAAGTGTTGAATGTCACGTGAGTGAAAGAAAGTAGATGCAGAAAGCAGGTGTCGAAATGCCACCGCCAGTAGGTACAGTTAGGCGTAGGTGCCCTCAAACTGCTTTCTAAGTAAATGCAGCCAGGCAAAGGACATTCTCAAAATAGGAACGCTTTTATTGTATTAATATCCAAGCTCATTATATTTAATGAGTGTTGTTTGCAAACAGACGATCAGTTCTTATGAGTATTTACATAATAGTGATGAACCTTCGGGCGAAAGTTCTGCTTCACGTTAACTGTCTGAAAGCAAAGAAACTCGTAGCACCCGTTGCACATATAAGTCAATGAAAACGGGAATTTACTGAAGCATGATTTTTATATAGAATTGAAACGATCGTGACCTGTCCCCCTATTGTTTAACGAACTGATAATCGCTTTCGATTACCAATCGAATATCTCAATCAAATGTTTTGTATAAGTAGTAAATAAAGTTATATTTTGTATCACTAGGTATCTTAAAAAGTGCACGTCGCGTCGCATCGCTTCGCGACGCGTCTTGGTGTGAACTAACCCTTACCGGTCGCTGTGATTATGGTCTCGCGAGTCAGCCTCGACGAGTCTCTCGCACGAGGCGGTCTTGCGAGAATGTAGAGTCGCCATTACAGATATGTTAATGTTCTCACAGTTGTTGTCTAGAAAGTTATAATGTTCTGTTACTGATAAAAAGCCTACCCAAAGCACTAGAATGAAGAACTTTCAAAGCATATTAATAAGATAAGATAAGATAGATTTCAAGGGCATGCTTATACGTGTTTTACCGATATGAGTTAGTTTTAGATATCGTTTAATTGCCTTGTAAAGTTAGTTACAAAAAATAAATGTGTGTATAATATGTTCTTTTGAGTTAGTTATTTTTAATAATCATCTTTCACTAGATATTTGAATGTGGATGGACAAGAGCAGAGGAAGGCTTAAAAAGAGATGGATGGACTGTGTGAAAGATGGCATGTGTAGGAATGGTGTGAGTACTGATATGACGGAAGATAGAGAAGAATGGAAGAAAATAAAATGTTGTGCCGACCCCACCTAAGTGGGATAAGGGCAGGGAGATGATGATGGATCACAAGACATTCGTCCACTGCTGGACGAGGGCAATATATATATATATATATATATGAAATGAGGGGATTTATTATAAAATCATACATTTTTTTTGAATGAAATTATTGCTATATAAGCGACTTTTGAAGGAATTTGACCACCACATTATTCACATTCCACAAATTCACATTAGGCCTACATGTTAGATTGTAGACTACCCTACTGAAATATCGTGAATCACAAGTTCCCGACGTAAATATGGGCACCGCAGAATGCTTCAGAAATAAGTTTTAATAGGCTCTATTTAAACTTTGCCACCATTACGATTATTTATTCCATTCAGTGCCAAGAGACCTAATTTTGAGAATAATTTAAATACTTTAAACTGATTATAATTCTGAAGTTCTTCGTGAATCCAAGTTCCTCAATGACTGGAACTTTAACTTTGGGGTTTCCAAATTAATGGACTGGCTTCAATTACAGGCTCTAACGCAGTCTTGAAGGCTCATTGCTAATTCAATACTTGTAATGGAAATCGATCCATCATTGACACTTGTTAATTAAAGTTAAGTAAGGCGTTGATAGGAATCCTAGTTCAAAGAAACTTTTCTTTTTGTTTGTCAGTAGACAAGCTTAACGTTTTAATCTAATCCAAGAATGTTCTAGGTTATTGACGTAGTTCTCAGAATTAACAAATTAAGTAGCAATGGGCAGGCCATACAATCGCTGGGTTCTCGAGTACCTACCACGAACTAGGCGCCTCCCACTCGACAGACCGATAACATGCTAACAGTCACAGGAAATCAGAAAATGATGACGTAGCGATTTAATAATAATGGATTTAGCAACGAGGGTGTCTTGTTAACTCCTGGAGTTGTCAATGATCGTGATGACGAGATGATAAGTGGGTATTATCATATATTAGCAGAAATCAAGTCAATAGTCATCAGACATTGGCCTCAACACAAGCATGAAGTCGCGCGGTGGGCCATGTAGAGCTATGCTCAGACCTTAACTACGGGATATAATTTGAAACGAGGAGATGACTAAGATCACCGTATACCTCGCAGAACTGGCAATCGTTGGTTCTGGAGTGGCGACCACAAACCAGATGACGCAATGTAGGAAGGCCCCCTCGATGGTCCAAAGACATTATAAAAGTAGTAGGAAGTCGGTGGACGGCGGCGGCCTGGGACCGTTCGTTGTGGCATTTTATGGGGAAGGCCTATGCCTATTAGAGGACCACTAACACTAGATTATATCCTGGTGAGAGGTAACCACAAGGAGCTGGGCAGTAGCATCCACCTGAGTACTCAACACCACTGCGCGATCACCAATAACATAACATGGAAAAAAGTCACATAGTCATAGTCCTGACTCCACACTAGGATTCCTTGTGTCGTTGGGTATCTCAAGGAACTACGAGTACCATAACACCCAGATCCGGAACAAACATTTTCTCTCTCATATCTCAGCTGGCTGCTTGCCCGCCGGGCCACAAGGGTTGTCAGTCCAATCCGTCTACCAGGCGTGTTGAAATCCTCCACAGCATCAATGGGGGAGGCCTCGACCCTTTGGTCCATTTTCATAACTGTTTTTCATAACTAGCTACGAAAAAGGAAATTTCCTTCACTGTTTCATAACTATTTATTAAAATGGACCTTTTGTTCCCTTTTAATAACTGTTTTTCATAACTAGCTACAAAAAAGGAAATTTCCTTCACTGTTTCATAACTAGTTATTAAAATGGACCTTTTGTTCCCTTTTAATCGCTCCATGCCCGTGGTCCCCGTTTACTGGGTCCCGTTGACGGGACTACCGAAAAACTTTTTTTCGGTGTTCCAGTTAACTGTACCACCGAAGATTCTTTCATTCCGTGGTCCAGTTGACATGATCACTGGACCATCGTTAAAAAATATCTTCGCTGGTACAGTTAACTGGACCACTCATTTTGTGTGAATAACTGTAAGGTATTTCACTTATTTTATGGCTCGCTGTGTCTAAGTTGTCACAACTCAAAAGCTAAAATCATAATTATGTCAAAATTGACAGCTAAACATAGCTATTTACTTTTGACGTTTACCTATTTATGACATTAGCTGTCAATTTTGATATTTCTTCTGACGTTTTTCCCATATAATCACCACCTTTTATTTTTGTCAGGCTTACATGACAAAAATAAATAATAGGGCATTTTCTAAATTCTGACATTTGACTTTTGGTGACAAGTAGATGTCTTTATCTGACATAAATTGTCACTTTGACGTCAGCTATCATCCATCTGTTTGGTATGGAAACTACACGATTTTTCTTTGGCTTACATGAATATAGAGCATTAAATTTTGTCATTTAATGTCACTTTTAACGTTTGTTGGCAAGTAGACTTACGAGAGATATTTTTTCCGTGGTCCTGTTGACTGGAAAACAGAAAAAAAAAATTCGGACCCGCTAAACGGGTAACACGGGCATGGAGCGATTAAAAGGGAACAAAAGGTCCATTTTAATAACTAGTTATGAAACAGTGAAGGAAATTGCCTTTTTCGTAGCTATTTATGAAAACAGTTATTAAAAGGGAACAAAAGGTCCATTTTAATAACTAGTTATGAAACAGTGAAGGAAATTGCCTTTTTCGTAGCTAGTTATGAAAAACAGTTATTAAAAGGGAACAAAAGGTCCATTTTAATAACTAGTTATGAAACAGTGAAGGAAATTGCCTTTTTCGTAGCTAGTTATGAAAAACAGTTATTAAAAGGGAACAATAGGTCCATTTTAATAACTAGTTATGAAACAGTGAAGGAAATTGCCTTTTTCGTAGCTGGTTATGAAAAACAGTTATGAAAATGGACCAAAGGGCCTCGACCAGCAGTGGACGTCTAACGGCTGATGACGAGAGGTATCAAGTTATTTCTTCTCTCGTAACACATAAATCTATTTTCAGAGAATCACCTATCTTCAGCGAATTACCTACCTGTTTCATTAAACTGTAAAGTGTAGCTTTTGCCATTTAAAATTGATGTGGCACTTAGTCCGCTAGCAACGACGTGCGTGGGCGAATTCTGCCGGGGAACGGGCGTTCAAAACCATGTACCTAATAAAATTAGTTACATACGAGCATAATCTAATTATAAGTATGTTCTACCTTTAAAATATTATACAAAAACAGTGGTTTTTCATACGAAACCTCAGTAATTCCAAAAATTATGACTTAATTGTAACTTTTTTGAAATTAAGCAAATATTTTAATTTTTTTATAGTTTTTGTTCTTTTCTAACATAATTAGATTACTTACTACATGTGAATACAAGAAAGCTATAGGCAAAATAATCAGGATTCTTGTAAATTTATCAGTTTTAAGATTTAGTAATTTGCCCACTATTAATTATAGTACACCGTCACCTGGAACATTTTTTTTCTCTAGACCTCGTAGGTCGGAGTGTTAATAAAATCCGTTATATTGTCGTAGTTTGGAGTAGGTACTTAAACAATTTTGGGATATATCCCAGAGCCGAACTCAGAACATATTTTATAGAGGGGCAACTACCCCCTGTTGGGACAAAATATATTAATGAATGTACATACCTGTATGACGTACCAACAATTTTAAAATGTTGTTTCTGATATATTAGAAAGCTTCAATCATTGGAACACCACATATTTATCGCACGCAAATAATAATATTTAAACTTCAGCAGGTATGTAGTATATTTATGATAACTTCCTAAGTTTAACTTTTTAGCCTGAAGGGAGGAATTGAGTTCCAAAATTGATGTTATTGCCACGTAACTATAATTCTCACTGATAGGAGAACTATCAGTTAAGACCTAAATTGCGCTGAACACGACCCAAATACCATTCAACTTGTTGATTTATGGAAACGATAGATCAATTTCAAATACGGCTCCCTGTCGACGCCAACGTAAATTATTATTTACCTACAATACCTGATAGACTTTAGACTCTGTAGCAGGGGTGCAATTTTTTTATGTCACTGAGTGACTAAATATCATCAAAAAAACAATATACTTAAAAATATAAAATAAATGCTGGACATTTCACACAACATTATCTAGCCCCAAGCTAAGCAGAGCTTGTGTTATGGGTACTAGATGACTGATATATACTTAGGTACTACAATACATTACATAGAAAGATATTTTTATTATAAGTACATAGAAAAATACCCAGAACACCCTGAACAGCTATCTACAGATCATACAAATATTTTTTCAGAGGCGGCAATCGAACCCGCATCCTCCTGCGTCGCAGGCGAACCTTCGCCCGCCGCGCCACAGAGGTCGTCAAAAAGGCTGCAAATCACCATTTTTCAGGAGATGTACTGGTGGAGACACTTGTATTGATATCATAGGTACCATATCATATATAGGTGAAGTCATCAATGAGTTTCAGATAACTTTCAAAAATCACACCCCTGAGGGCCTAGCTAAACGGCATTCGCTTCGAAGCGATTCCATTTCTACAGTCGTAATACAATACAATAGACCACGTGACATATCTATAGCTAACGTCAATCCCATACATTTTGGACTTTTCTACTGGCGTCATCGCTATTAGAATGGTACTTTGTCTACGGCCTCTGGTGTATGTAAATACAATTAAGAGTTTTTCATGTACGTATGTGTTTTTTTAAGGTAGACCTCAAGAAAAAACAATGAACTGAATTATGATACACACTATGATGATAAAACATACAACAATAATAAAACAATGGAAGAGATTTTTTTTTCAGAAATTTCGCCTCTTACCATCAGTTTAAAATCAATGTTACAAGAAGTTTATAATAGTTTGTTATAATTCATGTGCCTGAACGTAAAACTTGCGAAGTTTTGATTGCTTCTGATTGTTTCCAATTTTAAAGTTCGATGCGAAAGTTCCAGCAACAATCACGATCGTTGTATGAATTTATGGAAGAGTTTATTTTAATTTACTAGTTCAAAGTTTCATTTATTGTAACTAGTTGGATACATTTATAACGACTGCAATGTGATTTGTGTTTTAAATAATGATAATACTATTTACATTTATTTTTGTTAGCAAATAACAGATTTAATAATGATATTTGTATTTGCCTAACGACTACATCAGCCCTCCAGATAAAAAAAAAAAAAAAAAAACTCAAAAAACAGAGCAAATAGCAATGGGGAACGCAACAATAGGGGATCATTTTGGCAGCTTAAAATCTCTTTTTTTTTTTAAACTTGAGAGGAGGAATAATTAAGGTCAAGAAGTTTCCCCTATTCATGTTTTATAAGATTAAGATAGCACTAAGGCTGCCAAAATGATTCCTATTGTTGCGTTCCCCATTGCCATTTGCTACTGTAATTGGTCTTTGTTACATTGTGTAGAAAAACATGGTAGTAGGAATACTTACCTTTGTAACTCTACAAGCTACACACAAGCTACAAACCCTAATTTCCTATTCTCATGTTACCTACGTAAGCAAAAATAGTTATTTGTTATACAAGAGTGCAAAGTTGCTTTTTAACCGCGTGCTCAGTTTTGATGACCGAGCAAGCGAAGGATTCTAAAATTTAATCACGAACGTAGCGAGTGATTCAAAAATTAGAATCCTGAGCGTTAACGAGGGATCAAAAGAGAACGAGGTGAAAAATCTTTGCACTCGAGTGCAACACGTAACTTTTCATCCCACCTCAGCGAGGAAATGACTTAATGCAAAAAAAAACACTTACAATCACAGGATACTTTTGCGCATTTTCAACAGTCAATTCTGTTGGCGTCAAATAAACTTCCTCGTCGCTAGAATCACTCATTTTAGGGTTTTCACTTGTTTTAAAGTTTCTTGTTTTGAAAGAAAATGGCGTGCGTAAAGAATAAAAAAAAAAAAAGCAAATTAATAAAATAGTAATACACCAAGAAGGTTCCGAGTCTAACTTTTTAACAAATTAAAAAAGGTACTTAGTATGATAAATTCGGCACCACGGAGGTAAAAGTAAATAGGTTTAATGATGTTTTGAATTCACAAACTTAGTGCACACGATGTTCTAAATTCAATTTTACTTTATCCTCTAGTGGATAAAAACGGCTTTTGCATTGCACTCAGATATCGAATAGCAAAAATACTCTTTCCGAGATGGTGGGATGAAAAATTTATTTAATTAATTATAATTTTCTTCCCAAATTAAAGTTACCTGTGAGAAATAAATAGAATAGAAATGTAAACCTATTTATGTTTTTATTAAAAGAACAACCGCATAAATCTATTTAAAATAAATAAATAAATATTATTACTAATCTTTTTTGGCACTTAACAATCCGTTTGTTGAATAAATCCTAGTTCTGTCGTTTGTAAGGGCCATATTGAGGGCCGTATGACTGCGGTGGGCCGTATGACTGCGGTGGGCTGTAGTCATAGTGATGATGATGCGGTGGGCTCTCATGGTGGAACTCGTGTTTCTTCTCCTTCAGGTAGCTGGCGAACCAGCCTAGGAAGTAGCCCGCTTTGTGGAGCACCACCCAGAAAACAAACGCGTAAATCAGCTTCAGAACGAAGATCTTCTTTATTATGATGTCTGCGAAGTATACTGTAAAGAAATAAATACTAATTACATGTCAGATCTTGTTCTGTGATTTTAATTCGATTCTCAGATTCGCAGCACCTGAACCGGCAATCGAGTGGCGACCACGAACCGGTCAACGCAGTCTAGGAAAGTCTATCGAGAGGGACTTTTCTAGACATTTTAAAGGTTGCATGAAGTCGGTGGATGGAAGCGGATCAAAACCGTTCGTCGTGGTATTATATGGGAGGCTTATAACATATATGCTGATGTCATTATCATCAGCATATATGTTATAAGCCTATCTTGTATAATTTAAATCCTCTACATAATACAAGAACTATAGAGTAGTTCTTCAGAAAGCGCCGAAAATAATGTGCCGAGCAAAAACTTGTGCAAACGCTTGAATAACTTACTCAAATATTTTTAATAAAATCAAGGCAAATTTTGTGTATCATACGAGCACATCAGCGTTGCGCGGCTGTCATCGCGAATAATGGTGTTGGCCTTAGAATAATGACTGAAGAACCATAATTCTAAGGCACTGGTCCCACCGCCGGCGACGAGCGATAAACGAGTAGAACGTAGTACCAGAACGAGTAGCCAGTGATGAACTATAAATACAATCTCTCTCTTTTATTTACACGGGAGCGATTATCTTTTGTTCGTTTCTTGGGCGAGAAAATTGCCGATAGCTCATCGCTTACACGGCGGGCGGTGGGACCAGTGCCTAAGGTGTTGGCCGAAAGATGCCATCGCACGCACGCGTGTTGTTGATGACATTAGACGCAAAACACACTTTCAGTAGGTATGGGCCATGGAAGTAATAAGTACTAGTTGCACGTAGTACTTATTACTTCCATGGTATGGGCGTAGTGTACATGCAGTGGGACATTATTAAGGAAAGGTTACCGTCGTCCTTTTGTACGCGAACGAAGTTTGCTTTTATTTTGGCAATTACTTCATCAAATTTCATGAAATTTCGTACACATGATCAGTACACTAATATCTAGAAACGTGGTGAGTCAGTTTTTCAAAAATACTTTATTTGTTATTTAAGATTTGTTAATCATGTATTTTAAGAAACTAACGCTCCACAGGTCTAGATATTAGTATACTATGTGTACAAAGCTTTATGGAGTTTGAAGAAATAGACAAATTAGAAGCAAACTGCGTTCGCTACCCGTGACAATCTGTTAAGTACTATAAATTCTCCTTCCTAGTATTGAAAAAATAGAATTGTGTGAAAATGGGTCACACTCGTCGAGTTTTCAATAAATTCAAATGAGAACGTCGATTGAAAAGCCATTATCGAATGCCATTTTTCCGTTCTGGTTCCGCTGCCGCTGCGGCTGGGTGCTGAAAGATCTACCTACATTGTGCTGCATTTATACAGGGATGCACTTAGGGCGTAATTTGGGGCATATTATTATTACATGCGTAATTGCACCAAGCTTGACAGTTCAGATATTCATAGATAACTTTTCATTTATAAAACCGACTTCCGCCATTGTATTCGACTAAATATCTGGATGAAAAAAATGATGAAAAAACCATAGTGGTGAAAGGGTTATGATACTTTCTGAATGCAAATGCTTGGTTCGTTGCTGAAAATATCAAAATCGCTATATGTATGCCTACAATATTTGAGGAGTTCCCTCAATTCCTCATGGATTCCATCATCAGAACTGGATTCTGAAAAAAATGGGACAAATCTGGAAGTATATCTATTCAAATAAAAAAAAATCCAAATCGGTTTATAAACGCCGGAGATATGAGGTAACAAACATAAAAAAAACAACAGGATTGAGAACCTCCTCTTTTTTGTGAAGTCGGTTAAAATAACGCTGGGTTATGAACACTACATTTCATTCATACAGGAGCAGACTTTGAATGTGTGTAGGGAAATTTACATTTATTAAGTAGCGTGTGAAATTAATAGAATGTAGGTATAAAAATTATGCATTTGCGTTATGGGGCATATTTCCACGTACTTTTTCTTTCAAACTACCAATGGAATGAAACAACGCACTCAGAGTGTAATTTTTTTTTTCCGAACTAAGATAAGTTAAAGATAAATCATTTATTACCAGAAAAAACAGTACAGTACAGAAATATACATGGAACAAATATGGAAAAATTGAGTAACATTATGGATTTCTATAAATAACAGAAACTATGGCCCCACACTAGGCTCTAGGCCCGTGTCGTGGATGCCCAAAGCGATTAACAAAAATTTAAGAAATTGCTGGGGTATCCATGAGAAATTGGTCAAAAGATTCACAAAAACGTACATATACACCTAGTAATAAGAAAAAGAAATCTACTACCTAACAAAAAAAAACTACTTCCACTTAAAAGCGTTGCTGCTATTTTAACTTAAAATAATAATCCACTTAATAGGCTCTCGTTACTGCCAGCTATAGCTAAAGTCTAATTATTTTATAAGGTTGTTCATTTTATAATTTGCAGCGTTTCCAAGCGACCGTTACTTTCAGGCCCGCTTAAAAACACTTGTAAATTAAAAATATTTAAATTGGTACCAGCTATTGCTCAATTTACAAAGCTACAAAGCTAGATAAGGAAAAATACAGTGATTATTCATTTAACACTAGTTCGTAAGCAGTTCATTATTTGCGACCATGATGGTTTCAATTCTCTTATAACATAAGTTAAGTTATTTCATATATCATATTGGCGACCTTTGTGGCGCGGCGGCTGAGATGCGAGAAGTTGCGGGTTCGATTCCCGCTGCGGGACAAATTTTTGTATGATCTGCAAATATTTGTTCAGTGTCTGGGTGTAGGTACCATGGTACTCGTAGTTCCTGATACCCACGACACAGGGAATCCTAATGTGCGATCATGACTTCGTATGTGACTGTTGGGTGTTATGTTATGTTATTTATTATTAATCATCACACCAGCAACCCTTAAACGTCCACTGTTGGACGAGGCCTCCCCCATAGAATTGCAATGGGGGGGACTTGCCATGATCACCACGCTTGGCAGGCGGATTGGTGATCGCAGTATTTGTGTTAAGTACTCAGGTGGATGCTGCTGCCCATGGTGTAATCCCATAGTCAGCTTTTACGACATCCACGGGAGGAGATGGAGCATACTAAAGTAAATAATTTCGGTGGTCCACTGTCTATAACTCTTCCAGGGCCGTAGGCTAGGGGAGGGGTTTTTTATTTGAAAAGATTTTATTAAGGTACTTACCAAATAAAGCAATTTTCTTTTTCTTCCCTCTGGCTTCGATTCCATTTTCTTCGTTCAGAAACGCATTGCAAGATACGACAGTCCACAATAATATAAATAGCACTGTTGTTCCACGCATTTCAAATATGATGAAAAATAAAATTTGTAAATCAACCAAAGATCTTGTTCTAAATTCGAAAAAGATTGAATGCCAGTGATTCTAAAAATTTCGTTCTAAATTCAAAAGTATTTTTTTGTTTTAAATAATAGTTAACTGTCTCACGTTCCTGACAGTGACATAATGAAGACTCTATCCATTGCTGCTTCTATTGGTAACGTGTTGGTAACATCTAGTTAAACATCCTAAATGAGGTGATAATGAATTGAAAGTTTTGCGTTGGTAGTAAAATGGTCACTTTCGTCTGCTAAGTGGCCTAACGATGAACTTGGCAGAGAAAATAAACGGCACGGATGTAGTATTTCGTAATAATACCTATGTCAATGTATTATCATCTTTCATGAGTAAGAAGGTACCTAACAAACAAGTCACGCACTTTCAATGTTGCATCAAAAAAAACTTTATCAGCATAAAGAAATCCATTGCTGGATACAGGCCTCCCAAAAGAATGGGTCCGGAGCCGCTTCCATCCACCGACTTCTTCCGTCCTTTACAATGTCATCGGTTTCAATAAACCGAAAAATATATATATTATATTTATTTCCTCTCCAATGAGAGGAAATAAAAATTAAACAATTTACTTACTTTAGCCGGCTGGACCAAGACAAAATGTGGTAGGTTCGAGTCCCGCGTTGGGACTAATATAATTGATCAATCCCAAGGCCAGAAAACTTTAAATTGCAGAAAAAAATAATAATAAGACAAAAAGTATCTATGTAACTACATAAGTTATCTATGATAAGTTAATGTAGGTGCACTCAATGTAATATGAGCCCGAGAATGTGTGTCTTCCTCCCGCACCCCGCGTGCAGGAAGAAGTCAGTCGTCTCTAGGACTCGGTTAGAATTATACTAACAATTGGAACAATAAATACAAGTACCTTTTTGTATCAAACAATGGTATTTTATTAAATCATAAAGTAGTACGTACAGAGTAGATACGCTAAGTATATACGCATACTTACAGTGGTGACCCCAGACAATTTGAACATAACTTTATCGTGATTTAGTGTTTTTGTGGACTAATCAAGTGAAAATGAGTTTAACGCCGGCGATCACTGCGCGTGCCGCATCACCTAACCCACCCGCACCCGCACCAGGACCATCATCATTACCATCTGCCGATATGGACAGGAAGTTGGATGTGGACGAGAAACTCGACCTAGCAGCGGTTACACTCAGTTCCAAAATTCCAGACTTTTGGAGTGATCAACCAAGAGTTTGGTTTATCAGGACTGAGGCGATACTGGCACCACAAAAGATGGGTGATGAAGCAAAATTCAACATAGTGGTTTCGAAACTCGGCAAAGAAGCGATACAACAGGTAACAGACGTTTTGGTAGACCCACCAGCTAAAAATAAATATGACACGTTACGCACTAGACTTTTGGCTATTTATGAAGAATCGGAAAACAGACAAATACAGAAATTAATTAGTGAAATGGAGCTTGGTGAACAGAAGCCTTCCCAGCTGTTGAGGCGCATGCGGGATTTGGCAAGAGGAAAGATCCCGGATGACACCCTACGCATTTTGTGGCAAAGTCATCTGCCACAGGCTGCCAGAGCTGTACTCGCTGTTACAGAAATAAAAGAATTAGAAAATTTAGCCAACATTGCCGACAAGATCTTGGAGACGACTCGACCTGCGCACTTAGCTGAAGTGGCACAGGCCTCATCAACTAGCAGCAATGACAGAATATTAGCAGAGATAGCTAGAATTAACTATCGGCTTGACAACCTAGATAGGTCAAGGTCGATCCAGCGCACCGCTAATAATTTCACCCGGAATCGTTCAGCATCGGCGTCGCGTGCGCGAAGTACATCTGAGCAGAGACGCACACCGAAAAGCCCTGACTGGCTATGTTTTTACCACTTCCGGTTCCAGGGTCGTGCCAAAAAGTGTAACCAGCCCTGTGCATGGAAACAGCAGGAAAACTAGAACGAGTGCAGTCAGCGGCGGATGTCTGCACCATTTTGCCCTCCCACCGCCTATGCGTGACCGACTGCAAAAGTGGTCTACGTTTTTTAGTCGACACGGGAGCGAATGTGTCAGTGATTCCAGTAAAAAAAAGACTTTTCAGTGATAACAAATGTTCAGATTATAAGTTATATGCAGCGAACGGTACCGAGATAAGGACCTATGGCACTCGCACATTAGAGTTAGACTTTAAACTACGAAGGCCTTATCGATGGAGCTTTATTATCGCGGATGTGAAACAGCCTATTCTCGGCGCTGATTTTTTATCACATAATAGACTTATAGTGGACTTAAGTGAACGGCGATTAAAAGACAAAGTGACCAGTTTAAGTGTTGTCGCGACGGTAGTGAATCACAATGAACCGCCTATACATACGGTGGATTGTGATCACCCATACTTTGAACTTTTAAAAAAGTATCCGGACATTACTAAACCAGCTTCATTTCGAGAACCTTCACGTCATGGAGTGTTTCATCACATCGAGACCACGGGTCCTCCCGTGTTTGCGCGAGCGAGACCGTTACCACCCGCCCGTTTCAACAAGGTGAGAGACGAGTTCCGGGTAATGCAGGAAATGGGAATATGTCAGCCTTCGAAGTCCGCGTGGGCAAGTCCATTGCACATTGTCCTGAAGAAAAATGGTGAACTTCGACCGTGTGGTGATTATAGAAGACTCAATGCAATCACCAAACCAGACCGCTATCCCATCCCGCGGTTACAGAATTTCACATACATATTGGCAGGTAAAAAAATTTTTTCTAAACTTGACATAAACAGAGCATACCATGCGATAGAGATTGCTCCCGAGGATGTAGAGAAAAATGCAGTAATCACGCCATTTGGTTTATGGGAATTTAGAAGGCTACCTTTTGGTTTGAGGAACGCAAGCCAATCTTTCCAGCGGTTCATGACCACCAAGGTATTACACGGATTGGATTTTCTATTCAACTATATCGACGATATATTGGTCGCTAGTGATGACGTCACCCAGCACAAAGAACATTTACGACAAGTATTTGAAAGATTCAACGAATTCGGTATTTCGTTGAATATTTCAAAGTGTTGTTTTGGTAAATCTTGTATAGAATTTTTAGGTTACAATGTATCTACTGACGGGATACAGCCTTTGGAAGAAAAAGTCGAAATTATAAAAAAATATCCTAAACCGCAGACCATTGAAGAGTTACGTCGATTTTTAGGCATATTAAACTTCTATCGAAGTCACATTCCAAATGCTGCATCGTATCAGGCAGAGTTAAATAAGTATTTACATGGAGCTAAGAAGAAAGATAAAACTGTAATTCAATGGACAGAGGTGGCAAATACAGCGTTTGAACAATGCAAAGAGAGCTTACTAGGCGCAAGTACATTAGTTCATCCGATATCTGATGCACCGTTGGCACTTATGACCGACGCTTCGAACACCTGCGTCGGTGCAGTGCTACAACAACATGTTAATAATTCTTGGAAGCCGCTCGGTTATTTCTCAAAAGGTTTATCAGTAGGCCAACAGAAGTACTCAACCTATGATCGAGAACTTTTAGCAATCTTCATGGCAGTAAAACATTTTAGGAATTTGCACGAAGGAAGATCCCTAATTGTTTATACCGATCATAAGCCGTTGGTTTACGCGTTTTCGAAAATTGGTACTGAGAATGAACTTCCAAGGCGGATTAGGCAACTCATGTTCATTAGTGAATTCACAACCGACATACGTCACATAGGTGGTCCTGACAATGTGGTAGCGGACGCCTTATCACGTGTTGAGACTATACTTTGTCCCACGACGATTGATTATGCAACTTTAGCAGAATCGCAGTCACACGACGAGTATGTTACAGGATCAAATGACAGTGGACGATTGAAATTTATTTCATTACCCAACTGTGAGGCAAAGGTAGGTTGTGATGTTAGTACAGATAATGTTAGACCATATTTACCAGAGTCATTTCGTCGAATCGCATTCAATAGCATTCACGATTTGAGTCATCCCGGTATTCGTACAACTCGTAAAATGGTATGTAAAAAATTCTTTTGGCCCGGTATGAATCGTGACATCGGCATATGGGCAAAGTCTTGTATACAATGTCAACGCATAAAAGTGACTAGGCATACAGTCGCACCATTACAAGATTTCCCGCCGTGTGGTCGTTTTGAACATATACATATAGATCTAGTAGGTCCACTACCAACATCATCTCAGGGTTACAGATACTGCGTTACGATTATAGACAGGTGTACCAAATGGCCCGAAGCTTTTCCAGTAACGGACATGACGGCGGACACGGTCGCGAAGATCGTTTACGAAGGGTGGATAACACGTTTTGGTTGTCCTCACAGACTGACCAGTGATCAAGGTAGGCAGTTTGAAAGTTCTCTGTTTGCTCGACTGATGCGCTATATGGGAGTGGAAAGACTTCGCAGTTCCAGCTATCACCCCCAAGCGAATGGCATGGTAGAGAGATGGCATCGTTCTTTCAAGGTCGCGATCACAGCTCGTCTGAACTCAACCTCATGGGTCGATGAATTACCCACTGCGATGTTTGGGTTACGCGCAGCTATACGTAAAGATAGTGGTGTAAGTGCAGCAGAGATGGTTTATGGAACGCCGTTACGACTTCCTAGTGACTTTTTCGATTCGAGTTTCGATAGTAGCGTATGCGATCCGGAGACAGTAGTCGAAAAGATAAGGAGTACGATAAGGAATTATAAACCGGTTCAGAAAGCTCAGCAATGTTCACGCACTATATTTGTTCACCCTGACCTACGAAATTGTGAATTTGTATTTTTAAGAAATGACGCAGGACGAAAAACTTTTCAACCAACTTACAACGGTCCGTACCGAGTAATTAAAAAGGGAGATAAGGTTTTCGTTATAAAAATAAACGATAGGCAGGCAAGCGTTTCTATTGACCGTCTAAAACCGGCCTATTTGTTTACTGGGGACAACGATTCCGTACCACAGAGAAGCACCTCGTGCACTGTGCCGCAGGATCAAGGCACAGACGATCGGATCGAACCATCCATTACTATCATGCCACAGAGAGGTTTATCAAACCAGGTACCACGGGATTATGGTACAGCAGGTACTGATAAGGATGAGCCCCGAACTACAAGAAGCGGTCGCATTGTAAAAAAACCGAAACGTTTTGTACATTTTTGTGAGTAGTTTATACAACTCGTACTGTACTTAATGCATTTTGTTTATATACATTTTTTTACAAAAGTTTTACGTTTTAAATGTGTAGATTAAGTTTTTACTTATACATTGTTTACTTAAGAGCTTTTAAAATTTCATGTATTTTCATTTTTTTACAAACTTTGTTATGTACATTAGGTTACTTAAGGTGTCATGTTTAATAACTTTGTTTTATATTGAGTCAAACATGTCACAAAGTAAGTAAGTCATGTACCTAGGGAATTTGCATACATGCAGTGTAACTGATAGTACTTACTTATAAGTATCGTAACTTTAGACGACTGACGTACAAGCGCACACACACACTTCGATTTTTTTCGATCGGCATTTATAACCAAATGTTATTAGGTATAAATGCTTATCAAATTGTTATCAGCAGCAGCAGCATACCGCAGCATGGCATGGTGTCGCCCTCGCCTTCCGTAAGGGTGCAGATGCAGCAAGCAGCGAGAGTCGCGAACCCCGCGTATGATAACGTCATTTAAAGTGTTATCTTGTGTAAACAAAGTGTGCGATAGGTATGTGTGTGCGGCACAGTCGTAGAAAGTTGGTAAACTTTAGTGTTATTGAATAGTTTATGTGTCAACAGTATTATAAGATTTTTTTTGTAATGTAATTAACTAAAAAATTTTTTAAGAAGGGGTGTACTGTAGGTGCACTCAATGTAATATGAGCCCGAGAATGTGTGTCTTCCTCCCGCACCCCGCGTGCAGGAAGAAGTCAGTCGTCTCTAGGACTCGGTTAGAATTATACTAACAATTGGAACAATAAATACAAGTACCTTTTTGTATCAAACAATGGTATTTTATTAAATCATAAAGTAGTACGTACAGAGTAGATACGCTAAGTATATACGCATACTTACAGTTAACAAGTCCACAATTAAAATAAAAACTTTTCGTCTGTTTTGGTTAGAGGTCAAAAACATGTCTTAATTCGCATCAGCACACAAATGTTCAAACAGCACATGTGATATGTTACCTAGGTATATCAATGTGAGCATCGATAAATATCGCGTGGATCTAGCACAAATACTGCTGAAAACCAGGTTACGATGACCTTCTTGGTTAGGAACAAAAGTTGGAGCGTCGACTGAAAGACTTTTTTTGGAATTCGGATAGTGAGAGTGCCCAATCACTCTCACCAGTAAGTAAACTTATTTTTAATCAATTTGATCTAGGTAGATACCTACTGTTCTGATTACTAAACTTGCCTTGTATGTTTTGAAATAGTACATTAAATTATAGTCGAGGCCTGAAATCAAGCAATTTACGGCCAAGTCATATTGGAAAGACAATGTGTAGCCGAGTCCTTCCAAAGTGATTCTAACTTAGGCTGTTAATTTAATTGCTGTTTTTTCCGTGGTTTGAGGATATTTAGTAGTCTCTAAATTGCGACCAAATTATTTTCAAATATGATCAAGAAATAAGTTTCAAAATAAATAAATAACTAATACTGCTACACGCTAAGAATGTCTGAGACCCCAACAATTTATATTCTAGGCGTACTAGTGGAATGTTATTTTATTCCGTACAGAAAAGAGGCCATTGGTGTATTCTTTTTTGAAATAATGATGATATTTCTGAGCAAGGCGGAGAAAAATATATTTTTCTTATTTGTACGTCGAGAGTTCAAGATAGAGTGGAAATCACACCTGTATGAGGGACGCGGACCGTAATCGTTCATTTTTAGTGGCTCTACCATTATCCAAGTGAGCCCTAAAACCGTATTAGATTGTGTGGAACCCGAGCTTTGACGATTTATTCATTGCACAGAACTATTCGCTTTTTTGTTAACTTTTGTTAGGAAGCGAACTTATTTGATTTGTTCACGAAGGCAAAGGCTTTATAAATTCGCACAAAACAAAAGTGATAACTAGGGCCAGTGTTGCCAACTGGGTACTCGCAAAAAGTGCTAAGTTGCTGTAAAAAATATGCTAAAAATGTGCTAAAATTGTGCTAAACATGAATACAAAATGCCAAATGTAGTTAAACTTTAATTTATATTCCAATGAACAAAGTAAAAGGTAGGTAAGATAAAAGATAAGATAAAAATTATTTATTTACAGCAAAAACTAATACAAATACACAATAAAATAATAAGTACATACATGATACCTACCTACTATATGACATAAAAATAACACATACTAATGGGGAGATAATCTTATTTTTCAAGGTCCTACTACATACCTAGTTTAAGTATTTAATATAATATTCATAAACCTTACCCTAAAAACCTTGAAATAATATTATTATATCCTCACTATCAATGTCTTCATCTTCAATATGGATATCGAGGGCATTAAACCGTAGGGGCGTATCCACAAAATGGCATTTTTTTTTATTTTACCTATGGATTTGAGAACTTCTGATCCATAATCTGGCAACACACTAATATTTTTAGATGTTTTAGTTTTTTTTATATTGACCAAAACATTATAGACGTATAACTACAAATAAATAAATACGTCGTGCCATACAGGCGTATCGTCGGCGTTTGACAACATAATATTGAGTTTCTGAAGACGACGTAGAAGGCCCATAGCTTGCCAACGTTCCTATTGATTTTAGAACGTCATCTGGCAGTGTATTAGAATAGCAACATTTTGTGCTTTTTTAGGCCAAATCTGACGTATAAAATGGCATTTAAAGTTTTTACTGCCAAACGATTGCGGAGCTTAGTTTTTACCAAACTCATCAGACTGAAAACACGTTCAACTTAGGCGTTTGAATGCGGTAACGACAAAATAGATGTTGCTAACTTAGCTAAATCGTCAAAAGGATTGTTTCATTAGCGTTACTGGTTTATTCGAAAAATGTGCTAAAAAATGTGCTATATGCTAAATGAGAAATAAATGTGCTAAACTGGTATAAAATATGCCAAATTTAGCATCAAAAGTGCTAAATTGGCATCACTGACTAAGGCTGATTCTAAATTCTAAAGTCAGGATGACAGCTGCTGACTTATTTAAATAAAGAGTGCACTCAAATAAAATAGTTCTTTCTGAATTCAAAAGTGCACAAGTCATGTCCCGTTTTTTTTACGCGAGGCACCTTTTTTATTTTTCGGCTCTGTTCTGTTATATTTTATCAAAGGTAGTTTGTGTGTTTGTTTGTCTATCCGAAATGGCTTAACAGATTGTAACACAGTTTTTCAAATCGTTTTGTAGACCATTGTGGAATGTTTTCATTTTATCAAAAAATCTGAAAAGAGAACCATGTTCACTCCGTCACATTCAATTTTGGTGCGATCAAAAAATGGAAAGGTGACATCCTAGACAGTTACTCTTTATGTTTTTTTTACTACAAGTCAAATCATAGTCGACATAACATGAAGAAGTCTGTTTTTTTAGTAAAAAAATGGTGTACTTACATTGAGGTAATATGTAGTAGTATGTATTACAATTTGTACTTATCTGTTTTTGTAGTTTCACCAGTAGTACAAGATCAAATCGAACACGATATACATACGTGTACGTATTTCTCAAGATTCCATCAGGAGCTATTCTGCTGATTCCATTAAGTTATAGCTCGAGAATATGACCGTCGTATTTTGTATTGAACGTGTGGTGTGAACGCTAATTTATGAGCCAGGAGCAAAGTCAAAAACAAACACTGACCTTTAAAAAAATAATTAAGAAATTACGACGTAAGTCACAAGGCACAAAGTGTGGTAACATGAAAATTTTTGACGCGTCAAACCAATTTCTTTGCTGATAATTTTAATTTGCACGACGCGCGTTCTCTTCAGAACATTGACCTTTACGTGGTTTAATTATAGCTTTGATGTAACAGTTTCTGTTTTCTTCAATCCCTGTTTCAGTAAATTCACCAGCTCATCCTGCCTCGCCGTAAGCATTACCAACCAGATAGTGGAATTACAGGCACATGAGACTTTTCATCTTTATGCCTCAGGGTCGGCAGCACGCGTGTGATGCCTTTGGTGTTGCAGGCGTCCATGCTACGGTAACTAATTTCCATCAGGTGGGCCGTATGTATATAGGGTAGACCAGGGGCAATAGTAACACGGGTCAGTAGTAACATTGACGATATCTCGACATGTAGACAAGCTATGAATGTGTGCGAACGTAATACCAAGCGTATTGCAAGTCCCCACCTGCACACCAGTTGGCGGCGCGCTCACTGTGAAACCGACTCCGGCACGAGCAATTTTCGTATTTCACACCACCGTCGTAAGTTTTTTCACTCGATCAATTGGTCTTTAACTCAGTTATCACAGAATTTCTTGCAAAACTATTGGCATCACGAGTTTACTTAGATATCAGACTATACAATTGCGAATAGCTTATGGCTAAAAGTCAAGATGATTCCGAGAAAACTAGAGATTTCTAAAAAAAATCTACTCGTGGTCGGTTGTACTAGCACTGATGGGGTCAAATGTAACGTTACAATTGACCCGGTGGTACAATTGACCCCAAAACCATAATTAAGTAATTTTTCACTATTTTCATAATTGTTCACACCCTGAACCAACACTTCGAGTTATGACGAATATATCTCCGCCGAAAAGATCACAACATTTGGACCCCTCTGAACAGTCAACATCAAAAGCCAATTAATTCCTCCCATTGCATTTAATGAGGGAGGCCTCGTCCAGCAGTTAACGTCTGAAGGCTGCTGATCATGATGATTTTACGGGGGGCAATTGTACCAGGGGTCAAATATAACTCCATACATTAACTTTTTTTTACCATATTTTGTTTTCTTCTATATTTAGATGCTAATCATCTTTATAGAAGCAATATTTGAGCCAAAGTGGTTATAATAATACCAACAATTTGTTTTATTTATTATGTTATGTTAAAGGTGTAGAAAATCGTATATTTTATTTCGTTACACCTTTTGTGTTGATTTCTTATAATTAATGTGAATATTTGGTTACCAATTTTAAATACTCGTTGCTTAATAATTTGACAATAAATGTACGATAGTGTATCTATCAATTATTTCTTTGTACGTTTTTTACTGGCCTATGAAGTTTTGGTACAATTGACCCGGAGTAGGGGTAAATTGTAACACTAAACCACATCTGATTCTACCTCAAATTTCACTGTGTTCTCTAACCCGTAGGTTAACATCAAACATAAAATCTTGTAGGTATTGAATGTAGGTTCCTAAATACATATGCATTTTTTCAAAAATCAAAATAATCTTATCGTTTTCGATCAAAAACCAAAAAGTGTTACTATTGCCCCCGGTCTACACTAAGACAGTTAAAAGAGGCCATAGGCCCAATCCGGTGACCCTCCCGTCTTAACGGGAGGCGGTTAGATTACTGTAGACAGGGCCCAAAGGCCGGATCTGCGTTTCCACTGGTGCGTGAGTCGATATTTAACTTACTATTAGAGAATTTGTTCAGGTACTTATTTAATTGTCTTCGAATGTACTTTTTTATGTTGATGATAAATAATAAAAACTAGTAATTTTCTCTATACGTTTTCTACGTAATTTATCCCTCACGAGGAGTTTCTGAAGCTAACGTTTTGCGAGAAAGTACACCTAAGTTACCTAGTTCATAAAGTTTACGACACAGACAACCTACGTCAACGAGAACCTGAAAATGTTTGCTCAGAGGAGCGTAAGTAATCTGGTTTTGCGAGTTTTCAGGAAATACTAGGGTTAGAAGTGAAACTGTGGAATATTATGGTCTTAAGATACAAGCTGTATTTATGTTACACGTTAGAGCTCATAGAGCGACGAAGTATGTTGTCATGTTCGAAACTGTACTGTTTTCGTTGCATAAAAAACAACAAAATGTATCCTAATATAACTTTTGAAACTAACAATATTAACTAATTATTAACATAATTATCACTAGAAACGGGATATTTACCATGATTTTTGAGCATTATTGATTCCCAATATTTCGGCACAGTTTCATGCGGGGATGTGGCTGATCACGGGTAAACTGAAGACTTTGCGAGTACATTTTTATTGTTATTGGTAGCCGTAACGATCTACCCTCTTTCTCACTCTTTTATTACGAACACCCATACCATCAGTTTCATTGAAATGTATCCTATCTATAATCATCCCAAGTTCTTTGTAACAACTTTACATAGTACCTATATAGGTACAGTTCTAGCGAACAAATGTTCTAGTAGTATTAGTACAATTCTGCCAAGTTATTCTTGGACAAGTTAGCGGTTTGCTTGCAGTTAGGTTTTTAGTGACTAATTTGTCTATGCGCATCGTAAAGGCCAACTTCAGCTGAGACAAAATAAATTGGCTCAGAACTATACCCGAGTACCTACCTTAGACATTTCTGAACTCATTGCTTATTATCATCATCATCATCAGCTATTAGACGCCCACTGCTGGTTAGCAGAGCACATCCGTAGAATCCAATGGGAGGAATTGCCATAATCACCACGCTTTGAAGGCGGTAATATTGTTGGTGGCAGTATTGGAGTACCCAGGTGGATGCTCCTGTCCATCCCCTATTCTAATCACTTAGTCGGCATTTACGACATCCGCGGGAGGTGATGGAGGGGTCTATTCTTAGGCCGGACACACCACGGCACATTGCTTTTAATAGCCCCTATATATACCGCTGCTTTACCTAGCCTAGCACCCTAATTCTTTCACCCCATCGGTTCAATTCACCGACGGTTATAATCAAAAGCTCTTTTCAGAGCCACATATACACCACCAGGTGAACAAGACAGAACCTAATAATCTCTAATAACTTTCCTGAATGATGTCTTTCATTTTGTAAAACGGGAAATTTTCACGTACCATTCACCATTATATCAGTAGGTACGTGAAAATTTCCCGTTTTACAAAAAGAAAGAAAGAACCAAAAGATACGAAAAACCACTTTGCTACACTTTGATAGCTATACGTTTCTGCCAGGCTTTATAGTATGATCACACTGAAAGTCTCGGGAAATACTTCATATTATGTTTCTTACCAATGAAGTATGAAACTACAAACTAGTATCCAACTTTCCTCATTACTAAAGTCAACACCCAAAACAGCGAACTGCCGGGTTGAGTAACGTTTTGCAGTTTTGTTTACAAAACGGTGCATAAGAAAAACTTTTGTGCAGTTCCTAGTTTAATTTCAACCACCAACGGGAATACAATAAGCATTGTTGTGGGTTCTGTCCAATTTCAGCTATGTAATCCGTTCTACAGGAGCCTTACAGTTCTATCTGTTGAAACGGTGAAAAGTGTATAAGCGATAAAAGAGAGGGTCACTCCCAGCGGTGGGCATTCATTAATAGTTTAATTAAATTGTATAGTGGGAACGGTCGTGCGCTTTGTGGGGTAAGGGATAGGCATAAGCGCTTTTCTAAAAGAATTCGCAGATTGTAATATTTTTTTTTTGCAAACCCTTACTCAGAAGCCAAAGTTATTATAATATATTATGTATTATTATTTTTATGCTACTAGGCGATCAAACAAGCATAATGCCCAACTGATGAAAAGTAGTTACCATAGCCTATATGGACGCCTGCAACACCAGAGGCACCACACGCGTGCTGTTGACCCTGAGACATAAAGATGAAAAGTCTCATGTGCCTGTAATTTCACCGGCACCCGTACCCTTCAAACCGAGATACAGCAATCGATTGGTATTGTCACAATTTTTAAATTTTTGTTTGAGTAATTGACGGTACTAGCTTAGAGCCCACCGACCTCTGCCTATAATAATGCATTACCTCACAGATCACGTTCACATGACGCGTCCAACGTGATATTCCACTGCGCCACCTGAGGTCTAACGATGAAAAGTATCATGTGCCAAATATTTCACCGTCTCACGCTATCGCTTGTTGCTCGTCCAGCATATTACAAGTGCGAGTGGCCTCTGGGCGACGAAACCTCCATTCCTCCTCTTTAATTAATTAAAATCATTTTCTTTCTGCGGCACAGAATTGCCTTCCCGACAGTTTCGTCGACATTTTTAATTCAGGCTAGTAACGATTCTGCAGTGGGGTTTTCTCGGAAAAACCTCGAGCTCGTGATGACGTTGATTCTCGGAAAAAATTAAAACCACAATTTGTATTGGCGTCACCGAATAGTAGATTACCGGTCTGTCTCATAATCATTCTCTAACCCTGTTTTAGTAAAAATAGCTTTTGTTTTCTTCTCTCTGATGTAAAATGTCATGCGTCAAAACAAGCCAAAAGCTATTTTAACTAAAATAGGTTTACAGAATGATAATGAAACAGGGGGTTAGTCTATTTAGAATAGAAGAAAAAATCTTTTTCCCCTAGAGGAAGAAATGCTATTTTTTCTTCGCTCTGGTACGCCACAATGACGGTCTTTTTGAGCAAGAGGAGTGAAAGATATTTTATTCATTGATATCACAAGGATAATTTTCACTCACTAAATAATCACTGTTTATTTTAGAACTTAAGTTTAAATTAGTAATTTCTTATCAAGTAAAATGTAATTTCTTTTAAACATAAATATCATTAACATAATTTTATATTGTCTTATATTGTAAATTTACACCTGCTGAACCAAGAATCAAGGCTCAGAAACACGGCTTGGCTCTTTTGGACGAGATTTATCTGAGAGGGCTGTTAGATACCAAGGCATGTCGTCATGATCGACAAACTTTGATACTACCTATAAAGATAAATATACAGTATAGCTGCAGGTAGATTAAATACCTACAATTTGTAATAATTTATTTAATGTGATGAAAATTCAGCGGGAAAAGCGAGAAAAGCCGTGTATATATGGCTACGATGCCTTCGATAATTGGATATAATTTACACAAATATCGGGGTTAATGTTACCTACACTTGTAACGTTGTTAACATGCTGTTTACCAAAGCCAAATTTAATATTATTGTCATCATCAGCCGCTGCTGGACGAGGCGTCCCCCATAAAACACAATGGGGAAATTGCCATCACCACGCTTGGCAGGGGGAATGCTGATCGCAGTAGGTATACGTGTTGAGTACTCAGATGGATTCTGCTGCTCATCCCGTAGCGTAATCCCTGAGTCGGCTTATATGACATCCACGGGAGGAGATGGAGGGGTCTATTCATACCCCCTTATTCATAATAATTTTTAACCGACTTCACAAAAAGGAGGAGGTTTTCAATTCGGTTTTTCTTTTTTTTTTTGTATGTTTGTTACCTCATATATATCTCCGGCGTTTATGAACCGATTTGTAAAATTATTTTTTTATTTCATTAGATATACTTCCAGATTGGTCCCATTTTTTTCAGAATCCAGTTCTGATGATGGAGTCCATAAGGAATTGAGGGAACTCCTCAAATATTGTAGGCATACATATGGCGATTTTGATATTTTCAGCAACAAACCAAGCAGTTGCATTCAGAAAGTATCATAATCCTTTCACAACTATGGTTCTTTCATCATTTTTTTTCATCCAAATATTTAGTCGAATACAATGGCGGAAGTCAGTTTTTTAAATGAAAAGTTATTAAACCTATTTTAGTTAAAATATGTTTTGTCTTGTTTTGACCCAAGACATTTTACATCAGAGAGAAGAAGACAAAAGCTATTTTAACTAAAATAGGTTTAAAAAATGATTATGAATAAGGCCCTTAGTGTACAGGACACACCACGTCACAATAATATACTTATTTATAGGTTCTAGGTCTAACAAAAGCAAAGCTATATAGGTAGGTACACCAAAATCATTGCAACTGACTGTGTTAAACTTCCTGAACCCTACTCTCCATGGTATACAAACAGAAGCCAATGGCATTAATCTGATTAATTAATTAATCCGGCACTGGCACTGGGCTGAATAGAAATGAGTCGGTTATTTATGCCGCGACATGCCCATAAATAAGCAAGGAAAACGTTTAAGAGGAGGTCCCCGGTAGCTATATAGCAAAGCTTCGACCGTATTGGAAAACGCAAGCTTCTCACGACACAGCACGGTATTCTAGTGAGAGAGTTTGTGTCCATTTCTATTACTAATGGCTTAGAAGTTTAACTGTTTTTCTATTAATAAGAACTCATGTTCTTATTTAGTAAATACTTAAAATAAACCTAATGTGCTAATTTTTGTTTCGTTTTTCGTTTTTCGGTAAATTAAGTTATTTTTTTTATTATTATAATATATTAGGCAAAAAACGCCACACGAGGTTTTATTTTTTAAACAGTAACTAAGCTTCTTAAAGTCCAATTTTGAGCATGCAAAAAAGTTAAATAATAAATGCTGGACATTTCACACCACCTTATCAAGTCCCAATCTAAGCAGAGCTTGTGTTGTGTGTGGGATAACCGAAACAACAAAACATAATAACAAAACTTAATAACAAAACATAGAGACATAACATAGATAGATATTTTTTATTATGCATAGAAAAATACTCAGACCACCCTGAACAAATATTTGCAGATCGTACAAAATATTTGTTCCGAGGCGGGAATCGGACCCGCAACCTCCTGCGTCGCAGGCGAACCTTCGCCCATCGCGCCACAGAGGTCGTCAAATGCAAAAATATCAATGTCTGAGAAGTTAGAAGTATATGACTCAACCATTCGAATATCAAGGATGGAGTGGCTGTCTTTGTGTGGAGACATGGTTGATGATATGACATAGTAGAGACGGTCCACCTAAAATAGGTATACACCTCCTAATTAGGTACACATTTAACAATACATTTTCTTTGCACAAAAGTACCTTACCATATTCTTCATAACTAATTGAATGAAAGCTGCAGAATGCAACAGTGCATGACCCACATATAAACCCAATAGAGCAAAAAGCCTTTTTTTAAATTAAATGGCTACAAAGAACATTTTAATTAAAGTAACTGAGTATCATTTCACTAGCTGTAAGACACTGCAGTCCATAAGAATCGCAATTACTAGTCTGGGTAAGTAGAGCCAACGAGAGATAATCCAACGTCTTGGAAGAAATGAAACAATATTAAAGGAAACAAAGCTATTTTATTTTCTAGGTACTTTTAAAATATGCGTATACAAAATGTATCTACTAATATTATCCATCACTTTCGAGCAATCACACTAGTGAAAAATTTAACTATACTGTATATATTATGGCGATTTTAGGAAATACCTATACTTACATAAGTAGATACGGAATTTTACCAAATTAATGCCTACATAAAAAAAAATATGCTTACATATGCTTTGTTCTAATTCCCATTTTCATGGTAAAAATAAATAAACTTAAGAGTATTTTTCCCACAATCGACGCTAACTAAAAAGTTAATTTTCCCACTATGCGTGAAAAATTGAGCACAGGAAAATATATTTTTTATTTTATTTTTATGTTTTGGAACATACCTGTTATGAATGATGACTCACTAGGTATGTATAGGAAATCTACAAATAAACATTTACCCCCTTATTCATAATCATTTTTTAAACCTATTTTAGTTAAAATAATTTTTGTCTTGTTTTGACGTGTGATATTTTACATCAGAGAGAACAAGACAAAAGCTATTTTAACTGAAATGGGTTTAAACAATGATTATGAATAAGGCCCTTTGAATCAGAACCAGACAAACAGTCGAGAACTGAATAGAATAAGCGAAATTTGAAATGATACTTTACGAAAGTTTCGATTAGAAAAACACCTTCACACCAGATAAAATAAGTGTTCGGTTTTTCCAAACTTTGTACGGAACACCAAAAATAGTCCCTGAAAGTTTTACGCTGCAGCTGGTAGATAGGTAGTTGGATTATCTGTAATTTGCTGCTTGCATAATGGCCCATTTGCATTTAATCCCACTTTCAATAGTTATGTAAAAGTAGGTTGATGCAAATAGCAAGGTACGTAAGAACTGAGTGCCTATTACGAGTGTTGCATTGCAACAATCACTTTGCGAGTCGTGAGTACTCAACGTGAATTACGCAGTAACTATTTATGAATCTGTGCTGTTTCTATCGACTGCGCGGCACAATATGATGTAAGTCACGTTGAATACTCACGACTCGCAAAGTGATTTTTGCAATGCAAAACTCGTAATAGACCCTCTAAAAGCTTTTCGGGCAGTTTAAATAAATTAGGTAATATGGAGAAAGGGATATCCTCAGAAGTAACGGGTCACGCATGATGGTGAATTAGTTTGAATTTGATGCATTTACAGCGTAGGCTACGCTACGAACCGCTACGCCGCGTAGCAGGTGTTATAACAATGGGGTCACGGGTTCAATAGGGCGTTTTAGTTTCGGGATCATGGACCTCTAGGCTGATCCCGGTAATAAAAGGGGTTAAATTGATGTTGCCATTTTAACGTAGTGGCAACTTTGAATCAAAATTGAACCTGGATGATACAAGATTCCTGATTAAAACTTTTTACACAAAAATTATAAAATTCTAAATTCAAAAAATGTTGACTTTCTGTTGTTTCACTTTTAGTTGTTGCGTTTCGAGAGAATTATGACAACGAACGCGCTTTGTGTTTTTGGTGAAATCGCTTTCGTAGTGGAAACTTCGACTTGAAGGATGAACCACGATGTACCAGGCACTAAGGTAAATAACGATGAAATTAAAAGTAATGTTGGAAGCCGATCCTTATCAAAGAACGAAGGAATCCTCACGTTTTGACATAAGTTTACCTACAACATTGCCTTTTATGCAAAATGGGTAAACTTCTATTAAATAATATACTTATTTTTCTAGGTGGGAAACGCCTGTGTAGTCCCTTGGAGCATGGAGAAGCTGAAAGCTGACATAGAAAATAAGCACTTAAAAACCTTAGGTAGGTAGTCAAAAGTAAAGAGAATCAGCAAAAGTTTCAGAGACAGCACAAGCTATTGATATTCTTACTTGTAAATAACAATCTAAAAAAAATATCGGAATGTTACAGGTATCGGAGAATCAAACAACAAACGGACGTCATCAAAGACATCATTAATGACTTTTCATTTTAAAAACCGACTTCCGCCATTGTATTCGAATAAATATATGGATGAAAAAAAAATGATGAAAAAACCATAGTGGTGAAAGGGTTATGATACATTCTGAATGCAAATGCTTGGTTTGTTGCCGAAAATATCAAAATCGCTTTATGTATGCCTACAATATTTGAGGAGTTCCCTCAATTCCTCATGGATTCCATAATCAGAACTGGATTCTGAAAAAAATGGGACCAACCTGGAAGTATATCTATTCAAATAAAAAAAGAATTTTCCAAAAAAAAAATACAACTGAATTGAGAATCTCCTCCTTTTTGTGAAGTCGGTTAAAAATTTCGTCAAAGGGACCGGCCTGCAGTCATCAGCATTGTACCGATATCATTTTTCTTACTATAATTTAGGAATTTAATTAATAATACAAAATGTGTAGCATTTTCAAAATGAAAATCCAGCATTCTATCTGGGACACCCAGTGTAAGCATAAATTAGCTGAGGTACCCAATCCACATCTTTCATAATGTGCATTAGGCAGCATAAATCATAAAAGTAATTTACTATTCGGCACAGAGCCAACCAAATCTCTGCCAACCAAAGCCGAATGGACGAATTAGTTAATTAGAATGGTTATAGAAATTAGATCGTTTTATTTTATGAGGAATTTAAAATAATGTATTGAATCCGCGTCGCTATAGAGCGGTTTGGCACTAGGTAGGTACCTACGCTAAGTTTTGTTATTTTTGCGCTTTCCTAACCTGTCTGTTTTGGTAAGACCTATACCTAAGTTCTTAAGTAGGTACGTACCTACTTACCTATCTAAATCATTTAGAAGTACTCATACTCATATCATACTCATTTATTAAAACCATAGGAACAATTACTAAGAGCACTTGGTGACGTCATACATTATAGTTTGATATAGGTAGGCTATGTAATATTTTATTTGTTTTTTTTGTTTATAAGCTTACAAATATCCATGCCTACACCCTACGGTGTATGGTGTAGCTGTAGAGTAACCAAGAAAATACATTAATTTTATATGGAAACACTGATGAGCGCCCGTTTGTGAACTTCTATTTGAAAAATCTGGGTTCACTTCAGAGTCAATTGCTTGTTAAAACTTATACTAGGGTTTCTAGTCGCGTAAATGTATGTATGTTTTTCTTTCGTTTCTTATAGCGTTTTTAGCAAACGTCCATCCGAGCGAAACCGCTTAGAAATTATACGGTACCAGTTGGTGTTGACTGTCTGTTTAGTATTAGTCGTTAATATCTCAGTTATTTCACCAAGGGTCTTTACTATCAAATGGTTTTACTCCGTGTACTACGTTCTAGTGATGTAACGAATATTCGCATTCGCATTCGCGGATATTCGCATACTTTTCGATATCCGTATTTGCATTCGCATCCGCAAAATTTCTGCGAATGTTTTGCGAATATGAATATCAGAAAAAAAACAATTTGAATGGTAGGTTAATAAAATCAAAATCCATTCATTGCTTATGTTTTTAATGCAAGAAAAAGTAACTTAACCTCATAAGCACATTAACAGTCTTCACTTTATCATTTGGTATTATTTATTCATTATTTTACTTTGGGCAATGAAGCTTAATAATTAAATTTTCATTAAAACTTATAAGACAAAAAGTATATATAATCTAATGTAAACAAACAAAAACAAATTCTTCTATGAAATTTTTATCAGTTTTTTCTTAAGTTTTAATGTTATATAATCATCTGCTTGAACAAAACTAAAAATAATAATCAAACAACACATTATTATTTTTCTACAATAGACTATGAATATAATATTTTTTTATAAGAATCACAAGTAAGTAAACACTTTAACAATCTAAAACAAAATTATTGTTTATAAAGCTTAAAAAATAAAACTAATAACACAAAAACTAAGTGCAATTGAAACTAACAAAAACAAATCTATGAAACTTTTATCAGTATTTCTTTATATAACTTTTTAATGTTTAAATAATCATCACACTTGTACATTCGCATTCGCATTCGCATCCGTGAATGTCAGTAGCAGACATTTGCATTCGCATTGTCATAATGTTTAAAAAATGACATTCGTTACATCACTATAATACGTTCTTTTACTACTTATTTTGCTTCACTGAGAGCTGATTCTTAGTTTTTAGCACACAATTGACACGGACGTATGGTGTAGTGTAACAAGGATTTTGTATGGTGACACCTACGAGCAACACGGAACGCGGCAGGAAGTCCGTGTTGCTCAAAGGGTGACACCGATGAGCGCCCCTAACGTACACTCTGTGAACTTCATTTTCCATACAAAAATCCGTGTTACACTACACCATACGTCCGTGTCAATTGCTTGTCAAAACTCAGACAGGCCCCTGTTCGGAGCGAGAAGGCATTTGGCCTACAAAGGTTGATGACCAAATTGGGTGTCTAATAGGTGTATACTTACATTATTCCTACTCTTGAGAGTCTGGGTGTACTAAATTATGACACAAGTTTAGGTACTAATAAAAAAGTACATACTTGCAATTTATTATTTGCCATACAAAATGTAACGAAATTCAGCGCCATTCCCATGTGTTGGGCACCTTTTTTATCTCGTTCGTCCTATCAACTTTGTGCCAAGATCATTCAGGACTTGTTAGCTACCCTCATAAATCCGTAAGAAGGGACGACTCGATCCCGCGTGTAGTCCGACGACGTGCCTGCTTTAATAATTCAATACAATACCTGGGGGACTGGTTTTTGTCAAAGGGGCTCATGTTGCATCGCGTCGTGACCACCTGATGATCTTTTTCTATTATTGAAATATCCCAGAGACAGAAATTGAAAGAAAAGAATGAAAGATAATTTATTTATTTATCTCCAATGAACACAACACAAAAGTAGACACATGAAACAAACTACCATCAGACAAGACATAAAATAGGAACAGAAAATTCATGTAACTAGTCATCAATTATGTTGTGTGAGGCAAATAGCTCTCAAGTACCTGTACCTGAAGACCAATTCTCGTAATGAGGGGTTTCCACGGCCGACTCGAATCATGCTGAACGACCTCCGTGTGTGGTGGGCGAGTAGCCGGCTTTTGATTTGATTTGATTTGATTTGATTTAGACGCAAGAGGTGTGGGTTTGATTCCCGCTGCAGGACAAATGTTTGCATGATCTGCAAATATTTGTTCCGCTGGGTGCTGTGGTATCATGGTACTCGTTCCTGATACCCACGACACAGGGAATCCTAGTGTGGGATCAAGATTCAGGACTATGTGTATGTGACTGTTGTGTTATGGTATGTTATGCTTTCAGCGTTGAAAATAGATGGCGCTGAACTTAATAAACAAAAAAAAATTGACTTAGCGGCAATGTGACTTTGACAAACAACAAAAATTAATTGAAAAATTTTTGACAGTTGAAATTAAGTCAGATCTATCAAGCCAGTTGGAACTACTTTGGTTTTTAAATCGAAATGCCAAGCGTGGTGCCAGGCACAGAGTACTTTTATATATACGGAAAGTGCCAGGCTTCGTCTGTTTACGTCCACGGCTGGACAAGGCTTTTATTCCAGTATGAAATCTGAACGAAATCTTTATGAAGCGCCATTTCGCCCCTGCTCTGAATCCGTCCGCTACTTTAATTTTCATTACACAAAGTTTTCACAAAGGAAGTCTTTCAAGGAGGATTCCATGTCATTGACTGAGTGCGAACTTATAATAAGTATTCCTCTTTTGGCTCCGAAATTATAACAGACTTATTAACTTTTGGCATAATTTAAATAACTTCTATGTAGGTACCTACTTCACAGATGAAATTTTCGGAATAATAATTAATTAAAAAACTGGAATCAACTTCAGAGGACTATATGGCTAGCCTCCACACTTAATTCTAACCGAAGTTTGCTCCTAATTTGAATATGAATTATTTCAAGAGAATGGAATTTGTAGACACAACCTATACCTACTAAGTAGGTAATATAGATACTCATTTAGGTATATGGTTTGCCAGTTTCAGATGGGTTAGAAGTTTTCCATACAAGTTTTTTTTTTCTTTGGGCCGGTTTGGATACTATATCAATTAATGAAAAAGGAAATAGGTCAGGGTTAGAAATAGGTTCTGTCTATAGTCTATACTTTTCTTGTAAATTAACTTTTTTTATACTAATTGGCAAGCAAACATGATGCGGTACATCAGAGGCCCAATTCTCTAAATTTAAAACATTCCAGTCACAATATAATCTCGTGTCAGTCGCACTGCCTCGTATAGTAACTATTACTTAATCTTCGCGTATACATGCAAAGATTAAGTAATAGTTACTATATAGGTGACAGCTGACAGTGCGACTGAGACGAGATTATACTGCGAATTGAATGTTTTTAAATTAGAGAATTGGGCCTCTGGTGCAAAGAGAATATTACATTATTCTAAGGAAAGTAGTTATAATACCGTAGCCTATAGACGCCTGCAGCACCAGAGTCAAATTCTTAGAATAGTCATTATTCTAAGGTCAAATTATTACGAGAATGAATTGAATGTCAAAAATTCGTGATATTTTGGACAATTCTAAAGTTATATAAAAAATAATTTCACAGCACTTTAATCATGGAAAAAAAACTCTAAATTGACTGACAAAAATGCCATATCTATCGTATGTTGATGAATGTTGTTAGAGCAGCCCGCCACAAGCACATCTGGTTGAATTTCTGCACAAGAAAGACAAGTTTGTTCAAATAATATTTTATTTCATCTTATTAACATATTACATGCAGCGTCGAAATATTCTCACACCGATTTTAGGTAAGTAATACTTTTCAAGTTTCAGAGAGGTAACAAGGAAATATTTATACAAATAAGGTGACACAGTATAATTGGCTTAGGGCATATATCCACCATACCCGACAGGAGAAGTGTAGTCACCCAGTGGAGTCAAAAGTACATAAAGTCATATGTGTAATATTTCATTTTACACATCTCCGCTCAGCTTTAGTAAACACAGGCCCGTTGTATCCCCTGCGGCCAAATTAAGCCACAAAACAAAAACCATTGTCATAATTTTAGAACAACGTTGACATGTTCGAAACAGTCGATCTGACTCAGAACTTCTAATAAGAAAATATCTTCAGCCAAATTATAACTCACTATACTAAATGTAAATAAAGTGTATAATAAAGGAAAACAATCTCTCATTTAGAATTATGTACAGTGGGGTAAGCACGAGTATCTAACAATATCAAGTCGCTAGCGAGACCGTCTACGAGACGATAGCCGATGTCAAATATTGCCCAATGCGATGCCATCGCACTGGCTTGAATTTTTTGTAAATTGACAAGTCAATATTTATTGATATTCCCGATCGTCTCGCTTGCGTCTCGATAACGACAAATGTTCGTGCTTGGGCCTCAGGATTTATTTACCTACAAGTTCAAACGCAAAAGCGTTTAAGGTTCCCATTTAAACCTCGTCAAACAGTTCGCCTTCAACTCTCTCAAAATTTGTAAGGTTTATTGTTTAAAAAAAATTTGATTAAGTACCTTACAAGTCTTATCCGATTATATCTACAAAATTTTGAGAAGATTTGAAATGTAATTTTTAAATTATAAATTAACTAGCGTCAGACTTAACGAAACAACTTAGTTTCAAATAAATTTTTAAACTACAAGTCAGATCTTCATAGCATTTTGTAGATATCATTGCATAAGACTTATCAAAGTACGAGGTGCTCTAGATTTTTGAAAAAAAAAACGCGAACCTGATTAAATACAAACGTAATTCAGCCGAAATGTTTGATGTGCGTGGTGTTCGTAGGAACCTTAATGTCTATTCCTTACACTAATTCGAGATTTTAACGGAATCAAATCTCATGCAACTCATCTGCGACGCGTGTATGCAAAATATTAAAAATTGACTATCATAGTGGACATCTATTATTGCTATGAATTCCATCAAAATTGGTGCGAGGGTATAATCATCCAACAGTTTTAGTTTTAAGTGAAAATACAGGATGTGGCGACATAATAGGACATTTATGCTCACTTTCACCAACCACTTACGGGCCACCTACCGCTTATGAGACACTTGACGGATGTCAAATTTGTAATTTTTTATCGAAATCTGTCAATTTGACATGCCTTACTTAAGTGTCCTGTTACGTGGTATTGTCCGGCCTAAGAATAGGCCCCTCAGTTGTGGGATTATACCAGGGGATGGGCCTGAGTATCCACCTGAGTACTCAACACCAAACTGCGATCACCAATCCACTTGCACTTGGTGACAAAATCAATTCCCCCTTTGTATTGAATAGGGGAGGCCTTATCCAGCAGTGGACTTATACAGGCTGGTAATGAATGATGAAGTGTCGCGTAAGGTAAGTATTGGTGAAAATGGGCATAAAGCATTTGTCCAACGTCGCTCCGTTATTTCATTGACTTTCTTCATCTTACAAACACAGTAATATTTGCTTGTTTTCAACAATCACGTTATAAAATTTCATAGAAAATGCATAAAATTGCTGTATTCATTTTAATATTTTGGTATTTGCTTGGCTATTGGCAAGCGGAAGCTCTTCGAAGCCAAGTTGCCAAGCATTTGCCAAACATGTTATAATTCTATGCTAGATACAAATTAGTTTATTCAAATTACCTACTACAACATTTCAATCTTTTTCTATCTAGATTCTGGCAGCGTCAAGTTGCGTCAAATAGTGCTTTCAATTTTGACTATCCTTCAAGACAAAGAACAATTTCAGAAAAATTTTAACCAACTTCAAAAAAAGGAGGAGGTTCTCAATTCGGTTGTATTTTGTAAGCCATATTTGACGGAACCGTTCACAAATACGCGACGCGACAAACATAAAAATCATAAAAAATTACGTAATAATTTGAGCACACAAAATTATAGCACCCTGTGTATGTGACTTCATTAACATTTAACTTTAAATACAATTCAAATGCATATTTATTTCTAATCTCAAAATTACTGTTGTTTCTTAAATTTGAAGGGACCATGCAAAAACAAAACTAGCTAGAGAATTTCCTAGTACTATCGCCTGTCTACTAACTATTATCTAACTATGTACTATTTCTAATGTCAAGCAGCAATGCTTGCAATGCTGTGTTCCGGTCTGAAGGGCATGGATGCCGGCAGGGCACAGGCACATGAGACTCTTTATCTTACATTGAAACCCGACGGACGTCTGATGTAGTGTAACACGAATTTTTGTATATAAATTGAGGCCCATAGGGTGTACGCCAGGGGCGCTACCGTTTCGCCATACAAAATCCGTTTTACACTACACCATACGTCCATGTAATTTGCTTGCAATAGCTTCGGTCTTCGGCCTGAGAGGATAGCGCTTAACACTAGGCGGACCAATCCGCTTGTTTCGGCACTTATTTGTGCGGCTGTGTGTACAATTCATTAGAGTACTATGTGTACAATTGGTTAGAGTACTATGTGTACAATTGGTTAGAGTACTAAATGTACAACTGGTAGTACTAAATGTTCAATTGGTTAGAGTACTAAGTGTACAATTGGTTAGTACTAAGTGTACAATTGGTTAGAGTACCAAGTGTTCAATTGGTTAGAGTACTAAGTGTACAATTGGTTAGAGTACTAAATGAACAATTGGTTAGAAAACAAAGTGTACAATTGGTTAGAGTACTAAGTGTTCAATTGGCTAGAGTACTAAGTATACAATTGGTTAGAGTACTAAGTGTACAATTGGTTAGAGTACTAAATGAACAATTGGTTAGAAAACAAAGTGTACAATTGGTTAGAGTACTAAGTGTTCAATTGGCTAGAGTGCTAAGTATACAATTGGTTAGAGTACTTAGTGTACAATTGGTTAGAGTACTAAGTGTTCAATTGGCTAGAGTACTAAGTATACAATTGGTTAGAGTACTAAGTGTACAATTGGTTAGAGTACTAAATGAACAATTGGTTAGAAAACAAAGTGTACAATTGGTTAGAGTACTAAGTTTACAATTGCCTGGTGTACTAAAGGGGCAGCTTATTGTAAGATCGAAGCATTTATGTGTACGTATGTAGAGTAACTGTTTTTTGTTATACTGAAAATGCATTTTATGTACCCATAGTTAACATTAGACATGAATTTTTGCAATGGTCCCTGGTCTTGTGGCAAAATGATTACTATTTGAATACTTTATACAACCTAATAATTATTATAGAAGTAAAACTGCTCGATTTTGCTCGATCTAACAACTGACAAAATAATAAACCTTACCTGGTATTTTTTAAAGGTTTCTTTAAAAAAACATGCATTTAAATTCATTTGACAGAGGCGAAGACACAATGTCTAACTTTAAACTTCATGTGGCTGATCAGATACATCTTAAAAATACTGTACAGCATAGTTGTACTGGGTAGAAATACCATAATAATTTCAGCAACTCATTTGATTATAGCTAGTATATATATATCCGCGAGATGGCATTCCGTTGGTAGTCATTTAATTATAATAACAAAAGATTTGTTGTTTTTTAAAAACACGCTTTTATGAAAAAATTAGCCCAAGCACTACTATTATTAGTCTACTATTATTCATCGAGGTTTCCGTTGTCCACCTCCACCTTATAGGGTCATAGAGCAGACTGGCCAACAGCGCAAGGCAGCAACCAATCATAGATTAGCCAATACATAATTGGCTTTATATAATAAGCGTAGCGTGTGCTGTCTTGCATATTTATGATCATACTTATGTCTTGCATATCAGCAACTCCTTGCTCCGAGGCACCACACAGGCGCTTCTCACCTAGTGGTAAGACGGACCATTTATGTAAGCCAAGCCGTGTTTGTTACCTGATTCTTCTAGGCTTGGTCGCGTTGGAACAGTAGTAATTTTAGTTTATAAGACGATTCAAAATGATCCTTGTGATTTCAATGAATAAAATTCTTTTTGACTTTAATTGGCCAATCAGCATCGGACTTCAGTGGTGCTGACGCCCGTTACTTTTTGAAAGATCTTGTTTGTGTAATCGGAATGCCATCTCTGCAAAATCGAGCCAGTTCCAATCCCCCCCCCCCCTAAAACAGCCTGTACCCAGCCGGATATTTGATGGGTAACGCCTTCTGGCTGCACTCGGCTAGATGCGTCCAGCCGAGCTGGGTGTACGCCTCCACGAGGCGCTCCTCCACCTCCTTGGACGGTCGCTCCTCCAGGATCTTGGAGAGCAGCTTGATGGCGCGGCCCCACTGCTGGAAGGTGAAGCAGTGCCATACTCCGTAGTGGATCGCCTGTTCAAAAACAAATTATTATGATGAAATCATCGAAATTGTTGACCACGATGTCACAAAGGTGGTAGGGATTGGAGACTCGGCGAAGTGACTCTGGGCAGGACAGTTGGGCAAAGTTGGTATAAGGCCCTGACAGAGTAGTGGCCGTCAGGCCGGTGGGCAGAAGATATCGAGGCCTTAGAGGGAGAGACCTAAATGTTAATAGCACAGAACTAATTGAAATGGCGTTTGAGGAAGGAGGCTTATACCCAACAATGGGCCATGAGTTAAGCTCCAACAAGTTAGGTCCAACTTCGACAAAGAAGTCGGCTGACGAATCCAACATGGGCAGCGTTCGGGAAGCTACGTCATATCTTTTTGTCAAAGATACCGCAGAGTCTCAAAACGAAAGTGCGTGTTAGCACCAAAGTCTTGAGTTTTGACAAGCAATTCACATGCCCGTATAGTGTACACGGATGTTTGTATGGAAAATGAGGTTCACAGAGTGTACGCTAGGGGCGTGTTACATTACACCATACCTACCCGTAAATTGTTTACAAAAAACTTAAGACTCCGCTTCCTGAGATGACTTTCGGCATTGAGCTAACTATTGGTCTCATAAACAAACTCAAAGTCGAGCAACGGGAGTATGGAGAGAGCTATGCTTGGAACTTCCGAAATGAGGAATTCAATAGTTATGTTTTTAAAGAGTAGGGGGGCTACCTTGGTGTCCGTGAGGTCAGTGAACTTGAGCAGATCCGCCATGTTGTTGTGCAACGACTCTGTGAGCTTGTCGCGCGCCGAACTAGCAGCGAGCGCGTGCAGACGACATAGCGACGTGCCGCGGCGACACAGCGCCTCGATCAGGTACCCGCGTTGCTTTTCTTGTTCCCTGGATAACGTTATTTGTTACAAGTAGTGGCACGTAAGTCTAGCGTTGAACGAAACGTGGAGGGGATAGTTGCGCATGGGTACTGTCGCGCACGCAATACAATTTATTATAAGATAGATAGAGATAGAGACCCCCTCAAGATACCATACTTTTGACTTCTGCGCAGTAACGGTCAGCGCTAGAGTTTCGTGCCGCTACTTATACAACTAAATGCAAAATAAGTTTAAGCCACGCTTCGTCGTCCACAAGCACCGAAAAATATATTACATAATAAATAACTTTTCATTTAAAAAACCGACTTCCGCCATTGTATTCGACTAAATATTTTGATGAAAAAAAAATGATGAAAGAACCATTGTGGTGAAAGGATTATGATACTTTTTGAATGCAAATGCTTGGTTTGTTACTGAAAATATCAAAATCGCCATATTACCTACAATATATATTGCCTACAATATTTGAGGAGTTCCCTCAATTCCTCATGGATCCCATCATCAGAACTGGATTTTGTTCCAATCTGGAAGTATATCTATTCAACTAAAAAAAGAATTTTCCAAATCGGTTCATAAACGCCGGAGATAAGCGGTAACAAACATAAAAAAAAAAAAAAAAAATACAACCGAATTGAGAACCTCCTCCTTTTTTGGGAAGTCGGTTAATTAAAAATATATGATTGCATGGTTTTTAGCTTAATCTGCTGTACCAAACTCTTTCCCAGTAACTTTTTGGACGGTAATAACACAGCATAACATATAACAGTCACATGCATAGTCCTGCTTCCCAATTACAGTAGCAAATGACAATAAGGAACGCAACAATGGGGATCATTTTGGCAGCCTTAGCGCTATCTAAATCTTATGAAACTTGAATTGGGGAAATATCTTGACCTAAATATTCCTTCTTTCAAGTTTCAATAGATTTGGGCAGCGCTAAGGCTGCCAAAATGATCCCCATTGTTGCGTTCCCCATTGCCTATTGCTACAGTAATTGGGGGGCTGTTTCGTCACCTCTCGCGTCTCAGCCGGCTACTCACCCGCCGCACCACGGAGGTCGTATAGTGGTCTACAAAAAGTCACTTACTGTTTGATTTTAGTAGCGTCGCTTCTTGTGTCGTTCTTTAATCCTAAATAAGCTAGGAGTTTATCCTGGTCAATCGCCTTTATAACCTGCACAGAGAATACACGAGATTAAAACTAGACCGTCACAGCTCAGTGGCTCACAATTGTACATAATTTTATTAAGAGAAGCACTAGAAAATTACGTATTTATCTTTGTAGTAATTAAAAATCCAACTGAAATTAGAAATAATAATAATATATAATATAACACCCAACAGTCACATACGTAGTCATGATCCCACACTACGATTCCGTGTCGTGTGTCAAGAACTACGAGTACCATGGTACCATAACACCCAGACCCGAAACAAATATTTTCAGATCATACAAACATTTGTCCCGTAGCGGGAATCGAACTTGCAACCTCTCCCATCTCAGCCGGCTACTCGCCCGCCAAGCCACAGAGGTCGTCACATAAATACAGACATTAAAAAAATACCTTTTCCGAAGTGGCAATCAACTGTTCGCACCACGCCGCCGTCACGTCGGGGGCTTCTTTTGCATGAGGTAGTCTGTGGAACACAGGGTTAAACTTCATTCTCATTTAAAACAGGATATACTCCTATAACACCAATACTACGATCGCCAATCCGCCTGCCAAGCGTGGTGATTATGGCAAATCCCCCCATTGCGCGCTACGGATTGTATTGTACGCTATGTATGCTATGGGGGATCCCTCATCCAGCAATGGATATCTACCGGCTGACGCAGATCAATACTCCTGCCAGACATGCTGATAATAGCAATCGCCATAGCATTCTATGGGGAGATCTAAGGGCGTCATGATCACGTGGGGTAACAAATGTTTGTGGGTGGGTCCGTATGTTATTGGCAGACGAATCGAAACTCACAAATCATGATAAATATCCCGTTTTAAAGGAAACTTAGCAGTTTTTTTTTTATTTAAAACCCCACAACGTTTTGCTATCTGAAGCCAACTGCAGCGCCTCTAGTGATGTAGCGGTAAATCCTATCATTGGGAGCAAAAATACTCAGTAAAATCAGTTGCACAACTTCTTACTCAAAAATCAAAATCATAAATTCTAAATTCTGGCAATTAAATTAAGTTTTCCATTAGATACATTCTCCCCCTCTGGCCACGTGGTCCTACTGCCTTTGTCCTACCGATCGGACCACATGAACTTTTTTTCCTATTAGTTCGATTAATCGGATTAAGGATTTGTAGTTCCGCTTTGTCCTACCGATCGGACCACATGAACTTTTTTTCCTATTAGTTCGATTAATCGGATTACAAGGAATTGTAATTCCGCTTCGTCCTACGGATCGGACCACATGAACTCATTTTTAATGGTGCTCAATTTCTCACCTCTCAAAAGTTAATAATTTTCTAATATGCATTAAAATGTACCCTAAATTATTTACAATATTATTTTTATTTAACGGAATCCCATTAATGTACCTTTGAACCTAAGTACCTCTTTTATTAGTATGAGACGTTACATACGACTATATGTATAGATCAGGTAAAATATTTATTGGAAATTAATTAAGGGGCACAACTCCACAAAATAATTCAAACTCAAAATTACTTACGTGTATAGTAATAGGACCCTCGACATTTTTCAGCCTTTTTTTTTTGCTGCACACCCAACGAATAGATCCGCTGCTGTACGTCTTGTTGCGGTAAAATTGGTATCCGCTGTAGAGCAACACCAAGCCACCTTTGCGTTTTAAGTATAATAATTCTGGTTCATTATTATCTGCATCCATCCTTAGTCCGACCAGACGATAAATTGTAATATTGATAATAAATATTTCAATCTCTCGCAAGAAAAGCAGGAATAATGTCCGTGATAGATATCTATTGACATTAACATTTGACATTGTCTTTATATTATTTCCTAAGAAATTACCTAATACGCAGTATGCAGGTCGCATTAGTCGCATTACTCATGTCTAGAATGCGTGATCCGATTAGCGGTACTACATGGTCTAAGAAAACGTCAGTTTCTATAGTCCGATTAGTTAATCGAACAAACAGGAAATCAAAAGTTCTCGTGATCCGATTAGTGGACCTACGTGGTCGAAGAAAACGTCAGTTTCTATGGTCCGATTAGTTAATCGAACCAACCGGAAAAAAAGTTCATGTGGTCCGATCGGTAGGACAAAGGCAGTAGGACCACGTGGCCAGAGGGCATTCTCCGAGCCACACACAAGGAGACCCTTAGCCCTAAGGATGACTTACTTCTTGGGATCAGTTGGTGAATCGACGCCTTGTAGGTAAGCGACGTGCGCCCCGAGGTAGCCGGGGAACTTATCTTGAATCTCTTCGTAAACATGTTCTAGCTTGTCACCCTCTGAAAACAAACTGCATTTTGAATAAACTCATAGAATCCCTATCCCTACTTATATAATAAAAAACCGGTCTAGTGCGAGTCGGACTCGCGTGAAGAGAGTTCCGTACAAATAGGCTACCAAAGTAACCACTCATCATCATCAGCCTGTAGAAGTCCACTGCTGGATTATGTCCAGCAGCTGAATGTGGCCTCCCCCCTAGAATGCCACGACGAACGGTTTTGAGCCGCTTCCATCCACCAACTTCCTGCGGCATTTATAATGTCTAGGTCATAGTAACCACTAGACCAATTAAACTTATTAGCCAATCAACACATTTTAAATGCATTTTGCAAAAGGAACATTTAAGAAATGTAACATAATTTAGCAAATGGATTTTTTTTACTTGACGACCTCTGTGGCGCGGCGCGCGAAGGTTCGCCTGCGACGCAGGAGGTTGCAGGTTCGATTCCCGCCTCGGAACAAATGTTTGTACGATCTGCAGATATTTGTTCAGGGTGTTCTGTGTATTTTCTATGTATAATAAAAAAATATCTATTCATGTAAGTTATGTATTGTATTAAGTATATAAGTTATCTAGTACCCATAACACAAGCTCTGCTTAGCTTGGGGCTAGATAATGTTGTGTGAAATGTCCAGCATTTATTATTATTTATTATTTATCAGAAGGGGCATTTTGCAAATGGAACATGAAAGCAAATGGAACATTTTGCAGGCATCATATTTTTTGACGTGAAATTTTGCGAACGGGACTTTACAAGCCTAAATCCTAATCCTCGATGGCTACCTAGCTTGGCGAGCCACGTGGTCGTGAAGTCTTTGAGCGCGTCCATGTACTCATCGTGCTTGGAGCGCGTGTCCCGCGCGTGGTTGGTCTGCGCTGGCTTGCGCGCATCCTGCGTGTAGTAGAGCGGCGCGCTGTCCACGCGCCGGCCCAGCTCGTCCTTGGCGAACGTCACCGCGCCCGACAGGGGAAGCCCCGTTAGACTCGCGCGTGTTAGTCTGCAATAATACGGTGTTGTACGGCTAAGTTGCTTTTTCCCTACACATATTATATGCTATGATAATTGAGTTGCACCAAAAACTTACTAAACTTTTAAGTTTTTGGTGCACTGAAATTACAACGCGGAATGATAGGCGACGTTGCATTATTGACTCGCACACTAGCACATCGATACACTACACTCCGGCTCGAAGGACCAATATGTACGGGGAAGTTGGTTTTTGCCTACACATACATATATGCAATGATAATTGATTGGATGGAAATCAAACGACCGCTCGTCGCTGCATTGAGTTTTGAACTGATTTATTATAAAGTAAAAGTACTTGCTATGCACAATGCTTTTATGCTGAATGTGCGGGTTGGCCCGTAAAGGTGTTAATACACTATCCTCGAAAACTAAACGGGATGATCAGACCATGATTATCGATGGTTTTACACAAAAAAAAATAGTACTTTCTTAATAAATTTGGTTATCACTTGGTACATGCCCACTTTTAGTTTAGAAGTTAGCATTCTATAGGCCAGCCCATCGCAGCTTATTGGAATGCAAGCCGTAAACCCATTCAGCTAATCAAATCCAATTCAAACAAAACTTATACCCAGTCTATAACCATCTCTCGAGAAATCGGGCAATATTAACGATTACCTATTATTAATTTTGTCGTTGAAAGTTAGCCTCATTTTCCCAGACATGGTATCGACTGTATGAGACTATGTACTATATAACGTGTTATGAGACTACTAGCTGCGCCACGCGATTTCATCTGCGTGAACAATGATAAAAATTAACCTATGTGTTATCCACGGTATAAGGTATCGCCATTCCAATTTCACTAAAATCCGTTCAGCCGTTTGAGCGTGAAGAAGTAACAAACATACAAAGAAACTTTCGCATTTATATTATTATAGTGTAATTCAAAATGATCCCGAGTGAATGAAACATTGTTGAATTTCAAACCGTGTTGGTAACTTACTTGTCGCTGGGTATGGTCGCGAAATAAATAGGCAGCATCGATCCAGTAGTCAGCGACGTACTAATTTTCTTGCCACCAATCAATGCCTGAAAATGGACAAAAATGTATGTTTACTTGTGTGTTAGAGTACTCTTATTCACTTTTTCAACAATCACGGGACACCTAGGATATAGAAAGGTTGTCAATTTGACATGTTTTATGTGCTCCCTTAAATGCCGTTATGCCGTAGTGCCACAACAAACGGACCCGGAGCTAATATTAACAGATCATGCAAACATTTGACCGGCAGCGGGAATCGAACCCGCGGAATTATGATATTATTGTTGTAACTGTGTAGGACTATGTATGTGACTGTTGGGTGTTATGTTTACGGGCTTTTTCCAGAGCCACATCATCATGTAGGGTTGGAAACGCCATTTTTTGGTCTCTAATATAAAGTGATCCTTCCTATCCATTTTCCAAACTCCTTGATTCGCCGTGCGCCCGCGAGACAGAACATTCTGGACAGTCCACTAAAATCCGCCGACCGCGCCGCTTACCGCGAGAACCTAATTTGTGTTCTTAACATTTTCCACTGCAAAAGTGCTTACTAGTTGTGCCTTAAGACGTTATTACAGTTTTTAAAACAATCCTTATGGTGACGTTGAATACCGCGACTCTGCTGGCGATATTACCTAAATTGGAGGACGCGATTGCGAGCCATCGCAGTCCCAAGGACTATACGTATTACTGGAGCTGGTCTACAAGGATCTGTAGGTCAGTGCGCACGTCCTTTTTTCCTATCCAATGTGTCTTATCCACGCAGGGTCTACTTTATGAGCCAAACCTATCGAAGGCGTATATTAAAACATCTTCAGCGCCACCAGTTACCAAAAAACAACCAGTGTTACGAGAAAGATTTACCTGTTGCGGCGAGCAGTAGGCGTCCAGGGTGATGGGAGTCTGCAGTCTCTGCTGAATAACCACCGGCATATCCTGCAGCTTCTCGAGGTAGCACTTGTTCTCGTGGCGCACGTTCAGACGAAGCACATAGTCGCCTTTTTCCAGTTTCACTGAATACTACAACAAACATTCGAAGGGTTCAAATAATAAGACAAAATAACAGGCCTCTTTACAGTAAGTCGCACACTCGTAGGAATATAGACGTGAACAGTGGTGAGATCACCGCCGCCATAACTTTCCTATGACTAACTATCCTTCCACGACGAGCAAGCAATCTAAAACTATTGTCAATTTTAATTAAAAATAAACTATAAATAGGTAATTCCTATAACCTACCTCCACATTGAACAATTATAACGAAGCTACCGGGACGTGCAAAGTATTATGAACGTTAGCTACATTGTAACTAGGTTTAAACTCGCATGTTTGCTATCAGAGCGTTATCCTTCTACTTGTACTATTTTATTCTGTGACAATAGCGACACTATGCATGTATTTACCTTGGACGGATAGGCGTCGCCGACCGCCATGAGTTGCTTGCAGCTGTTGTAGATCATCCACATCTGCGACTCGAACTCAGACTCGTACAGCACGTCGCACAATAGGGACACTATGGGGGACACCTGGAATTACAACAACACTATACCGTATTATTTAAGACCTAATAAATAAACAAAAACAAATTGTAATTCATTTATTCATAGGAGGATAAATAAATGAGGCCGTTAATTGCTGTTTCGGCCGAGACTTGTATAGTACTTTTCTCTGATTTGGGAGGAAACAATAAAAACAAATTCATTCATAAAACAGGAGTTTGCTTCTTTAGCTATGTCGGGGGCATTCAATCTAATTCGCCTTCCAAATACATCATTTTTTATTAGACTACTTAAAATTGTGATAAACTTAAGCCGGGTCCGTTGATTTGCTGTTTTACAAACATAAACATACATATAAAAAAAAGAAAAAAAAACTGCTTCTAAAATGTGGATTCGATTTGGTTTAAGAACGGCATATATTTAATATTATATTTTAAAACTAGTATAAGATAACTGTGAAACCTAGAGTAATAAAATAAATAAATATTTACTAACATGTGCTGTTAGAAAAATTAGCGCAGCGGACCCGGCTTTATGAGAACATAACATTTACAGTACAGAGTGAGTATCTGATTATCAATTTTCTGTTTTTCGTATTTTCCAATTCGACTGCGCGCGGTTTTTGTTCTTTATTTAAACTTTTGAAAAGAAATGCACATTCGGCCTTTATATTAAATATCGTGTATCTTAAAACGTGAATTCACGCCTGTCCTTTGCGACCAAGTTCAGACCAAGAATCAGCCGTCCATTCACAGTATAAGACGGTTTTTTTTTCAACTTTTGCTATAATCTTACGTAATGGGGCTGCATAATAGAAGAGAGTACTCACTTCCGTGGCTTTAGAGATGAGGAAGTTGTACGTGTTAATGAGTTGGTAGATCTGCCGTCCCGGCGGGACCACATCCCGCGCGGTCAGCGGCGCTATCTTCGACTCCACCGGCCTAGAACAGAATTATATATAGTTGCATCAACTGTTGGAACATTGATGGACTAGTGCAATGTACCTATTTCAGCCGCAAAGCATCGCTCGTATCGCTGTTTTCTGGTTTGAAGGGTACAATGAGACATTTCATCTTTACATCTCAGGGTGGCAGGTGCGCGGTCACAATCGACTGTTTATAGGGCCACCATATTTCAGGTAGAGTAAGAACCTCTACGTCGCAAAATGACACCATCAATGGACCAGCTGGGGTCCGATTTTTGTGTCATCGAGTGACAAAAATTCAGCAAAATGGCCGCAAATTCCAGTTTCCAGAAGATCAAATGAAGGCACCCATTGATATCATAGGTAGGAGAATTTTCGTCATCAATAAGTTCCAAATATACGAACTTATGTAAATCGATAAATCGGGCTTTAAGGCCGCAGTGAAATTATAGCCACAAAATGCCAATAAAAAAAATTTGCTTTCAGGTACTTGATAACATATTTCAATGATCGCACCCCTGCCCTCCTAATCCCTAGCTTAAAATCAATCGGAGACTAACGTTTGAAAAGTAAAATGACCATCAATTGCCAATTCTTAATGATAGTTTTGAGCAATCATTTCATTCAAATTCAAATTCAATTGGTAATTTCGTCGAGTGACTTTCAGGTTATAGAGGGGGCTGATCAATGATGATCAGTGAACATTGCACGTACTTGAATGACGGTTCTATACACTTGAGCTGAGCGGAGGGTTGCACGTCCAAAGTGCGCAGCGCGCTCACGGTGACGCGCGCGGGCCCGTCGCTAGCGATCACAGTCACGCGCGGCCCGCACTCCGGCTTCAAACCAAACAACTCCACAGTGTAGTCTACGTCCATATCGCCGATGTTCGCCCAGTATTTCGCGATCGCGATTTCTAAGGTAACGTCTCCCTGAGGAAATAAACGGCATTATTAAAGACTAGTTGCGCCCCGCGGTTTCACCCGCGTGAATAATGATGAAAATTGATGATGATGATGATGATGAAAAGTAGCCTATGTGTTAATCCAGGGCGTAAAGTATCTCCATTCCAAATTTCACTCAAATCCATTCAGTAGTATTTACGTGAAAGAGTAACAAACATCCATACTCACAAACATTCGCGTTTATAATATTAGTAGGATAGATCCGTAGAACAACGAAGAACACCGAGATCTATAAGAATTTGCAAGCTTAAGTGGCAATTATAGCTTGAACCGACAACCGTTGACTGGAGGAAGCTCGCTCGATGGAGCGACGACCGTTTAAAGCAGCCTTTCCCAAAGTGGGCGATAACGCCCCCTTGTGGGCGCTACAGGCCTAAAGGGGGCAGTAAGAGACTCAGAAAAAAAATGGTCGGTGCGCTCAGGTCTCAAGTTAACTCTTGCGGATTAATAGTAAATGTCTCGTTTAGAATGAATGTTTAACTCTCCGCTAATATAGCTCATGTAGGGGCACCAATTGCTGATGTAGCAAGTTGGCCCACTCCCCACTAACCTGTGGCTCAGCAGGCCAGTCTCTAACCGTCCGCCACCGAGAACAGTAATCTACCTAATAAATATACGTTTAATAGTAAACGGTCCATATTATTGTTTCCTCCCACCGAAGGTCCTGAACATGCGATAATCGGGAAGTGTACCTTGCGCAGTCTTAACACTCAGAATAATTAATTTAATTTGAAGTTATAGTGGTATTTAAGTAGGTGCAAAAATAGGGGCGCTAAAAAATATTTTTTTCTCAAAGTGGGCAGTAGAAAAAATAAGTTTGGGAACACCTGGTTTAAAGGTAAGGCTTCGCGATACAGCCGCACATTGTACCACCGTCAACAAGTCTCTAAGATATAACATAACATCTAGCAGTCACATACGTAGTCTTGATCCCACACTAGGATTCCCTATGTCGTGGATATCAGGAACGACGAGTACCATGGTACCACAACATCCAGACCTGGGAAAAATATTTCGGTAACCTCGGTTGCGCGGCGGGCGAGTAGCCGGCTGAGATGCAACAGGTTGCGGGTTCGATTCCCGTTGCAGGACAATATTTGTATGATCTGCAAATATTTATTCAGGGTCTGGGTGTTATGGTACCATGATACTCGTCGTTCCTGATACCCACTACACAGGGAATCCTAGTGTGGGATCAAGACTACGTATGTAACTGTTAGGTGTTATGTTATGTTATCTATCTATAGGATTTTCGGTTAGTATTCCAACAAGCTGCAATGGGCTCAGATAAACAGAACTCTCGCTCTTCAAATTGGCTGCGACGACGCCTGTAACTATTTTTGCCGACTTCTGTGGCGCGGCGGGCGAAGGTTCGCCTGCGACGTAGGAGGTTGCGGGTTCGATTCCCGCCTCGGAACAAATATTTGTACGATCTGCAGATATTTGTTCATTGTGAAAAAAATATCTATCTATGTAATGTATTGTATTAAGTATATCAGTTATCTAGTACCCATAACACAAGCTCTGCTTAACTTGGGGCTAGATAACGTTGTATGAAATGTCCAGTATTTATTTATTTATTTTATTTTTATTGCCGGTCTGAACGCATGTCATGTTGTCGCAGTTAGCAAGAGCCTAGCAGGGTGACGTGACCTTTATTAACCGACTTCAAAAAAAGAGGAGGCTCTCAATTCGGTTGTATTTTTTTTTGTAAACATAATTTATTTGAATCAAGATATGTTCGTGCAACAGCAGTATGTACTTACTACGCATTGGAAAGGTAGAACTGAGGGCGAGTCCGCAGTGAGAGTGAGCAGCTTTTGTGTCTCGTGGCAGCGACAACTTCGCTGCGGCAATATCTGCATCACATGCACGAGGAACCTTCCGGAGCGAGCGCGCTCCTTCGTCGACAGCCGCACCACGCCCCATGTGGCACCTTTGGGGGCTGTGGAATCGTTTTAAAGCATTGGCAGGGTGGAACACATATGAATATGAACACATAGCTCATTATTTATATGTCATATATATGTTATATGTAATTATTTAGATATGGTTAGAAGGGCCTAAATCGAAGATATGTAGGTATAAACATATATAGGTTGCATGTGATAGTTACGCTTACGTATGATTTAAGACTTAGGTCGAGATAAATAGAACGTACTTCACTGTGACTAAGTCTAAGCCTTACTTTGAAATCGTCCCGTCACTGTCACACAAATGTTAAAACACGCGTATTAGAGAGAGATGGACGATTTCAAAGTAAGGCTTAGACTTAGTCACCGTGAAGTACGTTCTTAGATCATACGTAAGCGTAACTATCACTTACACTACACTATCACTACTTAGATTCTAAGTAGTTTATTTATAACAATTATGTATAGATATATGTGTAGATATGATAGAGCGATATACCTTCTAATATAGGTATTTACATACTTAAAAGGAGGTATCAACTATAGTCAAAATACTATTACTTAAGTTAACGAAAATAAAACATTTTGTATTTGTATTTTTGTATGTATGTGGGAGAAATATGTTATAATTGTGAAGAGTGAATAACTTACGTATCACTATGTGTCTCTTGATGGTGTCCGGTCTGAACAATACTCCTGACTCAGCGATGGATGGGCTGGATCTAGACTCGTCTAGCCGCTCTGGCTGTAGCACTGTGATCGGTATACGGAACACGGGACCTTTCTCTATGCACGACGTATCGTACGCGTTCAAACTACAAAAAATTATAGACACAAATGTGAAAACCCGATAATGGAAAGCATTCTTAAGATAACTTTTCATTTAAAAAACCGACTTCCAAAATTGTATTCGACTAAATATTTGGATGAAAAAAAAAATTATGAAAGAACCGTAGTGGTGAAATGGTTATGAAACTTTCTGAATGCAAATGCTTGGTTTGTTGCTGAAAATATCAAAATCGCCATATGTATGCCTACAATATTTGAGGAGTTTCCTCAATTCCTCATGGATTCCATCATCAGAACTGGATTTTGAAAAAAATGGGACCAATCTGGAAGAATATCTATTCAAATAAAAAAAAAATCCAAATCGGTTCATAAAAGCCGGAGCTATGAGGTAACAAAGTCAAAGTCAAAGTCAAAGTCAAAGTCAAAACATTAAAAAAAAAATGAGTACAACCGAATTGAGAACCTCCTCCTTTTTTGGGAAGTCGGTTAAAAATATAACGTAAAGGCTTTTAATAAACACTTGTTTGTAGGAGTTCCGACCCAGAGTTTAACCTCATTAAAGTGAGGAAAATACCAGAAATTAGCACGTAGCGTAATTTGTATTTGCTCGCCGGTACCAACCGAGTTTCGAGTTTATAGATGTCCTTATTCTCGTGACGACATCTATAAACTCGAAACTCGGGTGGTACCGGAGAGCAAATACAAATTAAGCCGGTTTTTTTACTTACAAGTGTTTATTCAAAGTCAAAGTCAAAAGTCAAAGTCAAAAAGAACTTTATTCATTGAAATCACAAGGATCATTTTGAATCGTCTTATATAAAATTAAATTACTCCTGTTCCAACGCGACCAAGCCTAGAAGAATCAGGCAACAAACTCGGCTTGGCTTACATAAATGGTCCGTCTTACCACTAGGTGAGAAGCGCCTGTGTGGTGCCTCGGAGCAAGGAGTTGCTGATACATAGTAAATGAGAACATAAAAACCTTAGGAATAAAAAACGTCAAAAGTAAATAAACATCAGCAAAAATATGCAAGACAGCACACGCTACGCTTGTTATACTTATAAATAATAATCTAATACAAACATGTAAATAGGTAAGTACAGATATTGCAAATTTCCATTTTAGCAGTCGAGGGGCAGAGCGACATCAGGCCACGCGGCTTTATCATTAATATAGTCATCAAGAGTGTAATACGCTTTCTAAATTAGATTCATCTTTATGTAGGATTTAAATCTTTATTAATGGAAGAAAGCGTTAGTTGTGGGAAAGCAATTGAGGCGATGAGCTCACCAATTAATTACCTGTTTTGTTTAGCGGGCAACACAATAGCGCGTCTGTTCCGTTTTGATCCTATTATAACTGTTACTATTTCCTGCTATTTACTGTTTTTTGTTGTTTATGATTCAAAATGCCCACAGAAAGAAACCAGCTCCTAATTATGGCTTTAATGTGAAGTTCACAATTTGGCCACGACGGCTCTCTTTCAGAGAGCCGAGAGTACGGGTTTTGATAGTTTTCGAAACTATATGAAGTTCCGTTTCCTTCCATACATTAACTTGCAGCGCCCCTAGCGAAAACGAGAAGAAAACTAAGGACACTGTCAGTAAATGTATGGAAGGAAACGAAACTTCATATAGTTTTCGAAAACTATCAAAACCTGTACTAGACGTACTGAACAGACTCTACTCAATGATATAAATGAAACGTTACCTTGTAAAATGCGGTCCGGGCGGCAACGCAGTCACATCTATCCTCAGCCCGGTGGGTCGCGCCACATTCATCATGTCCAGATGTGTCGCCGCACTGACCCAGCTCACCGGTGGGCTGCATATTAACGCCAGGCGAGCTCCGAACGCGATCTGACGAGCCAGCACACTGCGATCTGTGACCAACGACCTACGTATGAACTCTTGTATCTGTCTGCAGTTACAATACAAGTGTTATAGAGAAGGAATGGGATAGCATTGTGTGTGGGGGGGGGGGTGTGGGTGTGTGTGTGTTGTGTGTGTGGGTGGGTGGGGGTGTGTGTGTGTGTGTGTGTGCGCGCCTGTGATGAGACAGATATGGGCTGCACGCTAAAGTTATGCGCGCATAGATTTTTTGGGTAGAATACCCCATTGGTAGAAGCCCGTAACCCACGTGACCTTACAATTAAAAGTTAGTATATTATATAAGAATTTGCTCCAAAGAGTTGACACCACAACGATGACTTAGATCTGTGAATGCCACTAAATATACGTCTTAAGTAAGGTGCGATATAATATGTATAGACGTGATTCTATTCTACATGTAATCATTCAAATGACATACCGCCACTAATACAATCCATTTCAACTAATTCCGTTTCATTCTCTTCCGGTACATGCATTCCCGTTTCATTCACTTTCGGTACATGCATTCCCGTTTTATTTACTTCCGATACATGCATTCCGGTTTCATTCATTTCCGTGTCATGCCTTTTCGTTTTAATCACTTCAATTTCATTCAAGCCTACAACTGCAATAGAACAAAATGAATTGACTGGAATGACTCCAATAAATTACAGTAGATTAGTTAATTACGGAACTCATGGCCGTGGTGTCTGGCCTAAGAATAGACCCCTTCATCTCCTATGGATGTTGTAAAAGGCGACTAAGGGATTACACCAGGGGATGAGCAGCAGCATCCACCTGAGTACTCAAAACGAATACTGCGATCACCAATCCGCCTGCCAAGCGTGGTGAATATGGCAATTCCCCCCATTGTGTTTTATGGGGGAGGCTTCGTCCAGTAGTGGACGTCTAAAGGTTGCTGATGTTGATGATGAGTAGAACTCACTTACTATTTTCTGGTACTCAAAGGATTGTCAATCGGTCCAACAGTATTGTTTATTCAAAATATTAAGGTGGCGGGGATGGCCGGACGCTAAATCAACTCGAGAATAGCGCAAAAGTCGGCCTGCATATTGCTGTCCCTGTTTGGCTAACGCAGACGCGCGCGGGGCACAGCCGAACACTTATTTCTATTCTGTGGCCGTTACCATTCATAATTCGAAGGTGGTATTTATTTTTTATGCAAACTAGCATTTGACAAAAATAATTTGTTGGCATATTTGGCATTTGTCACAAACTTTTACATTTATATATCTAGCAATAAAAACTCCTTGGTACCTAGTTCTGTGAACAGTTAGAACTCGCGAGCACAAACTTTTTTCCAATAATTGTGATCAGGGTGGTTATTCGCTTTGACCTATGAGATTTCTTTTCAATAACGTGTGACGTCACTCATACGATTCAGCGATGATTCCACGCAGATATCGTAACGAGCCCGCGTTATGTTACGTTTGGTCAGAGCGAATAAGGGAGCAGGTTGGTGCTTTGATGATCGTTGAGTTTGGCTAAACTTTCCAATAGCGACTGTGAGCTAGGAGGTTCATATTTTTATCACATGTAGACACAAGCCTAAATATGAAATGGCGTACTGCGGAAACAAATAGTTTTAGCATTGTGAGCTATGACAAAAAATCAAAGAAAAATATTTCAAAGTAAACGCTCAACTTTCCTTTAGCGACTGCTAGCTAGGAAGTTCACATTTTTATCACATGTAGGTTCACATAGCACAAGCCTAAATATGAAATGGCGTACTGCGGAAACCAATAGTTTTGGAGCTATTCATTTTTGAAATTTGCTAAAAACCGGTTTCTGACATGTGATAAAAATATGAACCTCGTAGGTCACAGTTGCTAAAGGAAAGTTGAGTATTTACTTTGAAATATTTTTCTTTGATTTTTTGTCATAGCTCACAATGCTAAAACTATTGGTTTCCGCAGTACGCCATTTCATATTCAGGCTTGTGCTATGTGAACCTACATGTGATAAAAATATGAACCTCGTAGGTCACAGTCGCTAAAGGAAAGTTGAGCATTTACTTTGAAATATTTTTCTTTGATTTTTTGTCATAGCTCACAATGCTAAAACTATTGGTTTCCGCAGTACGCCATTTCATATTTAGGCTTGTGGTTTGTGAAACTTTATGTGATAAAAATATGAACCTCCGAGCTCACAGTCGCTATTGGAAAGTTGAGCCGCTACTATTTCACGCAAAAACTAGGTACTGAATGGTAAACAAAGCACAAGTCGTAGGTATATTAGTTACCTAGGTTACTTCATTCCAAATCACAAGGGAAATCTAAATAAAATGACAAAAATATTGCAATGTCATATATAACAAATAAATAGGTGTACAAACACAAGAGCAAGCGAAGCGCGGGGTTACACAGTGTACTAGTGTGAGTGCCTGTCGAGTTGTCAAACATCACACAACCGTAGTTCCCCGACCGGCCCTCGGTTCTGACGCGATAGCAATATGGGCGTTCAGAATTTTTTAGAAATTTGTTCAAGTTCCGTAATACCAAAAATGATGAATAAAAACTTGTTGTTTTTTTTATATCGTGTTGTTATTCTGTTACTTGACAATATAAGCTAAGTTCCTACACATAAAATACGTAACATATCGTTGTTTTTAATACGAAACAAATAAGATGAAAACATGTCGTTTAGGTCGTAAAAATATACAAAAAGTAATTCGCTTACATTTCATTTTAGGTATATATTTTGATTCAAAAAACTATCTGGGAACATAGATAAATACTATCCGAATAATAGCATAATATGGTGGAAATATGCTCGAATTACAAATGACGTCGGTATTACGTTTGTATGGGCAGTTCATCCTTCGCTGGGTTCTTAAGTTGTGAAACTATCCTCGGTGTACCAGAAAATGGTTAATGAGTTCTAATGAGTCTACTCATCATCATCCACACGACGACCTTTGGACGTCCACAACTAGACGAGGTCTCCCCCATAAAATACAATGGGGGGAATTGCCATAATTACCACGCTTGGCAGGCGGATTGGTGATCACAGTATTCGTGTTGAGTTCTCAGGCGGATGCTAATGCCCATCCCCTGGTGTAATCCGCGACGTATTAAGAGCATAATACTCACTTTCGGTGTCCTCGTGGTCGTGCAAGAACTGCGGCTCTATCGTGACGGCCACGTCCTCCGGGACCGCATTCAACTTGGGCCGCAAAAGAATGCCCTTCCCACCGTGCGGGCCGCAGGATATGTTGAACTGCACGTCTCGTTCAACTGCATCGTGGTATGTGGATAGCAGCTCGAATGCCTGTCAACGAGTTAACATATTTTATCTTACGTCCAACTAGTCTATTCACCATCATCATCATCATTATCATCATCAGCCTATACAAGTTCATTGCTGGGTTCTTTGAGCCACCCTTCATACTAATATTATAAATGCGAAAGTTTGTGAGAATGTTTGTTACTCAAACGGCTTAACAGATTTGAGTGAAATTTGGAATGAAGACACCTTATATCCTGTATTAATCTTCATCATCATCATCGTCGATTTTCATTACTGTTCAAGCGGGTGAAACCGCGGGGCACAGCTAGTACCAAGATAGTAGGTCTTGAGCCGCCTCCATTCACAGACTTTCTGTTATCTATAACATGATTGTGTCGGTCCATCGAGAGGGAGTAGTCCTACACTGCGTGGTCTCGTTTCTTTATTACCCTACGATTGCCAGTTCTGCTTTCTATACGGCCTGTCTATTGTCACTTAAATTTGCTCATTCTGAGAGCTATATCAGTGAACTTGGCTCTTCAATAGACCTTGTTTCGGATTCTGTCATGTAGTGAAACTCCGAGCATAGCTCTCTCCAAAGCCCGTGCGACTTTGAACTTGTGTATGAGGTCAATAGTTAGCGACCCGTAAGAGCCGTAAGTCATCTCTGGCAACACGCACTGATTTGACAATCTCTATGGCACGGCGGGCGAGCAGTCAGCTGAGATGCGAGAGGTTGCGGGTCCGATTCCCGCTGCGGGACAAATGTTTGTATGATCTGCAAATATTTGTTCCAGGTCTGGGTGTTGTAATACCATGGTACTCGTAGTTCCTTGATACCCACGACACAGGGAATCCTAGTGCGGGGGTCACAGGACTATATATGTGACTGTTGGGTTGTTCTGTTATGTTATGACTAAAGACTTTCGTCTTCTTCGACTCTGGGGTATGTGTGATGAGAAGATATGGCGTAGTTTCACAAACGCTGACAAACCGAGTTGGATTCGTCGGCTGACCTCTTTGTCGATGACAATGATGATTGACCTTCCTAGTAAATGATACAAGTAATAATATACCTTTTCAATATTGAGTAGTCCAGCGCCCTGCGCCCACGGCTCCACGTGTGGTAAGTATTTGGCGGAGTTTTCTAACGACCTCTTGATCGAGTATGGAGAGTAGGGTAACTGTCTTGCTTTTAGACCGGATACTAGGACAGCTGAAAAATAATGAAATAAGAATATAAGAATGGAGCAAACAAAACTTCTTTTTTTTATACTACTTGGCTAGCAAACAAGCATACGGCCCACCTGATGGTTTGAAGGGTACGGGTACCGGTGAAATTACAGGCACATGAGACTTTTCATCTTTATGTCTTAGGGTCGGCAGTGCGCGTGTGATGCCTCTGGTGTTACAGGCGTTCATAGGCTACGGTAACTGCTTTCCATCAGGTGGGCCGTAAGCTTGTCTGCGTGCCAAGAAGTATAAAAAAACTATGATCGGTTATTACTTTATTTCAGGAGCTTGTAATAATATCTTACCTACTGCGCCGGCGACATGCGGGGCTGCCATGGAAGTGCCATTCATCAATTGACTATTTCTTAATGTAAACCTGTTAATATCACAATCATAAGATTTAATTGGGCTAAAATTACATACAAATAACAAGCTTGAAAGTAAAAAATACAAGACAGCTGATTACCCACCAAGTACACCAATGACGTTGTAAAGGTTGCTGGAAATCGGTGGAGATCGGTGGAGGTTGGTGGAGATTGGTGGTTGTGACTGTTTGTCATGCTATAATTAACAACACCCAACAGTCACATACCTAGTCTTGATCCCACACTGTGTCGTGGGTATCAGGAATTACGAGTATACCATGGTACTATAACACCCAGATCCGGTACAAATATTTGCAGATCATGCAAACATTGGCCCGCAGCGGTAATCGAACCCGCAACCTCTTGCATCTAAGCCGGCTACTCGCCCGCCGCGGCGCCGCGCCACAGAGGTCGTCGAATGATATAGGAAGAATACTTGTATCCATAAGTGGACGTCTAATAGGCTACCACTATGATGAAATAGTTTTTTTTTATTTTACAGACGCTTCTTTATGGTTACAGGGATCTGATATGATGGAGATGGAATGTAACAAAGGAACTTAATAAATAATGCAACTGTTTTGATCATATTGCTGGGCTTTCATTAATTAATTTAAAGTCAATGACACATTTCCTATTTAATTTTGACCAATCAGTGGCAACGTAAGCCCCATCGGTCGCCTCGTTAAACTCCTGTCTAGTTCCGATGACAATGAACCCCCCAATTACAATAGCAAATGGCAATGGGAAACGCTCCAATGGGAGATCATTTTGGCAGTCTTAGCGCTGTCCAAATCTTTTGAAACTTGAAAGGGGGAATATTTAGCTCAAAAAGTTTACCCTATTCAAGTTTCATAAGATTTAAATAGCGCTTAGGCAGACAAAATTATTCCTATTGTTGCGTTCTCCATTGCCATTTGCTACTGTAATTCGGGGGTTGGTTCGATGATGGTGCTGGAAGGTGGACAGTGGAACAATATAATAAATAAAATAAATAAATGCTGGACATTTCATACAACATTATCTAGCCCCAAGCTAAGCAGAGCTTGTGTCATGGGTACTAGACAACAGATATACTTAAAAACTAACTTAACTTAGAAAATACCCAGAACACCCTGAACAAATATCTGCAGACTATACAAATATTTGTTCCGAGGCGGGAATCGAACCCGCAACGTCCTGCGTCGCAGGCGAACCTTCGCCCGCCGCGCCACAGAGATCGTTAATGGAATGGAAGCCGGTAGACGTCCACGGAGACGAAAGCTGAACGAGACCTCCCCCATAGAATGCAATGGTGGGATTCGCCATAATCACCGTCAGATACACTTCAAGAGGTCGTCAATATAATTTTAAAGTAATAGAATTAGAGAGGTTACCTAGCTACAGTGGCCACGGCGCCGCCCGGCGCGCACACGGACACGCCCGCAGCGCCGTCGGCGGCCGGCCCGCGCGAGCTCCAGCTGAACGCGCCTCCGCACAGCTTGGACCGCATCGAGTACGCCGCCGTCATCATGTCGGGTGACACGTACGCACCGACACCTGACAGATAACACACATGGGTCAATACGTTTATTCCACACAAAAAAGGCACAAAATTAGGCCATGAAGGCGTATTTTGAGTTTTGCATTGCAACAATCGATTTGCGAGTCGTGAGCTTTTACCGTGACTTACGTAGTAACTATTCATCATTCTGTACCGGCAGTCGATAGAAACAGCACAGACTCATAAATAGTTACTACGTAAGTCACGTTGAATACTAATAATACTATAATTAAAATATTAAAAGTAATTTGTAAAAATTTGCTATTAGCCCTTTAATTTTTAGTAATGCATTTCTTTGCAAAGATTGATCCTTTTAAGCAACAAAATTCAACGGTGCAATAGTACAGGTGTATTTTGTTTGAAAAATCATTTGGGTCGATTTCCGTCGAAGTAAAAGATTTAAAAAAAACGAAATATGCAGTTATTGTTATCATATAAATCGAGGGCATGACTCTTTTCACGACTTTTCTCTAACTCTCGTGGTTTCGGACATGGCCATCACCGCCCCTCTCAAAAAACCACTTTGTAGACTGTGCTGTCGGGCGGCGAACCCACGGTGCAGAGCGGTGGCCCGTGGTTCACTGCGTACATGTCCGTGTTCAGTATGGAGCTGATGATAGATGAGACTTACCTATGAGTACAGACTGTGCAATGTCGGGCGGCGCGCCCACTGTGCAGAGCGCAGGCCCGTGGTTCCCCGCGGACACCACCCACGCGACGCCGTACGTGTTCACTACGGAGCTGATGATGGATCCTACACGACTGAAAGTAATGCTGAATGTTAATATTTATTGATGTAAGTTGTAACTCACATTTTCCACAATCAATTGCTCACACTCATGTCGCATGTTTTTGTTTTATTTTTTATTGTAATATTTACTATTGAACGACAAATTTACACACAAATTTACTATTGAACAAATATATACTTAGTAACAATTCCGCTCCTCTCCAACGAAAACCCTGAAAGAATTCGACACGTGTTTCGCCTCTCAACAAAGCATCCTCAGGGAACAGTTGACTCACTGTATGCTAAAAGAAACAATACTGCAAAAACTCCGCAGCCATGTTCCTTCGCCGAACGCCGAACAGAAAGAACTTGACTTTCTGTTCGGCGTTCGGCGGATTGTTTGTAGCTGGCTACAACAAAGTCAACTGTTCCCTGAGGATGCTTTGTTGAGAGGCGAAACACGTGTCGAATTCTTTCAGAGTTTTCGTTGGAGAGGAGCGGAATTGTTACTAAGTATATATTTGTTCGTCTATTCAATATTGTAGAACGGAATTCCGCAAAGTCACGCTTGAATCAATTAATTAATTTGACATGCGTTAAGACTCCCGTAAAATATGTATTGATTGGTGAACACGGGCATAAATATAGCAAATACAACTCAACCACGATAAGGCGGTTATACGATGACTTCTAGCGCCACAAAAAAATGCCTCGATAAACAAATCAAAAAAATGATAAAAAAATTGTTTACTTTCGGATCTGTCGCTTTCGTGCGGCGACCAGAGACGATAGATATAGAGATAGGGTGCGCGACGCTCAACTACGAACTTCGTGCCGAAGTTTCGGTTTACGCTTGATTACGCTTATTTACCGATCGCACGAAACGAAACAAGAAATTTCGTAGTTATGAGTAGACTTCCAGGGCCGTGCAAATATTTTTGTTCTAAGTTTAAGTGTTGTCGTCGACTAGTGGAGTGGAAACATTATGATCTAAACTAGTGGTTCGCCCCGAACTGAGACCTCGCGAACCGTTAAAGAAAACCTACTATCTTTACCTTTCTACTTAAACGACTTCACAAAATATTTCTATCAAAAAAACCCAAGACCACCTTGAGATCAATCCCTATACAGCATCGAAAGAAACATTTGAATCAGACTACTCGATGGTGAAACCGGATGACACATTTACATTTTAGGTCGAATTACTGCGTGCACATATAAAATAAATAAATAAATTCTGGACATTTCACACAACATTATCTAGCCCCAAGCTAAGCAGAGCTTTTGTTATGGGTACTAGATAACTGATATACTGAAAACAATACATCTATGTAAGATAGATATTTTTACTATACATAGAAAATACCCAGAACACCCTGAACAAATATCTGCAGATCGTACAAATATTTGTTCCGAGGCGGGAATTGAACCCGCAAGGTCCCGCGTCGCAGGCGAACCTTCGCCCGCCGCGCCACAGAGGTCGTCAAAGGTCTTACCCGGAATTGCACCAATGAGCGTGCTCCCCGTAGCTCATATTGATAACATCTATCTTCATCTTCTTGGAGAGTTCCATAATCTTGATGCACGCCCTGACGAGTGCCGTGCCGGTCTCCATGGCGCCGAGCCGGCTGTCTCCGATCGTGAGCGATATGATCTTGGCGCCGGGCGCCACGCCGTTACGCTCCGGCTCGTTGGGGAAGTAGCCCGATGCTATAGCGGCTACGTGCGTGCCGTGGGTTGCTGGAACCAATTCAATATTTAATTGTGTGCAGTGGTGTTCCATGGGGGGGAGTGGGATTGCGGTGACCATTCCCATTTGTTTGCGCAACGAATGGAGATCATTTTGTTTTTCTTAGTCTCTCTTGTCAGAGTGGACATGGTCGTTACGTCGGGTTTGCGGCTCGTATGACAGACTTCTTCTGCTGCTGCTTCTTCTTTATCAGCCGTTAGATGTCCACTGTTGGACGAGATGGCAGTATTGGTGTTGAGTACCTAGGTGGATGCTGTTGCCCATCCCGTTGTAAACCCTTAGTCGACTTTTACGACATCCACGAGAGGAGACGGAGGGTCTATTCTTAGGCCGGACACACCACGGCAACTTACAGAGACTTCTTAATGGGACGGAACGGAGAAAGCAATGAGTGAAATGAGACGCATGAATGAAAGGATCAATATCTGAGACGGTGCGAGGACCACGTACGACGATGGTATATTTTTGAATTAGGTATATTTGTAAAGACTTGAATTAGGTTTTATTTATGCACCTGTATCCCACATCTATAGCAACCAAACTTAATGCATTTTAGTGTTAGGTTCATAACTGTGAAAGTTATGACGCTATGACAGACTGGGACGAACAGACGGACCAATAGACGGACGGCCCAAACGATCTTAATAAGGGTTCCGAGGGTTCTAACCTAAAAATTAAAGTACAAACTTACAGCCCATTCCAACAACTTCTAAAGTGTTCCCCTCATCATGTACATTAATGCTGATTGTCATCTCATCAAACTCGGTCAAGTGTGAGTGCTCGTGCGTGACGCTGTACTCTCCTAGGAGCACGCCTGTCGCTAGCTCGCCGGCTTCAGACGTATCTATGCAGGCCCTGGGGAAAAAGCAATTTTAATCTCAATTAAATTAAGAGGCCTCCCCCATTGAATACAATAGGGGTATTAGCTATAATCACCACGCTTGGCAGGCGGATTGGTGATCACATTTTGGTGTTAAGTACTCAGGTTGATGCTGCTTCCCATACCCAGGTGTAATCCCTTAGGAAGGTTTTACTACACCCGCAGGAGGAAACGGACACACCACAGCTCATACAACATTATGTGCTGATTATATTTACAATGTTGCTGATGAGCCACTTATGTTTACACCTTATGGTGAAGAACTAACAGGGCATTTCCTCACCTCCAACCCTCTCCGTCGTGGAACAGCACACAGTCGTACGAGGGTCCGAGGTCATTGTACTTCTTCTCGGCTGTCTGCATCGCGTCTACTCTCGCCTCCAGCTCCTCCTTCTGGAGTTTCTCGTCTGGAGTGAGAGTGGCCGATTTTGATACTGTAAAAAGACAATCAGGTGATCAAAATTCAAAATACGTTTATTCGAAGAAATCCCTAGTTATTTTTTAACTATGCTTAGGAAGCTCCAGTGTGGAGACTATCAAACAAGCTAATATTATTATGGTGGTAAAAAGAGGCTCTTTGAGGCTCTGCCAAACCCTTTGGGGAAAAAAGTGTGTTTGTGTGTATGTACTGAAGGGATGGCCAGACCACCCCCTCGATGACAAAGTTACGGAACCCCCCCCCCCTTTCCTAGCTATGGTTATTTTTAAATTTTAAGATTGAGTATGGAAAAAAATTTTGTTCTACGACGATAAGGTCTTCTGTACCTTCTTTTAAACGCCATAGCGTCGGTTCTGGTGACGCGCGACCGCTATCGCGGCTCCCCTCCTCGCTGCGCTCGTCGCCGCACGTCACATAGTGGTCATTATCTAACCTACTCATGCCGGAGTGACATAAACTACAGTTTTTAAGTTCTCTAAAAGGGGTAGGGAAATTATCTTAAAACAAAGTAATTCAATTTAATTAAACATTTATTATTCTACTTTGTAAACATATTGTACAACTTTTAGTAATTCCTCAAATGGATCTTTGTGAGATACTCTGATTTTTCTTCTCCTTGAATAGTGACTCAATAAGCCAATCTGTGAAATTGCCTTCATATTGGTCTTTGTTTAATAGCACTTTCAAATTTCTCCACATTGCGCTGTGTGTGTGCGAGTCCCATATGGTGCCACAAATCTATTTTCAAAATCACTGTGATTCACTTTTTTGTGAGTGTAACCATGTTGAGAAAGGCAATCATATGCCCTCCAAAAGTCAGTGTGGATTTCAGAAACCTCCTCAAGATGCTTCTGAATCAGTGGCAGATCTATTGTTGTACATACCAGCCTCAAATCATCGCAACCATCTTCAATCATACCCAACACCCAATGGCCATCAATGTCTACCCCTATTGTATTTTCTTTTGCCGAATTTCGATTCGTCTATTTGCACTGTCTTCCCTGGTCCACCAATCTTGGCTTGAGCTTCTTGGTGATCCAGCTCATACACAATAATCGCCTCCCGGCAGTAGGAGAACCAATCAGCAATGATGCTTGTTGAAAGGACGCTTTCCCTGTCCTCTTGGGCTCTCTATTTTCACTTGCAAGTAGCTAATCTTTGGCTAAACATGTACATGATTAGAAAAACAATGTTAATCTTAACCGGACATTCTCGAACCAAGTACCTATGGCGCGGCTCTCTGTTTTGTTACAACAGTTACTCTTCCTGCATCTGAGCATCCTAACTTTTGGTATCAGTCAACAACACTGGCTTCTTGTGGTAATTGTATTGTTTTTCCCTCAGGATAAGTCCTCGCTCCTCAGCAAACTGTATGCAAATGTGACCTGAAACAAATTAAATAATCCTTAGAAAATAACCTACTGCTTTGGATTTTTTAGTGTGAAAGAAGTTGTGCTAGTGAATTAGATTGGCAAGAAACACATTTATGGGTACCAACCTTATTTCTTCCAGCTAATAAATCCTTCGGCCAGACGAGTCAGAAGCACAAGCTTCTTGCGCATCACTCTCTGACGATGTTGGAGATGTAGGCATCACCAACTCGGCAGTAGTGATAGTGGTGGTTTATTGGTTTTTTGGTTCCATTGGCGGAATCACGGGCCCAAGGGGCTCACTAGAGTCCAACACTTGCACTTTACTCAATTCTTCAGATGATACATAACACACAAAAACTGGGGCTTCAGGGATGCCATGGTAGTCAGTCAAACGATGAATTCTCAAATAGGAGTAGGTAAACAATCACAACTGCGAGGGGCACAAACGATGATTGAGTTCATTGGACTTCAGAGACAGAGACAAGACAAATAAGCGTCGCTTTACATTACATTTAACAAATCGGTAAAACTCTGTCATTTAAAATTGTGAAATGTATGTAAATTAATGAACCGTGATTGAAATATAGTAAAAATCAATTCATATTATAATCTTGTAGATAATAATTCCTATTTAAATAAATTATTATATTATGTATACATAACACTATCTAGAGTTTTAATACTAGAAATAGTATTTTTTTTATACCTATAATTTACAGAACGTAAAATGGAATGTATATCGACGAATTCCTAGGTGCGAATTAGAAAAACAATGCAAAATTTTGACGAATTTAAATTAATTATTACTCAAAAACTATTTGTTTCTGCAACTTCAAAATTTACGTATGGCCTTTTTATAATATAACCTATCTACAATAAAAATCCTGACCCCCAACTCAATGGTTGGTAAACTAAAACTTAGCCAAATTCTAAGTCTATTCAGTCCAGATTTGGTTTAGGATCACCTACCAACTTCAGTCTCAAAGTCCTGTAGTTCTTTATTGGCTACGGCGAATGCAGGCTTGTGTCTCACATCCCAGTAGTGTTCTTTCCTGTGTTCCGTAATCCGATCTTTTACTTTGGATGGGTACAGGGTGAACGCATACAGGATACCCACTCGCCATACTCCAGTTGGGTTCTTCCATGTCTCTGGAATCTATAATTATTATTAATCATTAAATGAGTAGATCTAAAACATATGGTTTAGACATTTGAACAGCATAGTAACAGCCGACGAAAATAACCACTTGTTTTTACCATACAGAGATTAGGTACGACCTCATACTGACCTTAAAACTAGACTAAGATCAAGCAAAAGCATTGCCGCATAGCAACAACAGAATAGGCCCGTATTTACCTTCAATTTCCGACCTGTCAAGCCGGTAATGCCGCCGTCGGTAACCTTACGAATAATCGTGCTGGTGTCCACATCCCCGGACCCACTGCAGTCAAACCTCTCTATCACCTTGGTCACACCGGTACTCGTCTCCTGAAATCACAAAACTCGTTCAGAATCTACAAATAAATGAACAAAATGCAACCAAACAAATCGTGACAAGACACTTTTTTACCTTGAGACCCTCCGCTGCTGGGTCCACTCCAGAGTCAAAAATGGCAATAACCGTGTCCCTGCCGTCGTAGTTTTCATATTTATGGAGAAACGAGACGACTCCCGTTTCTTTTTTCGGCATTAATCCCCAGACGGGGAACTCATCGATCGATAGCGCTGCCATTTTTGATGACACTGTAAAGTGTAATGGAAAAAATTAAATAGCCGAATAGGGTTGTGCTTGTGTGTGACATGCCATGCCATGCATAGGCATATAACAACTTTACGTGATATGGCTAAAAAACTTTGAATTGCTTATCGAACAACAGCCCATTAATTATTTCACCTATTCAATCCCTATTTCAAAGCGACATTATCTTGGGCATGTAGGTATAACAAGGACTGAAAAGAAAAGAATAACCCAAAAATTATGATACTTTGTAACGGTGTGACGTTTTACCAATTAATTAGAACTGAGGGCCTATTACGAGTTTTGCATTGCAACAATCATTTTGCGAGTCGTGAGTATTCAACGAGACTTACGTCGTAACTATTTATGAATCTGTGAAGTTCAGTTACTATCGACTGCGCGGCACAGAATGATGAATAGTTACTATGTAAGTCACGTTGAATACTCACCACTCACGACTCGCAAAGTGATTGTTGCAATGCAAAACTCGTAATAGGCCCTCTGGTATTTGGTTCACTCACTTGGAACCGGTTACCGGACTCAGTGATAAGTGCCCCCTCAATTAACTCCTTAAAAAATAGACTAGTCTTACTTTTAATAGTCACTAGACATGAGAGTAGTAGTTCAAGAACGAACTAATTCACCAAACTACATCGCTCTTGCTAAGCATCTGTCTATTAGTCGTTCACACAGACTAAGGAAGAGTACGTCTTTCTCACCTCCGCCTGAAGTGTACATAGTCACTTCATGGTCACATCATTTCTTTACCGAATGTCGCAACACTAAAAGAATCAACTGTTGCCAGAAACAAAAATACCTAGATATAGTAGTTTTACAAAAAGGTTTAGACTAAGAGACTACCATACTAAAACCTCTTCTTGTGTGCGTTATCCTAGCAAAATCTTGTGTCCTTTCAGGATGTGAATATCACGAATAATTCGTATTTAATCTCCTGTAAATGTGCCTGAAATAAAAAATTAGTGCCTTCAGCCGTTTTTGAGTTATTCATGAAAGACAGATTTTGCTGGGGTAACGGTCTTCCAGCAAAAACTTTTTTCCCTAGTTGGGCTAGGCCAGCTGAAAGTGGCTAGAAAGATAAGTTTTAATTTGTGCTAAATGTGCATCTAAACTCTGAATTTGTGGACCCTAGGATTTCAGAGATATTTCAGTTTTTGCTGGGGGAACATTTTAAAAATGGCTGTATCTCCGAAACTTTTAACCGCACAATCATGAATTTTACTACACATATAAGTGTTCATATAGGGTAATTTGTGCCAGTTAAATTTCTTGATAAAACTGCGCCTCTCGTATTTTAATGGGATTTTTCCAAAAAACTAAAATAGCTCCTAGCACTCAAACAAAGGCACCTATGAACTTTATTTAAATGCAAACTTATACCATTCTTTGTTAAGCAACATTTGGTAAAATTTCATAAGCCTACGTTAAGTACTTTACGAGATAGAGAGACTTTAAAATAATCCGGTGGTGAAATTATTTTGACCTCCAAATACACGAGCTTTCTACGTGCTGTCCATTAACGTGTTTAGCCAATAATTAGTGCCTCTATTCATCTCCACATACACCAATTTTCAACTGAATCCATGAGATAATTACAGTAATATCTCAAAATAACTGATCTGATATGATTTCAGGCTATTAACCCACCAAATTCGAATGACTATTAAAAAGCGGCCGTTTCATAATTCATGCTAACCTCTCTTAGTTGTTGGTATTGTAATGTAATTTGTTTGGTACAGTCGCCTACAAAATAGCTTGGGTTGTTCATGTTCATACACGACGGAACCGTGTCGGTATCTAGGCATTTGCGGTTAAGTTTGTGTATGATTTATGGTTCGTCGATCAAGTCGAGTACCTAACCTACCAAGCCAACAATTTGGTCTTAAATCAAGTCATAAAAATTGTTATAAAATTTACCTATCGTAATATTATCTTGCGCATTATCATAATGCCAACGTGAAAGTCTGCCATAATGGCTTTTTTCAAAAGTAAGTAGTTACGTACAGCACAATTTTTTTTTTCAAATTTTTCCGTGGGTTTACCACCTTTTGTTGTATCAAAATCTCAAAATCTTTTTGGTTTCGTTATAGTTATAAGAACAAAAGCAACATTCATCAAAGACACATTTATACTCTTAATTAAATCTATGTACATCGTACTCAACTCAAAATGGGCACAACAATCACAGGTCGTTCATTAAAGTCTTAAAAAATTATTATAAAATCTACTTATCGTAATATCTAAGCGTATTATCATAATACCAAAATGAAAGTCTGCCATATAGTTTGTTTAAAAAGTAAGAAGGTACCTACAGCATAAATTTTTATAATTTTTTTTGATGATTTCAAAATCTCAAAAACTTTTTTGTTTCGTTACAGTAACAAGAATTAAAGTTATACCAGAAAGCTATAAATCAAAATAACATGACTAAAACACACACATACTCTTTTAATTAAATCTGTGGACAGCTTACTTAAAATAAGCACAACAAGCACAGGTCGTTTATTAAAGAAAGACCAGAGGACCAGAGTTTGACGACCACTTTCGCGTGGAGGCGAAGGTTCACTTGCGATTCAGGAGGTTGCGGGTTCGATTCCTGCCTCGGAAAAAATATTATTACGATCTGAAGGTATTTGTTCAGGGTGTTCTGGGTATTTTCTATCCTATCCTTCCTACTAATATTATAAACGCGAAAGTTTGTGAGTATGGATGGATGTTTGTTACTCTTTCACGTAAAAACTACTGAATGGATTTTAATGAAACTTTACAATAATATAGCTTATACATCAGAATAACACATAGGCTACAATTTATAAAGATATTGTGTGAATCCTATCCTACTAATATTATAAACGCGAAAGTTTGTGAGTATGTATGGATGTTTGTTACTCTTTCACGTAACAACTACTGAATGGATTTGAGTGAAATTTGGAATGGAGATATTTTACGCCCTGGATTAACACATAAGCTACTTTTCATCATCATCATCATCAAACGCGAAAGTTTGTGAGTATGGATGGATGTTTGTTACTCTTTCACGTAAAAACTACTGAATGGATTTGAGTGAAATTTGGAATGGAGATACTTTACGCCCTGGATTAACACATAGGCTACTTTTCATCATCATCATCATCATCAAACGCGAAAGTTTGTGAGTATGGATGGATGTTTGTTACTCTTTCACGTAAAAACTACTGAATGGATTTGAGTGAAATTTGGAATGGAGATACTTTACGCCCTGGATTAACACATAGGCTACTTTTCATCATCATAATCATCATCATCATCAATTTTCAACATTATTCACGCGGGTGAAACCGCGGGGCGCAACTAATTGCGCAACTAGCTGCCCGCGCGCGACTTCGTTCAAGTGATCCCGGTGTTTTGCCTAATTGATATATTTTTGAAAAAATTAAGACAACTTTTTGGCGTATGAATCCACTTTCTACTATGCCATTATCGCCTGGTATTATGAACATCAAAACCATCTGTCTATGCATTCTTTTCTCTTTCTTTCCTTCTATCCTTCCTACTAATATTATAAACGCGAAAGTTTGTGAGTATGGATGGATGTTTGTTACTCTTTCACGTAAAAACTACTGAATGGATTTTAATGAAACTTTACAATAATATAGCTTATACATCAGAATAACACATAGCCTACAATTTATAAAGATATTGTGTGAATTGTCTATAATATGACGATAAGTGTCAAGTAAGTTGGAAAAAATCCGAGCGGTCCGACGCACGGCGGGTGAGGTGGGGGAAGAAGTCGCTTATCGCTGAGTGCGCGACAGACGCGGGCAGATGAGTGAGGGAAAACGTCATTGCCGGTTGTGTCCGTTTAACGATATTCAAGGCACTAGCGATTTGTTAAAACGCATTGTACTTAAAGTAATATAGTATAGACCCAAGGTTAGGCAAGTAACTAAATAGGCAAGTATTGCATTTTTAACCGACTTCCCAAAAAAGGAGGAAGTTCTCAATTCGGAAGTTTTTTTTTTTTTTTTTTTATTGTTTGTTACCGCATATCTCTGGCGTTTATGAACCGATTTGAAATTTTTTTTTTATTTGAATAGATAAACTTCCAGATTGGCCCCATTTTTTTCAGAATCCAGTTCTGATGATGGAATCCATGAGGAATAGAGGGAACTCCTCAAATATTGTAGACATACATGTGGCGATTTTGATATTTTCAGCAACAAACCAAGCATTTGCATTCAGAAAGTATCATAATCCTTTCACCACTATGGTTCTTTCATCATTTTTTTTTTCATCAAAATATTTAGTCGAATACAATGGCGGAAGTCGGTTTTTTAAATGAAAAGTTATTTAAGTATAATAAACATAATAATAACTACCGTACTGTATTTTTTGGAAGTGTAGAAAAAGCACGTACTAAGAATTATGTCGCGAAAATTATTTATGTGATAATTTCATAATGTTAGTTCTTTTCTACGCCACGCTAATATAAGCTACTCGAAATACTAATCCTGCGCAGACGAAGTCGCGGGCACCAGCTAGTGTATAATCAAAAAATGTCTATCTATGTAATGTATTGTATTAAGTATATCAGTTATCTAGTACCCATAACACAAGCTCTGCTTAGCTTGGGGCTAGATAATGTTCTGTGAAATGTCCAGCATTTATTTATTTATTTATTATTTATAAAGTCTGTCATATAGCTTGTTTCAAAAGTAAGAAGGTACCTACAGCATACATTCTCAATCACTCATCTCAAGTCTCACTGGCGATGACGTAGGCTGGTGTTGACCATCATGTCTCGGAATAACCAAGTATAGGTATTATACATAATACCTATTCAAAAAGGTATAACTACCTTTTCTATATTATAAGTTTATACCATGGTTTGAACCAAAGTGCAGTCGGCTGACTGGTTATTTGTATGGTGAATATGATGAGCGCCCCTAGCGGACTTGTTGAGAACCTCAGTATCAAACATCAAAAACCTATCTTCACGCAATTTGGTAGTTAGGAAATGAGCGCAATATTTAGAGTAGGTCGACCAATAAATGCAGCACTACTGACGATATAAACAGGCTATGAACCAGTGAATCTGGTGTATTATACTATTCAAATCCGTTTATTAGAAACATTCGATTGTCTTTTGCAGCGTTTTTAACCAATTAACTTTTCTATAAGTCATACAAACCGACTGCAATTAATTAAATTATAACTAAAACAGTAACAACCTTCAGTCGGTATCGGTATCTTTTCAATAGCGGTTAAAAAAAGAGAACTTGATTAAACTGTTTTTCTTCTTATATGCCATTTTTTACTTGTTATATTATTTGCTAAAATGAAATTAAAATAATCTTTAAATTTTTCTACATGACTGTACCAAAACACTAAAATATTGTTGTATGAATTTAAGAAGGTGGGTGCCATGTATTGGAATCTCGCTTTTTGACAGTCATTCGAATTTGGTCAGTTAATAATTTGGCTGGGTATTCATTCATTCATTCATTCCCCTGAAACGTTTCAATTTCGTTTTTTAATGATATTACGGTAATTGTTTGATGGATTCAGCTGAAAATTGGTGTATGTGGAGATGAATAGAGGCACTAATTATTGGCTTAACACGTTATTGGACAGCACGTAGAAAGCTCGTGTATTTGGAGGTCAAAATAATTTCACCACCGGATTATTTTAAAGTCACTCTATCTCGTAAAGTACTTAACGTAGGCTTATGAAATTTTACCAAATGTTGCTTAACAAAGAATGGTATAAGTTTGCATTGAAATATAGTTCATAGGTGCCTTTGTTTGAGTGCTAGGAGCTATTTTAGTTTTTTGGAAAAATCCCATTAAAATACGAGAGGCGCAGTTTTATCAAGAAATTTAACTGGCACAAATTACCCTATATGAACACTTATATGTGTAGAAAAATTCATGATTGTGCGGTTAAAAGTTTCGGAGATACAGCCATTTTTAAAATGTTCCCCCAGCAAAAACTGAAATATCTCTGAAATCCTAGGGTCCACAAATTCAGAGTTTAGATGCACATTTAGCACAAATTAAAACTTATCTTTCTAGCCACTTTCAGCTGGCCTAGCCCAACCAGGGAAAAAAGTTTTTGCTGGAAGACCGTTACCCCAGCAAAATCTGTCTTTCATGAATAACTCAAAAACGGCTGAAGGCACTAATTTTTTATTTCAGGCACATTTACAGAAGATTAAATACGAATTATTCGTGATATTCACATCCTGAAAGGACACAAGATTTTGCTAGGATAACGCACACCCTCTTCTTGTGTCCGTATAGTTAGCGACCCCCGTAACGAGTTTGAGGTTTTCTTTCCATGCAATAAATCGCAGGTAGCAGGAAGTCGGTGGATGCCGCGGATGGAGGTGGGTCAAGACCATTTTTCGTGGCTTTATTTGGGTAAGGCTTATGTCCAGCAGTGACTTGATAACTACAGGCTGGTAATTATGATGATGATGATGACTTGCTACTTATTGGTATGTAGGTACACGAACCTTTATTTCCTATTCAAGGACACTGTTAACCAATAAAATGACTCAGAATTAATGAAATTTATGTTTTCGGTAAACAACGGTTGTTTAATATTAATGGTGTGGTGCAACTGTTGAAGCATTATGTAAAAAATAACAGATCGGCTAACGCTGTGAAGGTCTAAAACTTACGTTTTTAATGACTAGCCTATACATAAGCAATACAAATTAAAACATTTTCTACACCACCTTTTGTAGGGCAAAAATACCTGCTTACTGGACTATTCGCTTGGGGCTAGATAATGCTGTGTGAAATGTTGTACAGTATTTATTTATTTTAAGAATATTCCGATCGAGTCCACGTGGGACAAAATGCTGTCCGTCTCCGGTTAACAATCCAACTAACCAACCATCGCCCGCGCGCAAACGGAGGTCGTTTTAATAAATTGTGGTAAGTACATTGTATGTTCTCTCGCCTACCTACACTTTTATTAATTATATGATTTTAACGTGTCTTTTTATGTTTTCAGATTTGCGAGGCATGTCGTCGTCTACAATATTTATAATAATAATAATATAAATATCTAAAGCACTAACTAAGCATTATTTATTGAGCTCTAAAAATGATAAGCCGCATGTACTGTGTGACTGAGGTTGCCGATTTTCAAGTGGGGGTCGCTAACTAAACGCAAAGTTAGTCCCCATTCTTTCGCCTAACACTTCTATAGTATTGAGGCACTAATTAAAGACACTATTTGACTAATAAACATCTACCTACTAATAAATTAGTAGGTAGATCTTAGAGCTTTACACGGGAAAACAAGTTGTGGGTCAAGTTAATTTTTTTCAACCTCAGCAGAATAACTGCTTACCAAGGAGTTTTTATACTACGTGCCTTATTATATCCATGCTACCTACCTATAAATAAATTTTAATACAAAAAATTGTTCAGAGGTTTCAACAAACATCATAAGCCCTTTTTCTTTAAAAGTATTGACCTTCAACGACATAATTATTGATGTTTGATTTGACTGGCAATTAAATATTGTGATTGCTTTGTCAAAATAATATATTTTAAACAAACAAGAAGCTGAACGTAGTACTCTCCTTAGTCTGTGAGCTGAACTCAAATCTAGAGTATGTGGTTCCAAATAATTCCAACGATAACTATTATAGTTGCAGCTATGGGGCTACCGGGACTAGGATTATGGACAATACACTATGTAGTACTCGGAAACGTAAGTATCACCTACTTCTACACTACAAGGCCACTACAATTTATTTACACTTTATAGGTCTACACTAAAGGTTTAAACTACTTTAGTAATATGGATAATTATAATAATATATCGATGGATAGACTACAACAATCATCACATAGGCTGAAGCTTGGGTACGCAAAAGGCTTTGGCCTTAGACATGACCGATAGACGTTATCTACCTAGTTCCTACTGTTGGTATCCGCCGCAAACATAGCGTAAAAAATGGGCAACTTTACGGGAAAGAATCACAAGACTACTGAGACTTTAGGGTATGTAAATGTAATCCTAAGATAGCTCCGAGAGGTACCTGCACACGTGTATTATAAATAATCTCCATTCCCAACGAGTAACACCCAAACGAGTAACACTGTTACTCGTTGGGAATTTTTGTCCCAACGAGTAACACCCTGGGAGTGGTGTTACTCGTTGGGAATATTACTAGAAAAAAAAATCCCAACGAGTAACAGTGTTACTCGATAGGAAAAAAATTCCCAGCGAGTGACACTAAGATATTTGTCTGGGTGAAGCTGAAAATTAAAAAAAAAACACTTTAATTTAATGGCTGATCACTGCTTTTTATTTAAAAATAAAACAATCAACTTAATAAAATAAACATCGAAGTGTCGAATGACATTTGTATTAACTCCTCTTTAAAATCATACTTTTGTATCTATTACAGTTTTACATTAATTGTGCTCTAAAATTTAAGTTTTTTTTTTTACTTTTTATTAACCACATTCTACATTATCATAAAACACAAGGAAATAAAAATCCAGTTATTGACAATTAATATTATGTGCATTTATTGACCAACTAAAGGAAATGTTCCAAAATGGCCTATATCGATGTACACCAGACAGGGAATGGCGAAAATATCAGTGAGTATCGTAAAAATACACGTACTCTAATTTGAAGCATAACTTACTGCTCAGAAATGTTTAAAATTCAAAATTATTTTACAATGGTTACATATTTTCCTGAGCAGTCATGACATGTCACGTTTATTGCTCTGTGGTTGCTTGCTTACAACTTCGCTGATCAACTCGACTCACAGTAGGTGCTTAATTCATAAATAGGAACGAGCTAGCTTTATTACGATCATCACATCAGTACAAGTTCTTAGTATTAGTACATTTCGATTCTACGCGAAAATATTTTCCTTGCTCCAAGACTTGGAGCCAAGACGCGAACGAAATGCAGTTCTGGTCAAAGTTGTCAACAGCTCTGTCGAAACACTTTACCACAGAGTAAATTGTATCCGCCCCGCCATATTGCTTTGTCATGTGTTGCTATCCGTGAGAAATATTTTAGGAACCTGCATTTAATGCAGGACTTAATGAAGCGAAATAATACAAAAATTACAATGGGAAAAGGTTTTACATATATTTAGCAACGTTTACACAAGTGTACACCGACAAGGGCTAGGCTCCATATATCTTGGAACAACACCTTTAACTTAGCGAACGGTGCATGCGAAAGAGACAGGCCGCGCTGCTGAACACTCAGCACAAAATGTTTTGGATTGGTCACTAGATTAAATCAGGCAAATACCTGGGTGATTGGTACCAGTGTAACATAACACCCAACAGTCACATACGAAGTCCTAATCCTACACTAGGATTCCCTGTGTCGTGGGTATCAGGAACTACGAGTACCATGGTACCATAACACCCAGAACCAGAACAAATATTTGCAGAGCATAAAAACATTTGTTCCGCAGCGGGAATTAAACCCGCTTTCTCTCGCATCTTAGCCGGCTACTTGCCCGCCGCAACTAAACGCCTAACTTAAGTTAGGCGTCAAGCTGTTACATAGTTTTTTTAGGAACTAATTTGTCTATGCCCATCTTTACTGGCCAATTTAAGCTCAGCCAAAATCCATCGGCAGAATGTATAACACTATTAGCACATAAAAATTAGTTACTTACTTTGACTCGAAACAGTCAGTTACAAATTTTTCTTTTTACACACGCTCACACTTCCAAACCACTGTAGTGTTTTCTTCGGACTGATGTCTTCCTCGAAGAAGAACACTACATCCATTTTTTTTCACGTATACAAATTTGTTTTGTTGAAATGAACTGGATAACGCCATTTTTGTTGCGGTTGTACGTTATTGTGTGCTCTGTGCACTGACACACACTGACAACCTGACTGCACAAAAGTGTTGCCAGCACCTACTTTCATTTCTGGACATGAGGTAACCATTTTTCACCATCAGAGGAAACTTCACCAAATATCTTTTTTAAGACATTGGCAACGTTGCTATCACTATTGTAAATTTTCTGAACTGCAAGCCTTGTATTAGAATTGCACTTGTTCTCCCGACTACAGAATCAAGAGTTGATATGTGTTTTTTTATATTGCAATACAGAGTTGCCCAAAAAGTACGCTAGGAGTGCTCGTCATTCTCACCATAAAAAAAAGTACGAGTGCCAAACGTAGATTAAGCCGCTTGGTGTGATTCACCGTAGAAAGAGTATAGTCGGTATATAGACTATTTTAGTAGTAAAATGGGCTTACTCCTGAGTTGTCCTATGCTGTGGGGATAAATTACATACAAGACATAGATTGAAAGTTTATTACCGGGTTTTTCCATCTGTTCGGTTTGTACAGCCAAAATATATAGAGCAGTATTCATATATATAATATTATATTCATATATTATATTATTATTATATCATATTCATTGCATACCTCACCAGTAATACAACTCAAGCATGTTGGAAACACTTTGCAAAATGCTTATCTCTGCAGCTGCTGCAATTCTGTGCAATATGTTATAGTGCAGTGTTGTCTACATAAAAATTACAAACTGCACGATTGCGTTGTTTCACTAAGATTTATCCGTCCATTGCTGTTTGATTATTGAACATATTTGAAGGACTAGAGATTGAACTAGCAGTGAATATCATTTTTTTCAATCAGGCTAATAAAATAATTATGGTGAATGTTCAAAAGATGCCATATTTTGGCGTTGATAGTGTATGGACAAAAATAAAAAATGGACTAACGAAGATAAAGTATAGCAACGAAGTATGGCACTTTCAACTAAATAGCCTACGTATATTTTTATAACCGAACTAAAATAAAATGTCGTAATTTGTAGCACTGTTACTCGTTGGGATGTTTTTGTCCTAACGAGTAACAGTGTTACACTGGGTGTAACTCGATGGGAATACTTCTTTTAATTTGTATCCTGTCCTAACGAGTAACAGTGTTACACTGGGTGTAACTCGATGGGAATACTTCTTTTAATTTGTATCCCATCGAGTTACACTGTTACTCGATAGGAAAAAAAATCCCAACGAGTAACAGTGTTACTCGTTTGGGTGTTACTCGTTGGGAACCCTCCATAATAATTATTATGAATATAAAGTAGGAAGATATTCTACTCCACTCTATCGGCCCCGATCTGAGGCCTCGCGAATACACGCGATGTAGGAAACCTATTGTACTTTATTTTCCTTTCTACTTTTAAACAACTTCAACATAATTAGGTACCTACTTAGATATCATTTTCACCAACTAGAGATTATTCCATAAAAAGCATCGAAAGAGCCATTTGAATCAACGGTGAAACCGGACGACGCATAAATATAATTATTATAATAGTAAAGGAAGGCCTCCTTTCGATGGACCAACCCAAGGACATTATCAAGGTCGCATGAAGTCGGTGGATAGACCGTTTATGGTTTTGTATGTAAGTATGTACATGACCGGTGGGGGACGCTGGGAGTAAACGATGTTTATCGTGACATTCTATGGGATACAGTCGATAGATACCCACAGCTAGACATAGGCATCCCTATGTCTAGCTGTGGGTATCTACAGGCTGATGATGATGAATTAACGGTGCGTAAAAACTACATATAGCCTACCTATTTCTTTCTATGAAGTCGGTCAATAATTATGTACAAAATAATCTAGCAAATGTGTCATGAATATGATAGCAGTAATTACAGGAAAACTGAGGCAACATTGTAATAATGTTCAGTGTATCAAAGAAATGAATGGTGAATATCTACCTAGATTGGAGGTTAACAATGGATGTTAAATTGTTGTGATGTGGGAATGAGAATCAACGTTGGAAATGTGGGAGTGACAGGTAGGTAACTTACCTACTGAGTTCGAATTGTTACCAACACTGTCTCGTCATTACAGCTTGATCACAAGATTATATACCTGCATTAGGTACTTTCTAACGAAAAGTTAGTACATAGGTACTTAGAAATAAAATGAGAATGTTGCTGGCTGGGTAGAGTAATTGTGTTGAAATGTGAAAATCAAAATGAATCATAAAATGTTGTTCCGTTTGCGTTTCAAACCCACGCTTATTCTCATTCCGTTGTTGAATTTATAATGTTGAACTTACCGCTCTCTTCAATCTCCGTATGAATTTCACTAGTGCTAGGACCACACTGACTGTGGTAGAATTTGTAATAGAAATAGAGACATAGTGTTGGTGGCAACACCAAATTGGCTGTCAGTGATTTTACGTAAACACTTGCTTGAATTTGTGAACTTTGCCGAGTACCATTTATTAAGATGTGGTACGAAATCCTGCCGAGTTTTTTCATTGTTATGGCCGGAGTTGGCTTACCGGGGTGGGGCCTATATCACATTCACAATTTATCCCTTGGCAACGTAAGTACACGCAAAATAAAATATTAGGTAACACCTGATTCAATTCCATTACCCTCCTCTTGCTAGGCTGCTACTGCAACTACTGGCTGTCAACAGACGCGAATTGTACAAGGTCCTAAAGATAAAAATAGTTCTTGGTGTGTTATGGTGCTAATTTAAGGTGCTATAGCAAGTAGGTCATATAGAATTAAATAATCAAACCATGTTTTGTCGGTATTTCCAAATAATCACATAAATTTCTTATTTTAGCACTTCAGGCGCACCTTGATCGATAGGTGGGATCGCTCTATGTACCAGCGCGACCTCAGGCTCACAGGCAATCCCTACAAAGTCAATGTAAGTTGAATACATAACCTAGTTTGATTGCTACAGATACAAGACAAAAAAGATTACAAAAAGGCTTCATAAGCCCTCCAGCATAGAGATAAAGTTAATAAAGATCACAGTATTTTGCCGAGACCTAAGAATATACCCCTTTGCCTCCTGTGGATATTGCAGAAGCTGAATAAGAGAACAAACCAAGGGATGAGTAGTAGCATGAACCTACAAATCAATACCAATACTGCTATCACCAATCTGCCTGCCAAGCGTGGTAGTTATGGCAAATTCCCCCATTGCATTCTAACGGGGGAGGCTGATGGATGATGAGCATGACTGTATTTTGGTTTCATTATTGTAGCCAAGTATAAGCCAATTCATTATTGTTAGTAGCCAAGACTAGTACATAGTCAATAATATTCCTCTCATAATCCTTTCTAGAAACTGATCAAATATCTTAAGTACCTAGTTAGTAAGTAGTAGTTATTGGTAAGTACAAGACGATATACCCACACAAAACAATTTTTTTTTCATTTACAGGGCCTTGATCAAATTCCTGACAAATAAGCTCAGTTGGTGCAGAACGATAGACCTTAATTATAGTAGGTACCTACCTACCTACCTAGCTTTTTTTCATTTGTAAAATAAAAGTTAATAAATGTGATTTGTGTTTTTTTTGTGAATTATGTGAATTCCATAACATTTCGTTTTTTGTTTCTCTAAGGTGCAACCAGAAAAAATGTAGCATAATTCAGTAGAGAAATTAGACGAGGTGTAGGTAGACTAGGTAACATTGACTTATATATTACTGGCGTACTAGGTAGGTACAACATGTTCATGTATGGGATCCATACTAGTCTCGCTCTCGCTAGTCTAGTCTCACTAGGTGGGTACCTAGAAATCACTCGAAAATTAGAATTGATTACCTACCTACTAAAATGCCGGCATGCCGGCGAGTGTTTACATTTTGGTGTGAGAATGTAATGTAATAAAATTGTAGCAAATAATTGTTACCACCTGGAATTCATGTTCCATATTGCAGTGCCCAACCCGGGCTCATGTTGAAGCTGTAACTTAACCATAAGATCTTAATTTGTACAACATGAACGCAATAAAACAGTTTGATTTGATTTGATTTGAATGTTCTCTAAGGATAGATATGATAATATCTATTATAATACCGAGATTAAAACGAAAGATTTGTACTACTAGGTACGTTTCACGATTTGATTTTCAATTTCTCAAATCTTTTGATAAATGTCAGACTCGTCCGTCAGTGATTTACGCTCAGAGGAATAGGTTAGCCATTAAAATCTATCATGCCTCTGTCTAACAGTGGCAGAGTTGTGAGTGTGACAGCTAGCCACAGATGCCTGAAGTGAAGTGGCAAGGTGCCCCCTTTGTTTACAAAAAATTTAATTATTAAATTGAACATTACTATTATATTTTCCTTGTCTCGGATTTTGTCGTGAACTGAATTATCTAACTACCAGTTCTAAGGCAAGTAATTACTCTCCTGAAATAGCACTATGGATAATTGTTTCTTTGATATCACTCAAGAATTCCTCTCGGTTGCGTTCCACAATATCCTTTACTACTCCTTAATTTACCCGCCAAGTGTATTTGAAACCCGACGCAAGTACAGCATCGTCGTCCACCGTTCCATCCATCCAGAAATTAACCAGTACATTGATTTGTGTCTGAAGAGCATTGCGCAGTGTTTGAAAAATGGTCAGCTGACTCGCATCGAATTCGCAATCACCAACAACAGCTACGAGCCTCTAGCGAAGTTTGTGTTCGATTTCGACAAAAACTTTCAGTATGATGAGACAGCAGACGCTTATTTGATCCAGTCAGAACAGAATCTACGTGCATTCTGCTTGAAATTGACGTCAATAAGCAACAAATTCAAAAACCTACCTGAAGACTGCAGTTTTTCCATTTACCTCCATACCAATGAATCAACTGCTATTGCAATGGCAAATAATCCTAATTTAGAAGATTTCCCACTCGTAGAAGTTGAGAGTAAGCATGACGAGTCAAATAAGATACTGCCACTGAGGAGTTTCCCAGTAAGGAACTACAATATTGACACCTATGTGGAATTCAGTTTTGATACCTGATGCATTGATATTATTTTGGCCAAGACTTTACTATTTAAAAAAACTAAGATACTTAAAAGTGTTAAAATAAATGGACAAAGCATGAAAACCTGTGATATTACCATAAAATAAAACAATAACCCATTATCAAAATACATCTATTCTAAAACAGTATCATCCTTATTCAACTTTACTTTTAGACAACGAAGCCTCGAGTATATTTCATCCCAGTCCACATATCCACCAATCAGCTTCCTCACATTATTCCCGCTGTCTTCATAACCAGCTCTACCATGAAGCAGCCTGATGTTATCAAACACTAGAATATTTCCTGCTTTATTCTTAAACTTTGCTGTAAACTTATGGCTTAGCTCATAAAATAAGCTGTGAGCTTTGTACCAGGGTATTACATCTTCTATAGAGCCAGGGAAACTACTGCCTCTCTGAGGTATTGAGAAACTTATTCTTTTTATTTCCCCATGCTTGTCTAAAACAATGACAGGGGTACGATACAGTTTGAAGAATTCCAAACCGTCTTGTGTTCCCACATCACTCCATTCAACTTCAACTTGTGTTAGAAGCTTGAACTGTTCAGGGTGATTGGCCTTCATGTAGTTGGCCACGTAATGGCAATCGGAAAGGAGATTTTCGCCTCCCTGGCTTGCTGTCTGTACCAAGCAATGCAGCAAGTTGACTCCTGGACAGTACTCGTAGTAAGGCAGATCAGTATGCATTTGCAACTTGCTAGATAGGTATGCAACATTGCTTGTATTTGGAACACTCTGTACAACGAATTTGATTCCATAATGTGTCCGTTTTGTAAAACCAATTTTTGCTACTAAAGGGTCTAAAGCCGTATCACTATCAGGTGTATTTTCTATTAACGCCACCCCATAAATGGATAACTTGTAAAGCCAGTCGTACAGTGCTTCATCGGACTGTAAAATCTTATTATAATCATGTTTGCTGCATATCTTCCCAAAGTCATTCCCATGCCATATCTCTTTCTTTGGCCTATAAATAGTTTGGTTGTAATTCTCCTGGCTTTTAGTTGTGAAACTTCTGAATTTCAGCCAGTCATACTTATAACTAGATGCATGTCCATCTGGCCATGTCACATGGAGATGTTCATTTTCTTTGACAACATCTTTTGGTTTAATGTTGGGGTCAAAGTAACTCCAGTCCAGGATCCTGCTCTTTGCAGAGTAGTGGAAGCATTTCTCACATTGACAGTTATCTCTGAGCCAAACATAGGGAAACTGTAATTCTTCACCTTGTATGTTCACTTTAAGATGCTCCTGTGTCTTATTTTTGAAAAGTACTTTGGCACTGTGTATTTTTGCGCCGGATATGAGTGTAGGTAATGTTTTTAATATGTTATTACTGGATTTTAATCGCGTTAGAGTAAACATGTCTGTGCTCTTTGGAGCGCAGTTGGCTAAACTGTGACCAAGATAAGAGTTAGTCAACGTCATAGTATGAGATAATAATTACTGTTATTTATCACATTGTTAATTAATCTTTATGCCAGTACAAATAACTGTAATAGTAGGTACTTAAAGTATCAGTTTATGGTACTCTTTTGCGTTCATAAAAATTTGTATGTACAAGAAAAGGTAGGTATTTAGTCAAAATGTATTTATTGAAAATCAAAACTTATCACCAATTAACTATAAATTAGATAATAAAGTAGACACAACCAAAGCACAGGCTTTAATAAAACCTATTTTCAGCTCATTAGGTATTTATGTATGTAAACTTACTTAAAAATCACATGCATTGCTTTAAATGTAGGTACCTACCTGACTTTATGTATGAAATGTACTGCTAAAAATGTATGACAAAAACAATTTGACAATAGAATGATTGTATTCTGAAAAAATTAACGAAGTATTTGTTTGTTTGGAATATATTAATAGTTTCACTGGAATAGCCGGAGGGTTCCCTACGAGTAAAGTGTGGCATGTAGCTGCAGCATGCTGTTTATTCTGACTCTAGCTAGAATAAACAGCATTAACATATTATCAACCGTGTCAACATTATGAGCTTGACAGATAATTATATTTGATGATCATAATCTAAAACAATTATGTTCTATCATCAGCAGCTTGGCGTCCACTGCTCGACATAGGCCTCCATAAGTCCCTACTAGATTATAACAATTCTTAAATGGTCATGCTATTTATCTACTTCTAGTTTATCACTTTCACAGCGGACCACGTGATATATATTTGAAAAAAAAAAACTCTCTTCACCTATCAGCTGTGGACGTCTAAAGCTGCTGATGACTGACATAGTAAAACTCATTATGCTTTAACAAAAACCAGATTCTTTTCACCTACCAATTATCATACTACTCTCAACTTTTAAATTATTACAGCTAGTTTAGTAAGAGATTCGTCACACAATAGTCAGTGCAGTATTTTGAACAGATATAACTAGTTGACCCACTCCCGACTTCGTCCGGCGTAAAACCTTGCCGAAAGTTTATGTGAAGCGAAAATTACCCACAAAGGGCTACTTGTTATCGCGGTACTAAGCGAGCGGAGGCTAGTTGAAGATGTATTTCATCAAAATTCAAATGACTGGCGACATCTCGGACGGATCTTAGTCTAGCAGCCTCAATGTTGTAGTCCTATTTTGATCCTATGATACGCATTACTGAGAAGGCCTCGGATGTTCCAAATGTGTTCGAATCTCTCAGGCTGAGTGTTGAAATTGCTGTCTGTTGCTTTCGCCCAGAGCTCCATCTGATGAACAAATAAAAAGTTGATAATTTTTAGGGTTCCGAATCCAAAAATTTGACTTACCTACCTATTTTTACTCTTATGTGGTTATGACATTGTTAAAAAATGCTTAATGACTTGTATGTGAATGACCTAACATAGTATCATTATAAACGTCGCAGGAAGTCGGTGGATGGAGGCGGCTCAAGAACGTGCGTCGTGGCATTCTAAGGGGGAGGCCTATGTCCAGCAGTGGACTTCTAATGATAATGAACATAAGTATTGAGCTGTAATTTTTAATTTGATTGGTATCTTGACTCCAAATTGCAGCGCCCTAACGGGGTTCATGTACCTACCTGACTAACAGTAGAAATAATACCTATTACTAACAATATTGTACGTATGTATATGTATTATATGTCTGTCTGTCCATACGTGTACTCCCTAGTTCCCGAAAAAAAAGAAAAAAGTTTGAGTATGTTTGTTACTCCTTCACGCTCAAACGGTTGAACGGATTTAAATGAAATTTGGAATGGAGATACCTCATAGGCTACTTTTCATCATCAATTTTAATCATTGTTTTTAGCGGCTGAAACCGCGGGGCGCAGCTAGTATATATCGCCCAGTAGCAGCTAGACAACGCTACAACACAACTGTCATAACAATACATACCTGTTTCTGTCCCGTTTCAACTGGTATCGAGACAGTCCATAGCGTCCACGCATAGTGTTGAGAGGGCGGCGAGCAGTCGTACGTTAACCTGGCTTCATACCACGTGGTGCCCTGGTCCGGAGTGATGTCCACGCGGACGATTTTGGCTCCACCACCGGAGTATGCATAACCTGTTAAAAAAATCACAAAAATAACTTTAATTATACCGCGAGGTTAGCTGTTTAACTGTGTTTTGTAGTGAGCTATCATCGAGTCAGAGCATAATCTATATACTTACCCTGTTCATGGAGAATGTCCTTAGAGGCTTAGATAAATCAGGAACTCCTCTCGACGAGGACGACCTCTGTGGCGTGGCGGGCGAGTGTGCTGAAATGCGAGAGGTTGCGGGTTCGATTCCCGCTGCGGGAGAAATGTTTGTATGATCTGCAAATATTTATTCCGGGTCTGGGTGGTACAGAGTTACTCGTAGTTCCTTGATACCCACGACACAGGGAATCCTAGTGTGGGATCAGGACTACGTAAGTGACTGTTGGGTGTAATATAATGTTTTCACTTCCATACAATTGCAAGAAAGCACGATATTAATATTTCTACGTGAACAGACTATAGGGTTAAAACTCTAATTCTGTATGATGCAGGTGGCACTAAGGGGGCAATATGGCATAATCTACTGTCTCATTCACCTCTAGCCTCGATGAATCCGTCTTTTACAGTGACGCAAGAGCAGTTCGGCGGGTCGCAGATAGCCGACGTGACCGGCAGACTGTAGACGGGCGGCGCGCACTCGAAGTCAGCCGTCTCCCAAGTCTTGGAAGAGTTGAACGAGCGGTAGTCCTTCTGGTGCCATTGCGAGGGACTCTCTTCCTCTGATACTACTATGGCCTCTGTAAGAAAATAGTTTTTCTTTGAAAAATATATTTTTCAAGACAAGCTTTTATGAAATTATTCTGTCTGCTCATGATGATGATTTAATTAGTATTTGAAACGGCGTCGTTATATTAATGGTTCAAAGACGACCAGTCCTACTATTATCCATCAAGGGTGTCATACGTCATATTCATATTTATTTATTGCTACAAGTATATACTATATTACCCTGTAGAGCGCTGCAATTTTAATACTTCAGTTATTTCAATGCATCAGAAAAGCTCGCTAACACCATAATATTGTATTGTCATCGGAAATCATATATATACATGCAAAAGATGACGGGAAATGGGTGAAAATTAGATTAGAATATATTGTGTTAGACAATTGTGATATTTGATAAATAAGATTGGATGATACAATGACACTCTTGTTATGACGGACCCATGTTTCTGGGCAAATTCAAACGAGGGGAGCCGCCAGCGAGCCCTCAAAATGGAGAATGAATTTACGAGTTATATTGGCGAGCTGTGATCTGAATTCTGATATATATAAATAAGAATGAAGTGCGAAGAATGCTTTATGATGCTGAGGGAGAGTTAAGGTAGCTAAGTGACGCCAAATCCAAAATTTATTCTATTGAGGTAGCAAAAACTGATTTTGCGGCAATCAGAAGACCTAACACACATGTTTTACTGTCTCATAAATATCCTTAGTTTAGCAACGAATGTCAATGAATGGTTTGTATCATGGAAGAAGAAATCCAATGGAAGTACAACTAAAATAGCTGCTGATGTTTATAGTGTGTTGCTTCTTACACCTATACTAGAAGGCACTATGTTAGAGATAGACAAATGTATTGTCATAGAACAGTCTGTTTTCCTTTCCGTACCGCTAAATATTTGTCATAGGCAATTGAAGTTTTCCCTAGTGAAGGAACATCGTAGGTAAATATTTTTTGTCGATAAAATAATTGACTATGATGATGATTAAATAGTTAATTTCATCGTTGATGGTTTCCAACAGTTACGAGAAACCGGCCCTAGGTACTATATTCAAAATACAAAATTTGCACATACGCGAGGCAGGTATCAAATAAAACCATAATATCTAAACACACTATTTTTTTATTTACAGTAGCTTACTAGATAGGTACACATAACTGCCGTGGTGTGTCCGGCCTAAAATAGACCCCTCCTTCTCCTCCCGTGGATGCCGTAAAGTAAGATGAAGATGTTTTTTGTATAGATGAACGTTCAGAACTCAAAAACTCAAGCTGAGTCGACCGATGGTCAAGTGAGTGAGTAGCAAAGATGTGACGAGCGAGTCTTGTTTAGACATTTATAAACAATTTAAGCAGATATATATAACCACTATGGCGCGGCGGGCGAGTAACCGGCTGAGATGCAAGAGGTTGCGGGTTTAATTCCCGCTATGGGACAAATATTTGTATGATCTGCAAATATTTGTTCCGGATCTGGGTGTTATGGTACCATGGTACTCGTAGTTCCTGATAACCACGACACAGGGAATCCTAGTGTGGGATCAGGATAACGTATATGACTATTGGGCGCTATGTTATGTTACTATAAATAAACCAGCATTACATTAGACAAAAATATACTTATTCTAACTTGAAAACTAACGTTGGAGTAGAATCTTACTTTGACTTGATGACTGGATTGTTGACTTAGCGGTAAGAAGAGCGTGCGTACTGCATCAGGCTCTAATCTCCGCCATTTCAAATCATCATTTTTTTTTACAAAGTATTCTCGAATAAAATGTTTGGTACAGATTCGTCTATCGTTAGGGATCCAATCTGGTTTGTTAATTAATAGCCCCTAGCCATTTTTTTTTATGAATAATATCTTGAGGAAAGAATTGAAAGGAATACTCCTGTAAGAAAAACGCAACGATAAGACTAAAATATTTACTTTGAAAAGGTTCCACCCCATTTTGATAGCCGCGTAGTTTATATGCGTAAAATCTATCGATAGTCGATCGTATCAGGTGCATTGGTACAACACTATGATAACCAATACTATTTGTATTTTTTGCATAAAAATGACTAGGAATCCTTATAAAACAGGATTATGTGATGGTACTTTGGTATACAAATAGCCCCCAAACACATATAACCCTGACCCCTAAACCCCTAATCTACAATTACCTACCTAAACAAAATAACTTACCTACCGGTGGAAACTTATATTCACATCATTGTTTTGTCTCGTGGAGGAATGGGATTTACATCCCGGCACTGCACATGCCATTTGTTGTTAGTTTGCTTGCCTTTTCATGGTAATTTTAATTGTAAGTCGCAGTATTACAACAAAATTTTATAATTTTTCTCTCCTGTCAAAACGACGTTCACATGTAAACATAACCCGAATACACGAAAATGTCCTAAATCACAAGGTGATTTAGATATTTAGCTGGACCTCTTCAATTTGATGTAATGTGGTAACATGACGTCATAAATGGACCCAAGTACCTGGTACGATGCAAATAAAATAAGAACAGATTTCTAAATGCTTTTCTCATTCCAACACATTAAAACATTCATTGATAAGAATGAGACGGATACAATTAAAAAACGCTGGCTTTAAATCTTACTTCCATTGACATTAATTCTTCCGTGGTTTGTATAGTGTTGTTTATGGTTCATTGATATTCGCAGCTAAACTAATGATATTTATGAGATATTTATATTCAAAAATGTGTGTTAGGTCTCCTGATTCCCGCAAAATCAGTGTTTGCTACCTCAGGATGTGTAGATAAGCTGTAATCAGCAAAAAACACAATAAAATTTGGATGCGACGTCAATACAGAGACACTACTCATAAATGAAGAGAGTCCCGACGTTTTATTCATACTCTGTACATAAATGATGTAAATATTCCCGTATTTATAGGGCATCAGCATGAGCAAAACGAGAGAGGGACAAAGATAGAAAGAGAGAGAGAGAGAGAGAGAAAGAGATATATATATATATATGATATGAAAAACTGTGATATACATACTGTGTAGACATTACCGAGCCACTTGACGCTGCGCACGGCGGGTGCGCCCGGCACAATGACGCGCAGCGGGTAGCCGTGGTCGGGCGGCAGAGGTTGTCCGTTCATGTGCGTCGCCAGTAGGATGTCCCCCCAGGGGTTTAGCGCCATGGACAGGGGGATGGAGGTGCTGAAGTTCACCCCAGTCGCGTCTATGTCTGCGCCTTGGAACTGACGCGGAAATTAAACTACTAGGTATCTGGTTCTTCTGGGTTTGGTCTAACTCTGGTTAACTTAGTATTAACTCTAGTTTATGGTTGTTCGTCTATTCCATAATCTAGAGGGAAGATCATTAATGCCTTTGCGATAGAACCTCAGTGTTCTCTGAACTCAGAACTCAGAATCCGGACTCTACAAAGTCTAGGAAGGCATTTTGTATCGATTCCTGAGAACATTTTTTTGAGTTTGTCCTTCCTTTCAAGTCAAAGTTTCTACTATGAAAGCGCAAGTGTGTTCGTTAGACTTATCTTCTGCAAACGCAGCATTGATATTGGAAGCTGTACCTATTTGCTGTAGAACCGCGTCGAAACTCATATTCGATTATTTAGTTAGTTGTAGTTAGTTATAGTTTTAAGTAGTTTTATTGTATAGTTTTAATCACGAACTGTGTTAGTAGTAGAACTTCTGTGAAAAAGTTCGTCCGGGGAAGTACTACCACTGTACCTATTTCTGCCGCCAAGCAGTAGTGCTCGCATTGCTGTGTATCGGTTTGAAAGGTACAGGTGCCGGTGAAATTACAGGCACGATGAGACTTTTCATCTGTCTCAGGGTCGGCAACGCGCGTGTGATGCCTCTGGTGTTGCAGGCGTCCATAGGCAACGGTAAGTACTTTCAATCAGGTGGGCCACATGCTTGTTTGCTTGCCAAGTAGCAAACAAGCAATCAAAGTCGCTACTACGTTAAAATAGCAACTTTATACTTTAACCCCTATTAGAGTACTCACTATAACATGTTTGTCGTCGGTATCGGTTTCGTCTACGCCGCAGTGCAGAAGCACGTCTCGCAGGTACACGCCGCTCCACACAGCGTTGGCGATGGCACCGCCTGCCCAGCTGATACCCTTCACACTTTTGTCCTGCACCGCCTGTACCAACAAGCTTGTCTTATAAATAAATGCTGGACATATCACACAACATTATCTAGCCCCAAGCTAAGCAGAGCTTGTATTATGGGTACTAGATAATTGATATACTTAATACAATATATTACATAGATAGATATTTTTTATTAAACATAGAAAATACCCAGAACACCCTGAACAAATATCTGCAGATCGTACAAATATTTGTTCCGAGGCGGGAATCGAACCCGCAATCTCCTGCGTCGCAGAGGTCGTCATTATTACAATAGTGTCGCCACTAGTGTCTTATAACATAACACTCAACAGTCACATACTTAGTGATCCCACAATAGGATTCTGTCTTGAGTATCAGGAACTACGAGTACCATGGTACTTACAACACCCAGACCGAGAACATGCAAAGCAGATCATGCAAATATTTTTCCCGCAGCGGAAATCGAACCCGCACCTCTCGCGTCTCAGCCAGCTACTCGCCCGCCGCGCCACAGATGCAAGAGTTCGCAGGTTCGATTTCCGCTGAGTTCACCCGTGTTGGGTGTTATGTTATATTGTGTTGTCACACAACAACACAACAATTTACATAATTCCAGTCGAACATCACTTACAGGGTAAATTTATTTAAATATTTAATTATACACTCACTGATCACCTTTACAATACCTTGGACATCTCGCTGCGACGGTTGCCGGCACACATGAGTGCGGCTCGGATCTTGCCCTTACGGAACTGACCCAGTTGCTCCAGGGTGAACTCCTTGCAGGTAGCCCCACTGACGACCTCCCGGCCCACGACGGTGACCCGCAGCTTGTGGGTCGCCGGATTCAGGTCTGGAACAGGCAGGTGTTGGCGGACGTAGAATAACTCGCTGGAAATCACAAACAAAGGTATGCTTTACAATAAACAGACGATCAGATGACATTCATTGCCTTTTAAAACTGCTTGAAAGTACGCATTACGGGTCTAGATATTAGTGTTACTGATCATGTGTACAAAGTTTCATGGAGTATGGAGAAATAATAGCCAAATTAGAAGCAAACTTAGTTCAAAATGACAAGCTCACAGTTCCTATTAAAGGTCTCGCAAGTGGCGTGAAATTCAAATTTATTCGTGTTTTTTGCTTATCACAGCTTATCAATATTATTATTATTATACTATTTACACTTCTTGTGATAGCGAAAACTGATTTTGCAAAAACTAGGAGACCTAACACACATGTTTTAGTTGATAAAGTATCAATATTATATCAAGTATCAATATTGTTCAATGATTTTTACAGTGTTTTTTTGGTTCAGGGATATCTGTAGCTTAGCTAATGATATTTATGAGATACTATCTGTTAAAACATGTGTGTTGGGTCTCTTATTATTCTCAAAACATGTTTTCGCTATCTCAAAAAGAGTTGATGAGCTGTGACGAACAAAAAACACATTAAAATTTGAATTTCGCGTCACATGCGAGACGATCCACCTTAACTTTTAATTTAATGATCATCAGTCAGAAGTAGTAACATTTTACTTTGTTCAATTTAATAAAAGCTTACCTATTTCGAAAAATAAAAAATATTTTTTGGGCTTATTGAAAATTAGTAAATTACTGACTCATTAACGGCCTATCCACTAACGTTCATTCTTTCTGACCGTACCATTTGAACAGAAACACGATGGTCAGCCGTCGCGTCAATGTCCTTCGCAAAATACCGCGATACGTAATTCTTGTAATTTTCGTTCATTCACATCCACTGACGTTGAATCCATCCTGCGACTATAGTTTACGGTAGGAACGAATGTTAATGGTTAGGTCGCTAGCTATAAAGCTAAATTGTTTACATACTTAGGTGTATCAAAGTGTTCAATCTGGAACTGCGGGGGTATCTCTGCGTTGAAAGGTTTGGCAGTCTGTACAATGAGTCTTTTGTCTCTGTTCGGCTCCCGAGCCCAGAGCTCCTCGTCCGAGTGGTCTACTATATCATCATCGTGGAGATTACCTGAAATTAAACAAAAATGTGTTTAGTTCAATCACTGGATTGTTAAAGGCAGAGAGACCCGTCGTGGCCAAATTGTGAACTAACGTTGTGAACTAGACAGGTGCCATATTAAAACCATAATTAGGAGCTGGTGTCCTGGAGATATTTTTATTATACATAGAAAATACCCACAACACCCTGAACAAATACCTGCAGATCTTACAAATATTTGTTCCGAGGCAGGAATCGAACCCGCAATCCTGCGTCGCAGGCGAACCTTCGCCCGCCGTGCCACAGATGTCGTCAAACGAAATACATAGGGTACCTACTAAGGAGACAAATCTTTTAATGCAACTCATCCTTGTTTAAGGTGATTCCTCTCGTATGTGGCGCGAAATTCAAATTTTAATGTGTTTTTTGTAAATCACAGCTAAGCAACACTTCTTGAGATAGAGAAAACAGATTTTGCGAAAACTGGGAGACCTAGCACACATGTTTTAATTGATAGTATCTCATAAATGTCATTAGTTAAGCTACGCATATCTTTAAACCAAAAAAACACTGTAAAAATCATTGAAGTGTATTCGTAGCTGAAGTAATGATCTATATGTGAAACTATAAACTAAAACATATGTGTTAGGTCTCCTAGTTTTCGCAAAATCAGTTTTTACTATCTCAAGAAGTGTTGATGAGCTGTAATGAGCAAAAACGCAATAAAATTTGAATTTCGCGCCACATGCGAGAGGAATCACCTTAAGCATAAGATTATCTTCTTGATCATCGCCGGTTGACGTCTCTTGAATAAAGTAGTATCAGTATTTCTAAAACGCTTCGCCATGCATAATTTTGATTGGTATTTTGAGCAATCATAAATGCTACTGCGTGAAGCGAAGCAAGCGAGCATTTCCAAAAGGACATACCTACTCGTCCCAGATACTTAGTTCAGAGACTCAAAACGTAAGTCTACAAATAAAGGGTGTTGCCAAGTGATGACATTCGGCACTGAAACGCGGTCACTAACTATTGGCCGTACGCAGAAGCTCGCGCTACAGGCTATGGAGAGTGCTTGGAGTTTTACAAAGAGATAAGATCTGAAACTAGGAAACCCTTACAGAAGAATCAAGATCACCAACATAGTTATTGGAATATGATGTTGTCTGTGGGACCATCATATTATACTCTGTGGCGCACTCTCGTAAAATAAGGAATAAAGATGGTGTCTCCAACTTGTATTGCAATAAGTGTTTCTATAACTTTACCTAATTAAAACTGTTGTGTTTGGCTTGATTATTTGGAGTATTACTTTATTAACAATAATAGTCCTCAGAATTAGCAAGTTTAAGTGGCAATGGGCAGGCCAGAACCTTGCAGAACTGGGAACTGACGCAGGGGAATAAAGGTTCTCAAGTGGAGACCATGAACCGGAAATCAAAGGACGAATCGCGCTCCAATGGGCCATTCTGGCGGTCACAGGAAGTCTGTTACGACTTCTCTGTTGTCTGTTGTGAGTAAGGCTGTGACAACCACTGCGGCGCGGCGGGCGACTAGCCGGCTGAGATGCAAGTGGTTGCGAGTTCGATTCCCGCTGCGCGTCAAATGTTTGTTCCGGGTCTGGGTGTTAAAGTACCATGGTACTCGTAGTACCTGATACCAACGCCACAGGGAATCTTAGTGTGGGATCAGCCCCTCTTTCCCCTAACGGTAAGTCACTCGGTGACTAACGTTTGACAAGTAAAATGACCATCAAATTGTCAATTCTTAATGTAAATTTGAGCAATTGATAGTAATTTTACTTTTTAACCAATTTCACAAAAAAAAGTTCTCAATTCGGTTGTATTTTTTTTTATGTTTGTTTCCTCGTATCTCCGGCGTTTATGAACCGATTTGGAAAATTATTTTTTTATTTGAATAGATATACTTCCAGATTGGTCCCATTTTTTTCAGAATCCAGTTCTGATGATGGAATCCATGAGGAATTGAGGGAACTCCTCAAATATTGTAGGCATACATATGGCAATTTTGATATTTTCAGCAACAAACCAAGCATTTGCATTCAGAAAGTATCATAACCCTTTCACCACTGTGGTTCTTTCATATTTTTTTTTTCATCCAGATAAATCCAGCTGAATACTATGGCGGATGTCGGTTTTTTATATAAAAAGTTATTAAACGTTAGTCATCGAGTGACTTTCAGTTAGGGAATAGGGGAGTAGGACTACGTATGTGACTGTTGGGTGTTATTTTATCTTTATAAAGACGGCTCTCCATGGCATTCAATGGGGAGGCTTATGTTTAGCAGTGGATATGAACCGCCTGATAACGATGATGACTTAGTTAAAAATAGGTGCCCTTATACTAACCTATTCTATAAGACTCAAGCAATTTATACACTTCCTCTGTCTTATGCATGCCGTATACATTCCAGAACGGTTCAATGCTGAGTCCAGCCGCGTTGTAGATCTGTTTACCACCCGGATGCGACTTGAGGAAGCTGGTGACGTCATACACGCCATTTTTGTACGTCACCCAGAAGCTACTCCTGAAATAACAATAAGTTATTATCAAATCTCATGAATTATGTGATCTCATCTATGCATGTGTGAATGGTTAAGTAACTTCGGTTAGACAGATTGTTATATCAACCAAGCAACGTATTGTATACTCAACGTTCTGAACGGCTACAATTAGAAGTAGATAAGACTACATAATATTGTGTTAGTTACGATAATAACAATTATTTTGTAACTTTAAGATTTAAAAATACAGCAAAAAATAGTGATAGAACAGTGTAGCGCGAATAGGAATTTACAGAATAATTGGAATAAGTTCCCAGTGGCTCCAATATGTTTTTCTACCAGAGGCCTTACCATGAGCTCTTATATCGAAAAACTATTCAGCACAAAATTTTGGTTCTTTGTTGACATCCATCATCATTGAATAACTTTAATTGTAGAAGTCTATAAACCTTCTGCTACTGTGCCTTTAAACGTAGCTGCGGACATCACGGAACCAATATTTTGTACTGAATAGTTTTTGAACTGAATCGCTATAAGAGCTCATGGTAAGGCCTCAGCCCTCAGGTCACAAAACTGCAGACACACAGTTAAAGAGTAATTGAAATCTTCAAACAATATAAAAATCTAAAAACTTATCCTATTTGTATTCTTTTCCATAGTGTGCTATATGCTATGCATACTAATTTAGCCCGCCAGGACGAAAACAATAAAATAACGACTTAGTGGAAATGGAACATCAAGTACATCTCCTCTCTCTTTCTATCATCGGGTATGTAACTAAACAAATCTTATGTACATAATTAGTAGGTACCTGTAAAACTTGTTTTGTACGAGTTATTTATCTATTTTTAAATAATAAAAATTGCGATTGAATTATCTACAAGGATGCCTACCTAACCTACATAAGGAACGAAATAATAAAAGACAAAACATAATAGAACAGTTAATTTGTCTTTTTTTTATAAAGCTTGGTGGCAAGCAAACAAGCATACGGCCCACCTGATGGAAAGTAGTAACCGTAACCTATGGTCGCCTGCAACATCAGAGGCATCACACGCGCGCTGCCGACCCTGAGACATAAAGATGAAAAGTCTCATGTGCCTGTAATTTACCAGCACCAAACCGAAACACAGCAATGCGAGCACTACTGCTTGGCGGCAGAAATAGGTACGGTGGTAGTACTTCCCTGGACGAACTCTTCCACAACAAGTTCTACTACTAACAAACCTGCCTGCCTGCCTTCCCTGCGTCAATTTGATGATTACTTACTCTGAATCATGTTGGCTGACCTCCTCAGCACTGTAAGTGGGTAGGTTGGGCTGTTTACACCCAGCTTCAAATGGCACATCCTCAGCATTCACAGTGTTTGACTGCCCGTTCCTTATTTCTTCCTCCTTATCATCTATTTTATCTAAAAATAACAAAATTTATTATTGAGATTTAAACATTTTATCAAGTTTCTTAAAGGATACCCAAATTAAAATGTAATAGGTATGTCAACAGAATCGTAGCAAAATTGGCTTCATCCTAGTTCTAGTCATCAAAATGTCTAATGAATTAGCATACATATTGGTGCAAAAACTGTTGGTGTTTTGTATTTTGTGCAGATTAACAATTTAAAGTCCTACCAAATTTCTTTCATGTAAACAGGATACCGGATCTCCACAACACAGGCTTGCCTAGTATGGAGATCACTAGAAATATAATTAATTGCAAACTTCAAATTCAAATTTATTTATTGCGTAACTTTGCGTTGGCTTTTACTTCTGTATTCACACACAATGTTTGTAATAGTTTTATGTAGTAACTTAAGTATTCTGATGTGTTTGTACAGTAAATAAATATATCTTTAATTTTTTTTTTATTTGTTACTTGCTGAATTGTTATGTTTATGGTTTCCAATAAAGTATTTTCTATCAATCTATCCTTTTTTCACTCAGTATATGAGTTACCTGTGTATTTACTACCAGCTGGTTACCATGAGTTCTAAAACTATTCAGTACAAAATATCAGTAGGTATAATGTAGACATTCCTCAACATTGAATAATTGCAGAGGTCATTCTCTGACTGAGCTTTTAAAAATAGTTGTGGAACACCAACGAGGAACCAATATTTTGTACTGAATAGTACTTGAACTGAATTGCTATAAAAGCTCATGGTCACCCAGCATATCATAAGTTAGGTACCATACAGAAATAGATACACTATTAGCTGTTGATGGTGTTAGGGTAATGCAAGACTAGCCTTCGGATTTTTACCCTGCTTACCAGAAATACCGCTTGCTCCATAAATTGCAGAACCAAGGATGACTCCAGCTCCAATTTTAGAATATCCTCGGTTTTCATTCTTCTCATCGTATCGCTGCCTCTGTTCTCTTACTAGTATGGAAGCTAAGTAACTAGTCACCCTACTCTTTTGAATAAATGAACTGTAAGCATAGACACAATATATTATTAGCGACTGGAAGAATTGAATAAAACCAATACTTATCTATAACTTATTATCACCATTCAGCGATGTTTGTCTAAACTAGATTCGTAAATACCTGGATAGTTTCCTAGTAAAAGCATTGAAGTAAACATACCTTATAACCAATCTCCTTAGCGACATTTCCAAACAATTCAAATTCAATAGTGTATCTGTCTTGGTGTATTCAAGTCTCGGAACAGATTGTAACTTCTGCTATCTATGATCCAAGTTGTTTACTAGTTTAACCAAAGTAAGATAAAGCCATTTGGTTTTTTCAACCTTTACTTACGAATTGTTTATTTTATTGGCTTGTTATATAATTGTTATCAGTTTTCAGCGATAACAACAACATTATGATGACGTTAACGAACTGACTGAATATTGTTTTGATTGTATTATATAAATAACTATGGTGTGGATGTAATTAAATAAATGTGCAATACAGTCGGTACCTACATACAATACGATCGATACCGACTTGCTTTTTAGTTAGCTAGTAGCCTTGGATTGATGAAAAATAAAATACAAAATTAATATCCTGAAAAAAATTGAAAACTAAACGCTATAAATTAAATATAATGACATTGACAGTACAAGCTGACGCCTGACAAATTGAAAATTGACATAAACAAACAACCATAAATCAATATATCCATGATATGTGGTGATACCATTGTAAACGATAGTGGCGCCCTCGTTTATTTTCTACTCTTTCTGGACAGACTATACCAACTTAAATAATCTTGGACGAATTAAATAATAAAAATAAATCAAATCAAAATCAAATCAAACAATTTTATTTCAGATTACAATGATCCATTTGGTTAGTAAAACTTAAGAGTAATTGTTAATACTTAAATATAACACAGAAATAAATACTTTTAAAAGGACACTTTGCTATGAAGGGGGCCATAGCAAAGTGTCCTTAAAAATGAAGTAACGTGGAATAAAGTAGGTATGTGGGTACAGTAGGTAGTAAAAAGAGTAAAAACATGGAAATTATTAACTTGGAAATTAAAGTATCATGCCTCACGCAGTCAAAAGCTTTGAGCAGGTCGCAGAATACCTCGATCGCGTCCCTGCGACTTATTCTCCCATGTTTCAAATATGTGTTCTTAGAACACGGTAGGTACCAACAACAGCTGTCGATTCACCTCAATAAATTCAAATTGATGATTAGGAAGAAGTCCGTGGGTACAACCTAGAGTTAAATATATTAAATTAACTAAATTGGTAGTACCTAGAACCAGTGACGGATTAACCCTTAATCATATTAAGCAATTGCCTAAGGCATCACGTCTGGGGGGGCACCAGAAGAAGCACAAAAAAATCCGTCCTCAGGTCATCACGTCTCGCTCTCACGTCACCAAAAAAAAGTTTCTAGGACTAATTTGAAAATTCGCGCGTTTTAAGTTGACCGAGTCATCATAACCTCGCTCCTGCTTGCCCACTCGCTGCCCGCTAGTGCATTCGGCAATTCGAATGCACCGGAATTGCGATCAGCCAATCACAAACCACCTCTTCACCGCGGGCCCCCCGCATGGCGCCCCCGCAAATGGATGTCAATCAAATTATGCTTTGGTTTTTATTGTTGTCGCACCTACTCCACTTCTAAGGTACGTTACATCTCATCATCTTATTTTACAAACAACTAATGTTTTTAGGGGGTAAAGGTTTAAAGACCGATTCTAGTTCACATACGGATGGGGGGGCCCACAGGCGTTGATTGCTTAGGGCATCAAGTAGTCTTAATCCGTCACTGCCTAGAACAATATTCTAATACCTAATACTTAGTTGTAGAGGTACAAAGTAGCGGCACGTTCCTAAGTCTAGCGCTGAACGAAACGTGCGGCGGCGCCGCGGCGGCGTAATACAGGCCATACCTACACGGAGCAATTTTTAAAGGTCTTCTGTCCCAAAAGGGTGCAGTGCAATGCTAAGTATGGTGCGCCCTAGGTGAACGTGACCTAAGAGGTAGTTATCTACCTACAGCATTTGTAATTGGCTGGGGGCGGGCCAAAATCAAACAGTAATAGGTATAGGTACACAAATAAAAAAAAAGGTACCTGTGCAATCAAGTAATTTATTTATCACGTGATAAGCATGGGTGGGAGACGATTGCACTTTTTCTCCCATACGTTTCTAGCTGACTTTTAGCTAAAACCATTGAAAATATTTGAAGCCGTTTCAAAATATTGTATGGCTTAGCTAAGTGCCTACGTAGAGCTGGTTTCTCCCTACAAGCATACAAACTTGCCAGTATCTAAGTAAGTCAAAATCATTGGAGTTATCAGCGTTGGAACATCTTTACCGAATAGGTAGTCCAAATGGCCGAAGGTTTTATCCGAAACTATACATTTGGTAGCGTTGGACAGCTTCGTCATCAGGGTTTCGACATCCCTCTCATCGCTCACGTAGTCATTCTCACTCCCAATAAATACCCATTTCATGGTGACATTACTCAGATCGAAAACTGGAGGTGTCAGTTCACCGTAAGTTAACAAGTTTTTTACAGAGCCGTGATCGTACTTCGTGAAACCATTATTATAAATCTGACCCCAGCGGGCGAAGTTCTTCAGTGATGTCCCCCCTGGAAGATGTCCGGTCAAAACTTTCATTGTGTCTTCTGGGATTTGAAACGAGTTGTTACCAAGCACGGTAAATAAGAGCTCGGAACAGGCTGGATACGACAAATCGGTGGTTCCACAGAGGTGTTTCACAAAAGGTTGATAAACGCCGCCCCGTGGCAGAAACTCCGAATTAAAACCAGCTTCTATAAATCCAGTGAGGAAACTAGATAAGGTTCCATCGACTTGTATGACGCTAAAACGGCAGTGGTCGAGCCAAGCAGTAGGTGACAGCCCAAAACCGACGTTGATTTTGTCGTTGTACTCAGAATTTGCAGCACAGAGATTGAGGAGTATGGCGACTCCTTGTGCGTGTCCTATATAAGTAATCTGTTTCTTGCTGGTTACATTCAGCACATAGTCGATCACAGCAGGCATGTCATATTGCGCCATTTCATCAAAACTGAAGTTCCAGAATTCAGAGTCTTTGTCAGGGTTATACGTAATATGTTTGCGGCTGTAGACGGTTCCCCGTGAGTTGGGGACCCAGACATCGTGGCACGCGTTCGCGTATTCGTAGCAATGGGAACCGCTGGGACCTGGGGTGATGCAGTCATCTCCACTAAGGAATAGGCCATGCACGAACATTATTGGCTCCGAGTCCTTCAGTTCACTGCAGTTAGGTGATTTCACTCTGTACAAAGTCAGAATATAGCCGTCTTCAGTTGTCACCGTGTGCGTTTCCGAGTCAAATCCATCGTAATTCACCAATTTAGTAAAGTTTAAGTCACGTCGAGTGATGGCTATTTCTGTGTTTGTGGCTGATATCGCGACGAGGCTCCAGGAATGAAGAAGAAGAATTATAAAGAGTTTCATGATAGATTCATATAAAGTTCAAGATACGGAGACAGGTTTATTAGTAGGTAGGTAAGTTCCTTAACTACTTAGGTAGGTACCTCAATACGAGTTCTACTCAAAGCAGTTTTTTCTTAAATAATAAAATTTGGTGAGTCGCAACTATTTATAATAATCTGCCTGTACCACCAGGTGCTAAAGATTGGGGTTCCGTGCCCCAAGGTTGCAGTGGAACCCTATTGCTCTCGCTCAGTTGTCTGTCAGCCCGTATATTATCTATCAACAGACCTTGTAGCGCCCAAATCGAACCATGAAAACCCGTATTTCCTCGTGGAGTCGGACTATGAGAATTCGTGATTCCTTTTTGTCCGATGAGTCGAACCATATGGATACCCGAATTTCCTTTTAGTCCGATGAGTTGGACTATGAGAATTAGTGATTCCTCGCTGTCCGATGAATAGGACCAACAGGAAAAAAAAGGGTTAAGGTAAAGGGTTCTGACTACGCTCGGATTACGCGAGTACGAAGCCGCTAGCGGGCCGCCTGTATAGATGTTATCTACTTTTAAAAATCTCAGTATATTGTGTTAGAAATCTTACCATTGTCAAAAATCCTAGAGTCTGTTCAGAGAGAGACCCGTTGTGGGATTGGAGGCCGCTGCTGTGTTTAATTACCTTTTTTGTATAACGGGCAATACAATATAGCGCGTCTGTACTGTTACTATTTCTTTATTTTATGATTCAAAATGCCAACAGAAAGACACCGTATTAAATAATATGTAGTTCACAACGTTAGTTCACAATTTGGCTACGACGGCTCTCTTTCTGAACAGACTCTACCTGTATTGTTTTGTATATCCACCTATTTATGAATGTAGTGTGCATTAATTCATAGCTATTTATGTTTAGAAATTTAGTTACGTATTAGTTGTTAGTGCCGTATGTCTGGCTAAGAATATAGGAATACCTCTCCTTCTCCTCCCGTGGATGTCGTAAAAGCTGACTAAGGGATTACACCAGGGGATGGGCAGCAGCATCCACCTAAGTACTCAACACCAAACTGCGATCACCAATCCACCTGCCAAACGTGGTGGTTACACCACGCTTGGCAAGTGCCTCGTCCAGCAGGTGGACGTAGGTAGACAGGCTGGTGTTGATGATGATGATGATTGGTTAATATAGGTATAGTTAAAATTATTGAATTTGTAAATGCAAAAGAATAACTTCCGGAATTACTTCCTGACATCAGAGTGACTTCTGATGACATTGATTGTTCCGGCTAAGGTTCCGGCAAAATTGCAGTCGTACTTGTTCGTGCGCGGTCAGTAATTATTTGAAAGTGTAACAGTGAACAAGTGCTTACAGTTTAGTAAGTAGTATTATAGTAATCCTGGTATAAAACGTGAAAAGACTTCTTTGTTTCTGTCATCTGTAATAACAGTATAATATTAAGTACTAGTTGCGCCCCGCGGTTACACCCACGTGAATAATGATGAAAATTGATGATGATGATGATGATGAAAAGTAGCCTATGTGTTAATCCAGGGCGTAAAGTATCTCCATTCCAAATTTCACTCAAATCCATTCAGTAGTTTTTACGTGAAAGAGTAACAAACATCCATCCATACTCACAAACTTTCGCGTTTATAATATTAGTAGGATATATTAAGTATATATAAAAGAGATCGTAGATAACTAGTAGCTAGGTAGGTACCTACCTAATTACAGAAAACATGGGATGTTTAGCTCTTCAAAGCTAAGAATGAGTTATCTCTATACAACATTTAGTAACTAGCTATTATGTATGTAACTATAACGCAGATAATATATTTTTCATCCCACCATCTCGGAAAGAATATTTTTGCTATTCGATATCTGAGTGTAAAAGCCATTTTTATCCGCTAGAGGATAAAGTAAAATTGAATTTAGAACATCGTGTGCACTAAGTTTGTGAATTCAAAACATCATTAAACCTATTTACTTCTACCTCCATGGTGCCGAATTTATCATACAACCTTTTTTAATTTGTTAAAAATTCGGACTCGGATCCTTCTTGGTGTATTACTTTTTTTTTTATTTGCTTTACGCGCGCCATTTTCTTTTCACGTCATATTGTTAAAACCTTTGGTTGAAAACAAGAAACTTGAAAACTAGTGAAAAACCTAAAATGAGTGATTCTAGCGACGAGGAAGTTTATTCGACGGCAACAGAATTGACTGAAACTGTTAAAAATGCGCAAATGTTTTTTTTGCATTTAGTCATTTCCTCGCTGAGGTGGGATGAAAAGTTACGTGTTGCACTCGAGTGCAAAGATTTTTCACCTCGTGCTCTTTTGATTCCCTCGCTGGCGCTCAGGATTCTAACTTTTAAATCACTCGCTACGCTCGTGATTAAATTTTAGAATCCTTCGCTTGCTCGGTCATCAAAATTGAGCACGCGGTTAAAAAGCAACTTTGCACTCTTGTATAACAAATAACTATTATTTTTGTAACAACGCGCATTCGCATGGCGCGGAACCCCTGTGCGTGAGTCTGACTCGCATGTGGCTGAATTATCAACAAAAAACATTTTGTGTGAGTCATTGAAAATAACATAACATAGAACATAAGAACCTTGTACATACCACATTTATGCAAATAAAGATTTATATTACTTATATTATATTATTACTATTACTAAAATAGAAACAGGTTCCATTCATAAAATGTGAAGATAAAAATATGAATTGGATTGGTATAAATAGATAGGTATGTACCTACTTATATGATATGTTTTGATTGGTAAGGTACCTTATACGTACTTATATACATATTTTCAATCGATTTATTACTAAGTAACACTAAATTTGTGTTCGTACAACTTACAGTATTCAAAATAGCGCCAATTTAGGTACTAATGACCAAAGATTTAAATCGCTAATGACAGCAAAGAGCATAAAACAGTTTTTACTCTAATGCTAAACTCCTAATCAAATCTACAGGAGTTATTTGCACAAGGAATTTGTATGTCGAGTACCTATTCTTTGCGCAAGGAGTTTGTATCGAGTATTTTTTGCGCAAGGAGGTTGTAGGTAGGTATAGCATTGAGATGGAAGTCAAATATATTGGTGTGTAAATTCTAAATGAATTCAAATATATTGGTGTGTAATGTCTAAATTCAAACACCATACCTAAGCTTTTTAGAGTTGGTATAAAAACTGTTTTGGGTCAATATTTAGATTATTTAGTCATTTGGTACCTACAACATCAACGAAACTGCACATTTTGCAGGAGAGGGTTGTAAAGTTTTTTCAATTTTCGTTTTCCATTTATGACTCTTATTTCCATATTTCAGACTTTGTTGCGTTATTTTTAACTTCATCATAACTATCACCTTGAGATTGGTTTTAAATTCTAAGTTTCATGAATCTACATAACCAGCAAATTTGAACAGCTGCGTAATTTTGTTGGCAAATGTATACCCAGACACCAAATCTAATTGGTAAATATTCCTATGTATTGTTATCAAGACCTGCATTTTTAAAAGCTACCTACATTTTTATTTGAAAAAAGAAAAGGGCGTCCCCCTTCTTTTTTCAAATAAAAATGTAGGTAGCTTTTAAAAATGCAGGTCTTGATAACAATACATAGGAATATTTACCAATTAGATTTGGTGTCTGGGTATACATTTGCCAACAAAATTACGCAGCTGTTCAAATTTGCTGGTTATGTAGATTCATGAAACTTCATGGTTATCAACAATACCTATAAGTGTAAAGATTACAAGTCGTTAGGTTTTTAAGGTTCCGAGTCTGACAAGGAACCCTTATGGTTTATTTAATTCTTTATTGCACAAAAATAATCACAACAAATCAGTGGCAGATTTACACATTTACCGCCAGTAGGCTATTCAAATTTTGTCGCCCCTACCGACCTCTACAATTCTATACCAGGCGCGGTCACAGGCAAAGATTTCGGGGGGGGGGGGGAGATCATCAGGGTGTCCTTTTTCATATTTCCGTGAAGAACTATTCGTACCTAATTAAGAAATGTGAACAGTTAAATTTTTGTGATTTTGGTAACCAAATATTATATTACCAAATTAACAAATTTATAATATTTTGGTAATCATTGATTAGTCTCAATTACTAACTTGGTAGGTACTCTGTATCTATCTAAAACGTTGTCTACTTGCCATTGATATACCTACTTAAATAATATATGTCATTGCTACTTGCCTACTTTTATACAAACAGTTACATAATCTAATATAAGACTACTAACCATATCATTATTACTTATATACTTACTAAATTAAATTTAGCTCATTTTAAGTGAACTGTAAAGTTCTTTATGAGTGATAATAAACTTCTTTAAACCGAACCAAACCAGCTTAAAAAGAACGAAATTTGAGATATTTCGTATTTCAGAAGTGTGAACAGCCAAATTTTTTGTAATTTTAGTTGCAATTTTTTCGTGAATAATCGAATTTGGATCTCGAAGATGATTTCGATTAAGAAAAAAAATTTGGCCCCAAATTTGCCGCCCCTAAAATCTGCCGCCCTAGGCTCCAGCCTACTCAGCCTGCTGGTAAATCCGCCACTGCAACAAATGGAGGACTTATTACTATGCAGCATTTTCTGCCAGTCATCCCAGGATAAAAAACAAACTCACAAACAAATCCAAAAATTTACAAATTCTTTGACAAATTTAATTATTGTTCTGATTGATTAAATAATGTGCTTGCGTTTGATAAAATTATGAACTTAATTAATTTTCATTTTAATTTTTGGTGCCGTGGTGAGTGGGGTGGTGGTTGTGAACAGACCTCTCCATTTCCTTCCGGGGATGTCGTAAAAGCCGACTAAGGGATGGCACACCACGGTATGGACAGGAGCATTCACCTGAGTACCTACTCAACATACATAGGTACTGCGATCATCAATCCGCCTGCCAAGCGTGGTGATGACGGCATTTCCCCCCATTTTATTTCATTGGGTTCGAAGAAAAGACTTGACTGAGGAACTCTACGCTATGCGTGGCCCGAAACGCACGTGGTCGGTATTTTATTAAAATTTTATTTTGATAAGTATTTTGGTGGCACAAACTGGTTTTGGATTGTATTCTTCAATACGACTGTGCGATTCACTACGCGTTCCCTCCTCAGAAACCCGAGTGAGGTCGCACCAAACCACTTTAAAATCCCAAATCCTTCATCATCTTCAAGGTCCTCAAAAAATATTATTCTTTACACGTCCCTTTGCCTTCCAAATAAGTTCAGGCCCTGTCATGAGTTCGACAATAGAGCACCCGAAGCAAACTTCAAACTAAAAGTTGGGAATAGTCCGAAAAATCACAATCACGGTCGATTCTTAAGGAAATTCTTACAGTTAAGTTCCGTAGCTTGGCGTAGTAACGGGCCCCTATTTATAGGGTCTTAGCAGGGTGGGGTGGAACTGACAGAGGGGCGTACTAGGTATAATCTTCAGTTTGAAGTTTCCGTTTTGTTTTTAACATAACAACCTTGAACAGTTAACACCCAACAGTTACATACATAGTCATGATCCCACACTAGGGTTTCCTGTTTCGTGTGTGTGTGTCGATCCACCTGCCAAGCGTGGTGATTATGGCATATCCTAAAATTCCACCCCACCCATTGCGCGCATTGCACGCTATGGGTTGTACGCTATGCATCTATGGCAGCCAGTGGATGTCTACCGGCTGATTAAGAAATACACAGGTGAATGCTATTGCCTGCCTATCCCTTCGTATAGGTAATCCCTTAGTCAGCTGTTACGACTATACGCTTAAGCCAGAGCCAGTCATACAACGATTCAAGGATCAGCCCACAATTAGCCAAAAAGTACAGTTACAGACTGACCAATCCTAGTAATATTATAAACGCGAAAGTTTGTGAGTATGGATGGATGTTTGTTACTCCTTCACGTAAAAACTACTGAATGGATTTGAGTGAAATTTGGAATGGAGATACTTTACGCCCTGGATTAACACATAGGCTACTTTTCATCATCATCACCATCATCAATTTTCATCATTATTCACGCGGGTGAAACCGCGGGGCGCAACTAGTGGATTATATTTATTCGTATTTGTATGACGGCCTCTGTGGCGCGGCGGGCGAGTAGCCGGCTAAGTTGCAAGAGGTTGCGGGTTCGATCCCCGCTGCGGGACAAATGTTTGTATGATCTGCAAATATTTGTTCCGGGTCTGGGTGTTATGGTACCATGGTATTCATAGTTTCTGATTCCCACGACACAGGGAATCCTAGTGTCAGATCTAGACAACGTATGTGACTGTTGGGTGTTATGTTGTGTTGTGACAGTCAACAAATCTGATGATGGAGATGAAAGGTGGACTGGAAATCTTCGATGAATAATAGTAGAGTCATCATGACGTAATTTTGATCAATTCGTGGTTATAATTTCACCATCCTCATTAGAGTCCCATGACTTATTTTACTAAAACGTGTTTTACCAATTGTTTGTATTGTCATCCAAAGTGATAGGATACAACAAAAAAACGCCTTCGTGTACAATACACACCTTTGTATCTCTAGTACAACTACAATAACTTTTCATTTAAAAAACCGACTTCCGCCATAGTATTCGACAAAATAATTTTGGATGAAAAAAATTTTATGAAAGAACCATAGTGGTGAAAGGATTATGATACTTTCTGAATGCAAATGCTTGGTGTCTTGCTGAAAATATCAAAATCGCCATATGTATGCCTACAATATTTGAGGAGTTCCCTCAATTCCTCATGGATCCCATCATCAGAACTGGATTCTGAAAAAAATGGGACCAATCTGGAAGTATATGTACTCAAATAAAAAAAGAATTTTCCAAATCGGTTCGTAAACGCCGGAGATATGCGGTAACAAACATAAAAAAAAAAAAAAAAAAAAAAAAATAGGACCGAATTGAGAACCTCCTCCTTTTTTGGGAAGTCGGTTAAAAAATGCAAGTAAATTCACTCGACTTCACTCGTCTTCTTGAATTCTAATTAAAACGTACCTATACGTTGAACTGGTAGTACAAATGATACAACATCAGAAGAACATCGGAAGATCAGCGTTGTTTTGCCACAACACAACAAATGCTGAGCTGGACGCCAATTTGTGCCAGTGTTGTATGACTGGTAGGTATTGAGAGGCACACTATTTTAATTAATGTAATGCTTGTCTTCTGCGTATTTTTAATAATCTTTGTTAATCTCTGTTTGTGTGTGTGTTTTTTTCCCGTGTCATTCTTGTTTTTTTTTTGGCACAAATAAATGCTTTTTCTTTCTTTCTTTTCTTTCTTTAGCATAATTATAACTAAAATTCCATTAAAAAAAATAAATTCGATATTATTTTTTATTTGTTGTTTACCCGTGATCATGGCGCATGAAACTGTCGAAATATCGGGAATCAATAAAGCTCAAAAATCATGGTAAATATCCCGTTTCTAGTGATAATTATGTTAATAACCATGATAGTTTCAAAAGTTATATCAAATGATACAAACTTGTATCTCTAGTGTAATCACCTACTTCACTGGTGAAATAATTGCTGACAGTAGAAATGGACCTCGATACCTCCTCCCGGGATTCAACATGCCCGGGATGCGAGGGCCCCGGGGACGGTTATTGAAAAAGTTGCCCGAGTGGCAATACGGGCGAGAGATTATTCTTACCTTGAGAATTCGTAAACATGTTTTAAGGTCTATGAGTAAACTCGCTAAACTTCTTAATTTCGGTGAGTTTAGATTTAGTGAGTACCTAGGTGAAATAGGTGAAGCTAATAGTCAATTTGTAGTTGTAAGGCAGAAGACATTACCTTGACTTCCGTAACGCGGCGGGCGAGTAGCCGGCTGAGACGCAAAAGGTGCGGGTTCGATTCCCGCTGCGGGACAAATGTTTGCATGATCTGCAAATATTTGTTCCGGGTCTGGGTGTTGTGGTACCACGGTACTCGTAGTTCCTGATACCTACGACATAGAATCCTATAGTGTGGGATCAGTACTATGTTGAATTTTGGGTGTTATGTTATATGTATGTTACATTTGGTGATAGTTATTCTTTATAGGTATTAAGTAAGTATTAGTTTTTTACTTCTTTCGTAAAGTCATATTAAATTTACGTTCACCCATCCATTCGTTAAATCTTACAGATCTCTCTCCATACAAAGGGTGTCTGGAAGAAATCTTACATTTTGGTCGTGGTCTTATTGCTTAGAAGCGGTAAGACCCCCCATTGTACTTTTAATTATCATGTTAAGTTTTTTGTATTTTTTATTATCATAAGGTGTACAAAATACTTTCTATTCTTTAATATAAGACCTGCCGGTGTTACTAAAAAAACTAGGTGCCATGGTAGGTATACGTCTTGATCACAAATTGTGACATACAGTCACATACATAGTCGATCCCACACAGGATTCCCCGTTTATTCCAATCTTTCCTACCAACAGTTCGATGATCTAACTGTTTGGACAAAATTATTCCAAACTGTTAGCCTGACCTGTCGGACAGATTGGAATTTGGATTTTCGCCCAGTTTCCCCATGTCGTGTCGGTGTGTCGTAAGGAACTACGAGTACTGTACGACAACTGCACTAAGACCCGCCCCCGTATTCACTATCTCGCGACAGTTTTGCAACAGGCGTAAATTGTGCGATCATGGCTGTCAAAAGTAGTTTTTCTCCAAGGAATTTTTATGTTTTACTCATACAAAAGTTACCGTTTGATATATCCATGATTGCACAATTTAACGACTATTGCAAACCTGTCGCGAGATAGAGAATAGCGCTGCCGCAACAGACTTCATTAGATTCATTAGACTTTTGCTGCACTATTTGTGAAGAGATTGGATGATGAAATGTCTGAGTGAGAATGCTCTACTTTTCTCACAACTTTGTGTGGTAATAGGGTCAAAAGACTTCGCCTCTTCGGATAGTAGGTTTTTTAGTAGGTATATTTATCTATTGATTATTTGTTTACGGATAAATAAGCTGTGAGAACTTATTCAGAAGTATTTTTCGATAAAATACTAACGCTCTTATTCATAATAAATTTTTAAACCTTTAATAGCTATAACTTTTCATTTAAAAAACCGACTTCCGCCATAATATTCGACTAAATATATATGAAAGAGCCATAGAGGTGAAAGGGTTATGATACTTTCTGAATGCAAATGCTTGGTTTGTTCCTGAAAATATCAAAATAGCCATATATATGCCTACAATACTTGAGGAGTTCCCTCAATTCCTCATGGATTCCATCATCAGAAATGGATTCTGAAAAAAATGGGACCAATCTGGAAGTATATCTATTCAAATAAAAAAAGAATTTTCCAAATCGGTTCATAACAGCCGGAGATAAGGGGTAACAAACATAAAAAAAAAAATACAACCGAATTGAGAACCTCCTCCTTTTTGTAAAGTCGATTAAAAATAACTTTTGTCTTGTTTTGGCGTACGTCATTTTACATCAGAGAGAGCAAAACAAATGCTATTTTAGGTTAAAAAATGATTATGAATAAGGGGGTTACTATGCAAATCATGATTGTTATTTTTTCACCATTAGTTATCAAAATCTATCATGAGTCGGGAACTCATTGTTTACGCCCAGTGATGGATAAGCTCCGATGGGATAATGATTGATTATATTACGCTTGGAAAGTTATCCTATCTACTACACCAATATGCCCTTTCTCTTTTTCTGTTTGTTCCAGTCCATCCAATGGTTGCCTGGCAGAGATTGCTACTAGCGATAAGGCCATTTAACTCCCTTTAATTTCAAAATTATGTTTTTTTTGTATTTTTCCTTATGTTGATCAATAAAGAGTTTTCTATCTATCTATCTACCTGAGCATCTTTTTTAACGTATTCTCTGGTCGTTGAGTAGTCAAATTAAGAAAGGTAATAGCTACCGGTAAACACTAAATGGTAGTACTTTAAGATAATAGATAGAATGGTAGTACTGGCGGTAAGAGGTAATATGTTGGCCCGTAGATTTGCCCGATGTACTGACGAAGTGAAAATAACGCTCTTCAAGGCGGTCTGTCAGAGTTTCTACACGGGCAACCTATGGGTCAGCTATATATACCAAAAAATCACTGAGTGCCCTGCGTGTCCAATATAATAATACTTTCAGGATGCTGTTGGGACTGCCGCGCTTTTGTAGTGCTTTGGAGATGTTTGCTCAGGCCAGGATGGCTTTCATGTCATCATCTGTAAAAAGACGGCATCTCTGATGAGCAGAATACGAGGTAGTCACAACAGTATCCTGAATACAGTGGCGGGGAGATGTACCTCTCCCATTTGGCAACATTTTGTCGGAAGGGTGGCCTTTAAATAGAATTAAAATGTATGTTCCATTTATTATATCTGGCCTCCTTCATAGCAAAGTGTCCTTTTAAAAGTATTTATTTCTCTGTTATATTTAAGTATTAAATACTTTAAGTATTTGATACTTTTAAGTTTTACTAACCAAATGGATCATTGTTATCTGAAATAAAATTGTTTGATTTTGATTTGATTTACACGCCAGATGTAGAGCTTTTTGACTAAAGTATAAGCACCTGGGATCTTCATCTGTAGAATAGCCCTTTTCGGGATAGCATACTCAACCTGTAGAGTTTTTAAATTAGCCCTGATCTTATCGCTGGATGTGGTTAGCATGTAGAACAAGACTCAGTTTTTCTTTCGAATATAGCAGCTGAGAGTTACGGTAAAAAACCCGGATACCCAAAAAACATTTTTTTTATCCAAACTGCTTTGCTTAAAGTTGAAAATCGCATGTCATATTTGACGGAAACTGGTTTGCACTTTAGACTGTATACATTTTGAGGGTTTTTTGCGCAGAATAAGTTTGAATTAATCGAAATATACAAAATATGCGGACCATATTTTGTATCTATGAATCGGCAATATAACCAGACTTTTTTTCATTTCAAAATTCTGTTCGGTTACAACTATTATTTGTATATTGTTCTTATTGTTCTACCTACACTATTTTTTGCATCTCATTAATTAATCTCGTCACGTCGCACTGGGCGTTCAAAATACTACTTTTGAGACCAGAAGGCCTATTACGAGTTTTTGCATTGCAAAAACCGGAATGCTAAACGTGACTTACGTAGTAACTATTCATCATTCTGTGCCGCGCAGTCGGTAGAAACAGTTCAGATTAGTAAATACACTCGAGAGCAATGAATCCGGGTCACTTAAAGAATGTTAAAAATCTCGGAAACTAAAAATGATAGATTAATGCAATAAATTGTATTTAATAGACAATGTAATACTCCTTAAATGAAGGTAAAAAAAATATGAGTCAACATACATTTTATTAACACAAAATTACATAAAGAAAAAAACTGCTGATCTCTCCTTAAAACAAAAATAGGAAACATGAAATTTTTGAACTTTATTACGATTTTCTTGAATTTTAATACTTCGTATTGCCTCCTCGTGCTTCCATTACTGCGTTTACGCAGAAAAAAAACAACAAAAAAACAGAAATCAAACAATGATAAATGACAGATTACAAACAAAAGCAAAACCAAATGCTGTAATTTCGTAGTTCCATCTTCGAAAGTGGCCCTTTTTCAAATTTGTTTTTTTTATGATATAACTTTACAATAACTAAGAAGTTTTAATACCTTCATTTAAGGAGTATTACATTGTCTATTAAATACAATTTATTGCATTAAGGTGATTGCTCTCGCATGTGGCGCGAAATTCAAATTTTATTGCGTTTTTGCTCATTACAGCTCATCAACACTTCTTGAGATAGTAAAAACTGATTTTGCGAAAACTAGGAGACCTAACACACATGTTTTAGTTTATAGTTTCACATATAGATCATTACTTCAGCTACGAATACTCTTCAATGATTTTTACAGTGTTTTTTTGGTTTAAAGGTATGCGTAGCTTAACTAATGACATTTATGATATACTATCAATTAAAACATGTGTACTAGGTCTCCTAGTTTTCGCAAAATCTGTTTTCTCTATCTCAAGAAGTGTTGATTAGCTGTGATTTACAAAAAACACAACAAAATTTGAATTTCGCGCCACATGCGAGAGCAATCACCTTAACCTAGCATTTTTAGTTTCCGAGATTTTTAGGATTCTTTAAGTGACCCGGATTCATTGCTCTCGAGTGTAGTTACATGCTAATAGTTGAATGCTCACGTTTCGCATTCCGGTTTTTGCAATGCAAAACTCGTAATACGCCCTCTGTCCTCGCCTGAAGTTATAATCTACAGGTAGCCACATCCATATCAACAATAATAAAGTAAATTTTTTGGAAAAAACATAAACCGACTTCAAGCCTGTGCCTATAATAATATTATGTAGGTAATTCATATTTGAATAAACGCTATCTATCGGTGGCTAGCAGCGGGTAGGTATTTAAGTTTTACTATAACGCCATCTATCGACGTCTATCGACATTTAGCGCTGACAGAACCAAGTGTGGCACAGTATAATAATAGGTTTTTTTATGGGAACCACATAACTTTTCATTTAAAAAACCGACTTCCGCCATTGTATTCGACTAAATAATTTTCGATGAAAACAAAATTATGAAAGAACCATAGTGGTGAAAGGATTATGATACTTTCTGAATGCAAATGCTTGGTGTCTTGCTGAAACTATCAAAATCGCCATATGTATCCCTACAATATTTGAGGAGTTCCCTCAATTCCTCGTGGATCCCATCATCAGAACTGGATTTTGAAAAATGAAAAATGAGACCAATCTGGAAGTATATCTATTCAAATAAAAAAAGAATTTTCCAAATCGGTTCATAAACGCCGGAGATATGCGGTAACAAACATTTAAAAAAAAAAAAAAATACAACCGAATTGAGAACCTCCTCCTTTTTGGGGAAGTCGGTTAAAAATAATCTTCACTAAACTAGACATTCCGTTTCATTTTGAGTCAATTTCGCACTTGTAATAAAAGAGTACAGTTCACAGGGAAAGTAGACGTTTTGTTAAGTATTTCCCTAACAATCTTGACAACAGCAATATAATGGCTAATGGTCAGTAAGGCCCACTGTAGCGCAATAAGGAAACACTACGCCCAAAGGGCCACGACTAGTGGGCCGTACGGAACAAATGGCTCAACGGTTTGTAACGGACGTAGTTGTATGATGTTTTTTAACTTGATTAATGGTACATTTTGTAAATGACCACATGAACTGAAACAAACTAACAGCGGTGACCATAGATTTATAGTAAAGATACGCTTGACAGACAAAACAATAAAGCAATGTCTCCTTATAGCAAAATCAGCGCCATCTCTCGGATTACATTATAACTACGTTGAAATGAACACAAAACTCCGAACGCCATAACCTTCTTGCTTATTGGGAGTCCGGTTATTTACAACCAAGAAACTCGTACGCGTATCAATTAACATCCTTACAAAGTTATAGCGTTTTGCTTGTATAGCGTCTCTTTATTGAATTGGAGAGCGATTTACCAAGGAAATAAAATTGTTTTCTGTAATTAGGGAAAGTTCAACATACATTATCATTCATTTTGCCATACCGATGATAAGAAATGCCATATTTTTTTAAGCTACACTTTGCAAAGTTATATGTGCAGCCTTTCAACACTCAATACGGCATTTTGTGGCCGAAACGATCGCGCGCGGTGTACGTAACCGACTGATATCGTGGTGTCAGTCAACTGATTTTTGACACCGGTTTATTTGGCGGTTATCTAGCGAGCGTCCGCCGTGTCCTTAGTGTATGTCTATGGCGGTGACACAAAAAGATGAAAAGCATTGTGCTATTGGTCACTGAAGGCAAGTAAGTCTGACCATCACACTTATAAATGTGGCCGACGCTTATCCTACTATTCTCGAAAGTTCTTCGTTTTCAACAATTCTCGAGACTTTCTAATTTATTAAACGAGCTACGTTTATTTCTATGTTTACCCGCCTGTACAAATAATCTCAAAAATGATTCGACCAATATTGTATTTAATAAAATCAATAAGAAATGTTGCCGTGCTGTGTCCGACCTAAGAATATACCCCTCCATCTCCTCCCGTGGATGTCGCAAAAGCCGACTAAAAGATTACACCAGTGGATGGGCAGCAGCATCAAAAAATCAAATCACCTATCCGCCTGCCAAGCGTGGTGATTATGGCAATTCCCCTCGTTGTATTTATGGGGAAAGCCTCGTCCAACAGTGGACGTCTGATGATGATGGCTGGTGATGATGATGATGAAATAAGTTATGTAAGTAAGTAAAAGTTTTGGGCGTTTTTTTTTAATTTGGCTATAGGTACAAGGTACTACCACCTGGTGGTGGACAACCTTTTGACCCACCTGATTATATACGGTAACCTCTGCCTATAACAAGCAGGCATCTTTTTTTATTCCACCATACAACTAATACAGCATGAAAAAATTAGAGAAAAAAAACAACTAAACAAGCACCCCAACAAATATTTGCAGATCATACAAACAATTGTTCCGTAGCGGGAATCGAACCCGCAACCTCTTGCATCTCAGCCGGCTACTCGCCCACCGCGCCATACGGAGGTCGTCTATTGAGGATATTGGATATTTGATATGATTTGAATGTGCACTATGACAACGCTGAATTAATTCCTTATAGCATGACGCAGCGCGACGGCAAACGTAATGAACGCAGGCGCTCCATAAACTGATAGAGACACCTCGCATGATGGATGATTTTATTACATTTATGGTCCCGGTACGCCCAGCTGCAGACTCATAGGGCTGCCAGCATGTCTAGGTGCTTTCTAACAAATGTTGTTTCGCTTTTTATCATGAAACGATCGATGGCGATTACGTAATTCTGTTGCTATTGATTTGAATCGATTTCAATGTTGTTTCTATTTGGAATTACGTTTATGCGGTTACCTAATTTACACAGTCTTTTTGCAATTATTCTTTGTACGCAATATACGTAAATTGGGTAATCGCAAGAGCGTCATTTCGGATAGAAACAGCGTTGAAATCGATTGAAAGCAATAGCAACAGAATTACGTAGTCGCACCTCAGTAAAATTATCCACGCAGCGTAATGAATAGGTATTGTATAAGTGATCGTAGTTATTTGACACATTTGTTGCTGTAAGTTGATGGCATTGCCCTAGTTAATTGCAACAATTTGAAAATTAACTCAGCTGACCTACTAAAAGTAGTGAGAATCATTTGGGAACATCTGCTTTAGAGATATGCCACAGAAATACATACAATATACCAATGAAGACATCCTAAGTATCTATCCTAGTGGGGGGTTAACAATACATCGAGTTTGTAGTTCATTCCACTCTAGATGTTATGAAGGATTGATAACCCTGCCGCACCTGGTGGCAAGAAAATTAGTTAAGGCAGGTATATTACCTACCGTAACTATATTATTTTATATATATCGTGGTTATACCTATGACGACCTCTGTGGCGCGGCGGGCGAAGGTTCGTCTGCGACGCAGGAGGTTGCGGGTTCGATTCCCAAGCAGTAGTGCTCGCATTGCTGTGTTTCGGTTTGAAGGCTACGGCTGTCGGTGAAATTACAGGCATATGAGACATTTCATCTTTATGTCTCAGGGTCGGCAGCGCGCGTGTGATGCCTCTTGTGTTGCAGGCGTCCATAGGCTACGGTAACTGCTTTCCATCAGGTGGGCCGTACGCTTGTTTGCTTGCCAAGTAGTCTAAAAAAAATAAAAATAAAAGTATAACGAGTAGATCGTTCCTAAAGGCCTAACTCAACCCAATATTGTACCAACTCTATATTATACATATAACTTGAATACATTCCTGTACCGATCTTCGTAGGCTACCAAATAGTCAAATAGAAGCAATATCGCAAGCAATAAAGCAACGACCGCATGCATTCGATACTACGGAGAGTTAATATCGGTATTGTGTATTCATCTCTCACATGCCGTACATACCTAGGATGCCTTACATAAAGAACAGTGTCACTTTAAGGAAGGCCAACAAGAAACCTATAAGCCGACTGACTAACTGATTGACTATCAATGCACAGCTTAAACCGTGGCCTCGCAACCTGAAAGGTGATGTCCACTTTTTGTATGGAGATTGGTTTTTTATTCCGGATAAAATCTAACCAGCCCAAAGCGGTACTGATTTGGAACATAGTTACAAAAATAATAAACGTAAAACTGCAAAATAATATTTTTAGAATTGTATAGTTTATCCCGGTTAGATTTAATGAGTAAGTATTAAAAAACCACTATTGGACATCACTTTGGAGAGTAAATTTTTTTGTGGTGTAGGGGTGGATTAAAGGAGGAATTTTCCAAAATTCACCCGCTAAAGGGGTACAGTAGGGTGTTGAAGATTGTATAGAATAAACTCCACGTGGATAAAGTCGTGAAAGTGCCACTAGTAAATAAATAAAATAAAGCAAATCATTAGAAAAAAAACATTCTTCTTAAAACGCTTTTGTGTAATTTACTTGATCTAAGACCAACCAGAGCTGTCAGACATCTGAAATGTTAAGTACTTATTGTTGGAGTCCATCCATCAGCTCGTAGTTGACATCAAAGCATACTTGTAGCTACAAATACATAGGTTTAGTGGAGTTTCTTTCACATGGAGCTCAATAACTAGGATATGACGCTGAATGACTAAATTAGCAGTCAGATTTACCTACGAAAAACGTCCTAAACGCATACCTATTGACATATAAACTAAACAAATAATAGAAACGACCACTACCTGGGAACGGCTCTGGCCACGTGGTTCGACCGCATAGTTCGATCATTGGGTAGACAAGGTCTACGACATGCCTACGCCGTAGACCTCGTAGCAGTTTACACTGTCGTATTTAATCCCATGTCAGCCCCTTATACGGTGTAATGATTCTGATCCATGATGAAATACTACAAGATCGCACGAAAATATAGAACCCATGAAGGAAAATATAGTGAGGAAACCAACATGTTCTTGAACCAAAAATTCGAAGACATGTGACAAGTATACAAAAGAAACCTTCCTGCGTGGTGCACTGTCCTTTAAGCATAGTCTTTATATAACCACCAGTCACAAAGCCCTTTTCAAGGCCACCATACATCAAGCTGGCCACTGGTCTGAACCAGGGTGATTCAAAAAAACCAGTCCCATTTTTTTTATCTGATGCTAAATTTAAGCCTAGGTAAACAATGTCTGAAATGTCAATGAGTCGTGGTGTATCCGGCCTAAGAATAGACCCTTCCTTCTATACTCCCGTGGATATCGTAAAACCCGACTTAGGGACATCAGGGGATGGGCAGCAGTATCCATCTGAGTAACACCAAATGAGTGCCAAGCGTGGTGATTATGGCAAATCCCTCCATTGTATTCCATAGGGGAGGCTTTATCAAAACTACTAATGTCCATTTTATCAATCTTCCCACAAGTAATCCCACCTTATGCTTATGTGACATAAATATATTGGTCACGTAATTTCACCGTCCAAAAGCCTCAAGTATCGCTTCAGGCTGCCGGGTAAAAACCCTTGATTTTGCAAAGGTTTTTGCGGAGCCCTTGGCTTCAATGACGAACATTAAAAAGGACATGTTGTAGGCCGAACCCACTAGGCGGTAAAATGATTGAAAATTGGGTAACTTTCCTGTTAAATTAATTGATAATTTTGACAGCGACTGTCAAATTTCAACCTACCTACTATAGAAACACGAGGACTGAATTCAGGTTTTGTGAGTAAATTACCAATTTTACTTATGTGGGTAACGGTGGTAGTCTTATCTTCTAAGACTGCAATACCATGTTCGGTTTAAATAAATATATTCTCAAATAGACAAAAGTATGTCACTTACATGAGAAAACATATAACTTGAAGTATTTATAACATAACAGTAGGTCATTCGAGTAAATAAGTAAATAGGTAGGTAGTACCTACCTATTTACTTATTTACCTATTTTTTTATTTTATATAGGTAGGTACAGGTACATTGCTTGTAGAAAACTAGCCTAATACAGCCAAATAGCATACAGCTACTTGGCCATGTGAACCAGATTTTTATTACACTGCCATGTTAAAATGTATGTGGTATGTAGACCCCTCTACATTAACGATGCGTCATGAATGTGTCATTTCACACCGGTTGCTCTTCTATAGGCGATATTGCCCACATATTCCTCATACCTAGCTATTATAAGGGAAAGCTATTACGAGCGTGTCGAAACTCGCATCTGTATTACATAGGTTTATCCACTTGAGTGGTCACGTGATATTATGAATATTAAGAGAAAATTTTCAAGAAAAGTCTTGAGAAAAACCTACGATGGGTCTTCGTAGCTTGAGTTTACGAAATACGCTCAGATTTTCCAAGAAAATCATAGTACCTTTCATGTAAAATGAGAACAAGTAATTTGAGAACTTTGTTTTTAATGCGAACTATTTTTAATATCAACTTGAGGATACTAGCCACGCCACGTGGCATGATGTCGCTCTATTCCTCGATTACTAAAATTACAATTTGCAAAAGTGTTTGTACCTACATAATATAATTAGGTTGTTATTTATACGTACATCGAGCGTAGCGTAACCTGTATAATGTACTTTTGCAGATTTTCTTTCTTTTAATTTTATTTTTGACTAACCTAAGGTTTATTATTCTATGAACAAGCTTCCTTGTTCCTCCTCACAGGCACTTCCCACCTAGTAGTAAAAAGGATAGAAGGACCATCTTATCAAGTGCGCGCCGTGTTTGTTGCTCTTATTCCTCTAGGTATACTTGTAATAAAACAGCAGTAATTTTAGTTTATAGGACGTTTCAAAATGATCCAATATGAAAATGATTCAATGAATAAAATATTTTTCCACTTTGATTGATGGTATAAGTTACACATAAATACGCATACATTTATACCATCTATCGAGGCAGTAGCTAGCTCCCATGGATATAGTACCTCTAGCTCCTAGCTTACTGAGAGACCTACTTCAATACTCTGAGCTTTTACTAGGTACTTATTTACCTTACTACGAACCTTACAACAAACAGCAGGGCTACTCTTGACGCTCTACTTGATTCTTACTCAGGATTTAGTGTAATTTTTTCGTCAGAGACTACTTGATCCCATGGTCATTTGGTACTCTTGAATTCAATACTAGCACACAACTTGGAGGGAATTTTATAGAACTAAGTGAAATCGACTTTCTGTCTCTGTTGTTCTTCACGCAGTCAATTGCGTGCTCTATCTCGATTTCAAACTCGATTTGGTTCAAGAGTGCCAAACAAGCGTTAAAATTGAAACTGGATTGCGATTGGAACTGTTTTTAAGAGTAGCCCCAGAGGTAAGTATTGGGGTAAGTACTCATAGCTTCGTAGAAACATGAAGTAGTAAATCGTAGAAAAGGCCTATATTGATACAATTTCTAGTATTCAGTGTAAGTTCTTCAACCTTGGACAAAATGTTTTCACGAGTAGATTTATTTATTTCGGAGACGGTAGATATTAAAGTCCTTTGAAGTAATCTCTAAAAGGTTCTTCGAAAATAACAACAGAGAAACTTAAATCCTATTAAACATGAGCTTTAGTTTGGAAAAATGATTCGGTATAAGATGAAATATTTCACCAGTCGAATCCTTACTAATGGACTGACCTTTCTTTGTGGCCACTAAAGATAGCGTGACTCGGCGTTACTACAGAAAAAAAAATCACAAAGTTTACGCTACGTTTCGCTAGGGGCCTTTTTGGTAAATTATATAAAGTGAAAAAAATACGGTTAATTACCACTCTTTTTTGTCACCTTTGCTGACGTTTCGAGACTGAGTTCAGAAGCCTCTTCATCATGAGCACCACCCGCGACCGCGTTCGACGGTAGACCGGAAAAAAAAACTTCAAAACTTCATTATCATGCTTGTACCAAGTAACAAGTAAGAGCAGTGGACTCATTCTCTATGCATCAGCTTTATGTACACAATCGCGTCCCACCTAGTAGTAAGAAGGATCATGAAATCAAGCCAAGCCATGTTTGTTTGTCTTATTACTTTAAGGTTCAGTCCCACTGGAACTGGAGTAAATTTAATTCATCAAATAATACTTGTCATTTCAATGAATGAAATGCTTTTAGTTTTATTTTTTATGAATTCCCGTCAAATTTGCTAACTTCTGCTTATCGCTATCCTCTTGTGCTGTAACCCAAGCCAAGCCAACCTCGCCAGAGTCACGTACTGTACCCCCATATTTTTATTGACCACAGTTCAAGAAAGCTTCGCACCGCAAAACAAAAGGCTTTTAATGTTTTTTTTTCGAAAACAACATGAATTATTGAGTTTTTAAGCGCTGTATATAGCTATCGATTGCCATTTTAAAGGTCAAAGTTGGGTGGAATAAGCTTCTTATCAAATTAAGAAATAGGAAGTTTCACGAAAATGATGTTGAACTTCAAAGCTTCAAAGCTACGCCTACGGGAATGCCACTGCTTTCACCATAACTTTTTCTGGCACCATCATCATCGGAATTTGTCATAAGCTAGACAAGGCCTGCCCCACTTAATGCAATTGGGGAATATGCCGTAACCTGCCTCTCTTGGCAGGCAGATTGGTGATTGGTGATTGCAGTATTGATTGATTTCAATACTTTGATGGATGCTGCTGCTCATCTCCTGGTATAATCCCTTAGTCAGCTTTAACGACATCCTCCCGTGGATAACGAAGACGAAGGGGTCTATTCTTAGGCGGACTGATTTCTTTACTGAGACTTTGACGACTTGACTTAACTTTATCAAAATAATTACTTGACATTGGCAAAATTGAGCTAAGTTTTCCTCACAAGCCATTAAATTACTAAAGAAAAGAAGAAGAAGAATATTATTCAAATATTTAACATGACAAGGACTTACCTACAGCCCCACAAACTTATCTGAGCCATTGGTAAAAATTTTAACTAATCACGCACTTTCTAAATAAGATTACTATTCAAACACTCGATTTGTTTACAGTGACGCCGTCACCGAGCCAGCTAAGTTTGTGTGGCTATCATACAATAAGTATCTACTTAGAAATATAACCATTTAGTATCTGAGATGATGATAACACATTATTAATAGGCATATGCAGTGGTATTATAGGTCGGTGCATCAATCTTACTTACACAAGAAATGCTCTATTAAATAGTATGATGATACCCTACATAGGGTATTTAGCCCTATGTAGGGTATCAGCATGAAACTAGAGAGCTACGTCGTTAGACACCAATCAAGTCGAAATACGAGTGTTCCACATTCCGATAATTGACTCCCCCGGGCACATCTTGATTTACAACCAAGAGTTCAGCCGCCATCTTCCAACGACACAGCTGTATAACTCGCAACTTTGTGATTGATTTTGCAACCTACACATAATCGTTGCTATTGGCACTGCAACTGCTACCTCTTCAGCTTCATATTATGACACATTTTTAGGTTGCCAATTATGGACTTCATTAACAAAGCATGTCAAAATGGCAATTGATTCAGCTGTTTATGTCACAGATCTTGGAGGGTTTGTTTAGGCTCTACAATGACAACTCGAGGCTATTCCCTGAAGGCTTGGTCTTCCTTATTGCAAATAGTAAAAGTTTTGAACGGTTTAGATTCTTTCGGACACTGAAGTGGATAGGTAACCTATTATACCAATCCTACAAAATAAATAAACTTGAACGTATTCTCACGTCAAAAAACTGTCTCAAACTCGCAAGAATAATTACCTTATCATAAGAGGGTATAATATTATTCTTCGGAAAACTTGGAAAATCGCGTTTTTCCAAAAATAAAATCTAGCTAAATCGATTTTTGTTCTCAAAAACCCCCATAATATAGTAAATTTCATCGAAATCGTTAGAGCCGTTTTCGAGATCTCAAAACTATATATAAAAAATATTGCTTGTTTAATAGTATAATAATAATAATAATGCTGGGCATTTTACACAACATTATCTAGCCCCAAGCTAAGCAGAGCTTGTGTTATGGGTACAAGATAACTGATATACTTAATACAATACATTACATAGATACCTACATATTTTTTATTAAACATAGAAAAATACCCAGAACACCCTGAAGAAATCTGCAGATTGTACAAATATTTGTTCAGAGGCGGGAATCGAAAAGTATAGGATAGTATATATCTTTTAGAACCTACGATATGTTAAATTCAAGGCTCTTTTGAAAAACGACTCTGCCAGTCTGCCTCGCCATAACGAAAAGTAGAGTTGTAGAGTCCTTTATCGAATGGGCACCAGTTTGGATGCAAAGGCAACTGAACACGTACCTACACTGTACTCAGGTATAGGTAAACTAAGGAATACGCACAGCTTTCCGGTACATTATGTAGTTTTTGTTAATTTAACAAAGTAGAATCCAAACAAGCTCAGTATTAAATAAGACTTCTCGTTAATTCAAAGGCTTTATTAAAACTGTATGAAAATGAAACTACAGCTAGGAAGTTTCCAATAGATGCAACAAGTTTTTACCAACATTTTCATTTCGCATAAAAGTCAGCTCTACACGATTGTAATAAGGCCAAGATGAACGCAAAATAGTTTGTCTGGATAATGAGCTTAGTTTCAAGCGTGTGTACGTGGCATGGCACACTAGATAATATTTTAAGCTAGGCTAGGGCTTCAAGTTTCTAATCTACTTTATTTGCACTTTGTGATACTTTTTAGGGTTCCGTACCCAAAGGGTAAAACGGACCCGGCTACTACGGCTCCGTTGTCCGTCCGTACGTTCGTCTGTCACCAGGCTGTATCTCATGAACCGTCATAGTAAGACAGTTGAAATTTTCCCAGATGATGTATTTTTGTTGCTGCAATAACAACAAATACTAAAAAACAAAATAAAATAAATATTTAAGGGGGCTGCCATACAACAAACGTGTTTTTTTGCCGTTTTTATAAATAATGGTACGGAACCCTTCGTGCGCGAATCCGACTCGCACTTGGCCGGTTTTTTAACTTACTTTATACTAACTTAATAAGCGGGTAGGTCTTGTACAATAAATAATAAGGTAGTGTTCCTTATTGAACGAGCGAAGCGAGTTCTCTGAGTCAAGTTGGAAGAATCGGCGTTTGTATGTATGTGTGTATGTATGTGTGTATGTATGTATGTATGTATGTTTGTCCGATGAAAACTTCCAAACCGTTAATCCGATCTTCATGAAATTTGGTATGGGGGTAGATAGTATTGGTACAATTTGTAGGTAAGGTTATGAGCTATATCCATCAGGGGGTTGCTGAGACATTGGGGTCCAAGAGGGGGTAAAAAAAGTAAAAGTGAGACAGTCAGATCAAGTGGGGTGTCTAATGAAAGCGCTTTGGTTGGACATTTCAAAACTGTTTTTAATAATTATTTAGCCTTAGTAGTTTTCGAGATATTAGGGAAAATAAAAAACGTAAAAACCCAAAATTCTAGGGTACTTCCAGCAATCCCACAATGCTGAAATTTGGTATTCTTGTGGCTTTTGTGTCACAACTACAGGGAAAAGTCTGAAATTGAAGAATTTAGAAACATGTACTCCATAAAACCAAAACCAATATAACATCCATTGTTGACCTCCCATTTCTAAGAATTTGAATGACGTTGGAGTTCTATGGATTTCATCAAAAGGACGTTATCAATTAATTCGTCAGGTACTTGATATAGGTACTAACAGGTATGTAGTATAACTACGCCCCGTTGCTTAGCCCTATTTAAAGGTTATTTCGATGATGTGTAGGAAATTAGAGTAGTTACTGGTAGATCCTGTACTGTACTGGTAGACCTCGAGGGGAAAATTTTCAAAAATAATAATAGAAAATATGGAAATTACTTAGTTAAGTAGTCGGGCTGATAAAGGTGTTATCGCGAGGTCTCAGTTCGGGGCGAACCACTAGTTATTTATTGTACAAGACTTACCCGCTCAGATAAGTAGTTATAGATGATGATACGGCTAATAAAAAATGGTGTAGGAAAACACTACCTCATTTACATAACTGTTTTTTTTAACCTTGTCAACGATGTATCACAATAAGAGTATTCTAAGGGGAGGACTATGTCCAGCATTGGACCTCTACAGGCTGATGATGATGATGACAATTATAAATGATTCGCAATTTTTTTTGTGAAATTATTATTTTTTAGAAACAAATTTCGGCAAAATTACAGTTTACCCTGAATTTCATCCCGTTTAGAAATAATGAACTCAAACCAATTTAAATATTCTCGTCTAAGAGTCTTCAGACATTAACATTGAGAATTAAAACAATTATCTTGTTCGTAATTCTCACTTAATTAAAGATATTAGCGACTCAAACTGGATTGAAATGGATTAATGTATTATTTTGGCACGAGGCTGCACCTCTGAATTGGTTAAAAAGGATTGTATTTTTAGAGGCAACTAAATTTAAAAAGTTTTTAATTCTACGGGAATTACTATGATTCTACCAGATTTTACAGACGGAAACTCGATCACAAATCCAAAAGATCCTTTATCCTGTTTTTCAGGTGTTCAGGGGGCGATGCAGTTTGCTCAGTTTGTGGTATCATGGTAGGTACTCGTAGTTCCTGATAGCCACGACACAGGGAATCCTACTTAGTGTGAGATCAGGGCTATTGCTATGTTATATCTTCGGGTATGTTAATCACCCCATCAAGTGGGGGTCTGTCCTGCATTGCATCGCCCGGTTCGTGGTCACCACTTGAGAATTCCCCAGCAGTTGTTGGTTTTGCGTGCTTTATCCTGCTAATCAGTGGCATTTTTAGGCCTGCCAATCAGTATTTAGTAAATTTTTTACAGATATTTATTATGTCAAAATAAATTGGCACTGTTCTCAGATAAATATTACTAGACTGAAACTAGTAAGCTCCAGGTTTAAGTCTCAACTCGACTGAAACGATATTTTCAGCTCTCTGAATAGTGCGCTGATGAGATGAGACCCTGCATCTTGAAATGAAGCACCTAATTAGACAGATGTCACCTCGTCGCCTGAACCACTGAAGATATTTAAATTCTATTCTATAGAAAATCTTTTCAAGTATTATATTCCCGGGTCTGTAAACTGAAACGAAATCCTAACCGTAAATAACCAAACCACAACAATTTTGTTGTAGAATCTGTACAATTCACATTCATAACTGAACGATGAAATCAAAAGCTAACTCGCCATCGCATTCCTGTACAATGCGGGATACAGTCACACCAAACTGAGCTTAGAAGAATATTGTAATGTAACAATAGTTTGAATATACCAATTACTTTTAATTAAAAAAACAACTTCTGCCATTGAACTCTGCTATCTGCATGTTTTTATTTGCTAAAGGTATACGAAACAATAACTTGTTACTGAAAATACTAAAATCGCTATATGTACCTACGCCTATAATATTTGAGGAGTTTCCTCAATTCAAAAAAATTAGACCAATCTGGAAGTATAACTCTATCAAATAATAAAAGAATTTTCTTAAAAAATAAACACCAAATACTTGAAACCTCTCACTGGTGTGACAGTGTCTCAAGGGCAGAACAACTGCCGCAGTTGGAAATGACGACACTCGGAATTCGATTTACGCGGCCGATACCGACGGAATTACTTGTACTGTTTGTTTGTATTGCTCTTCCAACCACTTTCTGGTTTTGCTAATTGATAAAGAATGTGCTGAGGTTCATGTGAATTTTGCTAAAGTTTAGAAGCATCTGTAGATTATTAACCAGACCTATTCGTAGAGGATCTCTCAAGCGTGGTGCTTATGGCAAATCTCCCCATTGTATTCCACGGGGGAGGTTGCGTCCAGCAGTGGACATAAACAGGCTGGTGATGATAATGATGATGATGAATACTTGTTAGAAAATCATTTTGAGATAAACAGGGTACTTTTTTAGATAAATTACGACTATAATATACACCACGTATTTAATTCTCCTGCTGACGTTTCGTCGTTCCTCATAAGCACTGACCGCGACCACGCTCGAAGGTCGTGAGACGGAAACACCCGTTTGTTATCAAGCCAGGATAACTTCAATTCTAAAAATAGGTACATATTTGTATAGTGTGGTCCTCGACAAAACTTTTTAGGTTTCTAAGTACACAATAGGCAGGGCCGGATTTAAATTTGTGCCGCCCTGGGGCACGAAAATGCCGCCCTATGACTTAAATTTTATTTTAATAGTTTTGATATCTTATTTTTTAAGAATTAGAATAACTAATTGATTGCAGGAAATTTATTATGTATTATATAGCATTTATTATACATTATGTTTTATTTATATTAAATAATATACAAAATTTTAATGTGATACATAATACTTGAATTATATTTCTTGAAAGATAAAATGTTTATTTAAAAGAATTAGTTAATTATATATTGCATAGATTTTTTTTTCTCACTTTCCAAATTTTGCCGCCCTAGAAAATTTGCCGCCCTGGGCACTAGCCCCGTCTGCCCCTAGTATAAATCCACCACTGACAATAGGATTACAATATTATGCTAGGCTCTGATATATGCCCTGAATCCATGATTTCAGATCGATACAAAAGCGTTGCCCTTCAAGGCATGCGCTCGCTGTCAAATAACCAACGTTAGCCGAGTATTTCTTCATAGCCACTGTTATTTGTTCTATGGAATCAGCATTATTCACTATAACAACTATAATTTATTCTGCGGTGTTCGCTAAAGCAATATTAGCTGAAAGCTGAGATTAATTTACATAAGAAAATAAAAACCGCCTCTATTTGTCTCCGCCGGATTGAATCTCTGTTTTGACCTCACTGTTGGACGCAAGTCAAGGGGTGAATGTCCTTCGAAAATTTGATACTTTGCTTAAGTAATGCATTCAATATTTTAAATTAAAGGTTTATTTGGATGGTTGTTGACTTTTATGAATAGTATGTAAACCTTACTTTGAAGCACTTAAGCCTGGCGGTCCAGGCTGGTCAGTGTATGGAGGCGGCTCAAGACCATTCGTCGTGGCATTCTTAGGGGGAGGCCTATGTCCAGTAGTGGACTTCTACAGTCTCTTTCTTCTGTTGATACCTTTTGTGGTACTGAACCCTGCAAACACACTCTTTAACACATTGAGGTAAGTACTTTATACGATTGTTTTCCACAGCCTCTAAATAAAATCAAAAACAAAGTGCTTGAAGACATCAGGACGGATCTCGTTATATCACGAGAGTAAGGGATCAATTGGAGTCCTTATCCCCAACTTGTTACCTTGCATTTGCGTTTACAGAAAGTGATTTCACAGAACCTTCGCAGGTGTATTGTGTATGTCAGCACTTTAGACAACTTTACCTGGTGAACTTTATTTCGTTGTTTCTAAGGTCTAGTTTAGCGTGTCTCTTGTTTTAAGGATCAAGAGGTACATGAAACTGTTTAGCTTAAAGAAATTCTTTGCGATATTTTATTTTCTAAGTAATATTACTTTTTATTGACGACCTGTGTGGCGCGGCGGGCGAGTAGCCGGCTGAGATGCAAGAAGTTGTGGGTTCGATTCCCGCTGCGGAACAAATGTTTGTATGATCTGCAAATATTTGTTCCGGGTCTGGGTGTTATGGTACTATGGTACTCGTAGTTCCTGATACCCACGACACAGGGAATCCTAGAGTGGGATCAAGACTACGTATCTGACTGTTGGGTGTTATAACATAATATAACATAACTCCCAACAGTCACATACGTAAGTCATGATCCCACACTAGGATTCCCTGTGTCATGGGTATCAGAAACTACGAGTACCATGGTACCATGCACCATGGTACATAAGAATATTCCCTCGTAGCTCTGAAATTACTAAACAAGTTTTGACAACTGATGTATCATATAACGCACCACGGGTCTAGATATTAGTGTACTGATCATGTGTACAAAATTACATTGAGTTTGAAGAAATTATAGCCAAAATAGAAACAAACTTCGTTCACGTACCTACAAAAGACCGTAAGCGCCACAACAGTAACCTTAATTTAAGAAGTCTTCAAATTGCCACCAGCCAGGCAGCACTTAGAACGTTTTAAAGACAAGTTTGCTTGACGAGCACCAAGTTGATATTTAGTTACATACTTTATTGTGTCTTGTCAGCTCATTCCGCTGATGGATGGGTCCATTAGAGCTGACGAGCATTTGAAGCGGCTTGTGATGGGATGTGTGGCGAGAGGAAGTGTCTGAGGCTGTATTCTGAGTTTTAACAAGCAATTGACACGGAAAGAAGACATTTATACATACAAACTGTAAACAACAAACATAGCATAGAATATAACATTATTTTTTGCACAATAAACAAATCATGTACATACATAAATACATGCCTTTTAACCCGAAGGGGTAAAGCCTTAAAGGGCCTCTTTTCACCGTGGGTTGCACAGTCATTGGAATATAGATGTGACAAGTGGTGAGCTCATCGCCGCCATTGCTTTCCACGACCAACTCTGCTAACGCTTTATTCCAGTAATAACACACTCTCAAATAAGCCAGCAGCCAGGACAGATGTTATTCCATCGAAAATTGCCAAACAAGTTCGGGTTATCTAGGCGAACTTAATGCTAGGAAGCATTCTGTACCTTTACATAACTTAAGATAAAATTAAATCGCACATCATCATGCCCCGACTTGATTATTTTCATTTAACTTACTATCATTTTCCTCAACACCATATTCGTTTTTGAAAAGTTTTTTTTTTCTTTTACTTTTCAATAGAATTATTAACGTAACAAAACATAACACCCAACAGTCACATATTTTTTGATCCCATATCTCACAGCCCTGATTCCTTGTGTCGTAAGTATCAATGAACTACGAGTATGGTACCACAATACCCAAATAACTTTCTAAATTTCTCTGAAAATACTTGGAAAATTCACATTATTAAATTTACGGTTTTCATCAAAGAAAACAATCTAATTTTCCCGAAACTCTAAAAATATCTGAAATAGGCAATTGCATATTGATATGCATTTTTATTAAAACAGTAGGTATAGCTTAATAGCATGCTCAGTTCTAAAACCGCAGTCGCTTGCCACGCGCCGGTCGGGCTCGTCTGCCGGATATGAAGTGGGTGTGTACCTTGCTCAAACATCCGAAGCGGACTTATTACTTCACTGGATGTTATTCATCAACAATTTTCAGCCCTTTGAAGTCCACTACTGGACCACCACTACAACCTCTACTGGGCCTCCATAGAATGTTACGATGAACAACCCGCGACCCGCTATGTTGTTGGCCAATTGAGTAGATTTCATTGAATGATTGAAATTATTGCATTTTTACACCTCCGGTTCAACTCCAAGGATTTTATAAAACGACGGGACCAGGTTCCTTCAGATGATAAGCAATTAATACCACCTAGAACCGTTACCAACATGTTATTGCATTGAATCTGTCACCGTTAACATAATAATAACAAAACATGCCTATTATTTTATATGCATACTCTCAATCTGGAACATAACATAATAAATAATAATATAATACCCAACAGCGTAGTATATTCATTTTGTAAAAACGGGAAATTTTCACGTACCGATATGTTGGTGGAAGCACCAACAGGTTTCGACCCTAATCGAGGGTCTTCATCAGGGTGGGTATAGGATCCGCACTACACTCCCTCCGCGTCCTTCCTCGCACTGCGTCTCTGAGCTCGCTCCTCTCGGCTCGTCCGGCGCGGGGGTGGGGGGAGTGCTTGTGTCCGCGTCATTACACGTTCTTCGGTAACGTCCTTCCGGTCGGGTTGCGGTGCTCCATCATCGTCGCTGCCACTCCCGTCGCAACCATCGGGCGCGCCAGGAGCGGCCAGACAGGCTACACTAACAGTGTCTCTATCAGGCTCAAACACTTCACTGTCGTACGTCCCATAAAGACAGGATTTCCAAGCGTGTGGTAGAGCCCATCCTCTATCCCTGTTGAAATTAGGCAGTCGACTAATCTCGATAGCCTCTCGGATCTTACGAGGAACGAAAAACTTTTCCCTGGACAAGACCCTGGCCTTATCAAAACGGATGTAGTGCGACGTACCAGCGGTTAATGAGTGCTCCGCCAACGCTGAACTATTTATGTCCACATTCTTCATGGCGCGTATATGTTCAGTGAGCCTGTTTCAACAGGGATAGAGGATGGGCTCTACCACACGCTTGGAAATCCTGTCTTTATGGGACGTACGACAGTGAAGTGTTTGAGCCTGATAGAGACACTGTTAGTGTAGCCTGTCTGGCCGCTCCTGGCGCGCCCGATGGTTGCGACGGGAGTGGCAGCGACGATGATGGAGCACCGCAACCCGACCGGAAGGACGTTACCGAAGAACGTGTAATGACGCGGACACAAGCACTCCCCCCACCCCCGCGCCGGACGAGCCGAGAGGAGCGAGCTCAGAGACGCAGTGCGAGGAAGGACGCGGAGGGAGTGTAGTGCGGATCCTATACCCACCCTGATGAAGACCCTCGATTAGGGTCGAAACCTGTTGGTGCTTCCACCAACATATCGGTACGTGAAAATTTCCCGTTTTTACAAAATGAATGATATAATTCACGAAAGTTACTTTAGTAAAAGCGTAGTATATGCTTAGTTTTGATCCCACATTAAGATTCCCTGTGTCGTGGGTATTAGGAACTAGGAGTACCATGGTACCACAACACCCAGACCCGCGGGGTTATTGTCTAACGAACTGATATTCGCTTTCAATTACGAGTTTAAAGTACATTGCGCTTTTTGTTTTGAATAATATTATCTGTTCTTGAAAAAACGCTAAAGCACGCGGCGCAATGCACTGCAAAATTGTAACCGAAAGCGATTAACACTTTGTAGACCCGAACAAATATTTGCAGATGACGCAAACAATTGTCCCGCAGCGGGAATCGTACCCGCACCTCTTGCATCTCAGCCGGCTACTCGCCCTTCGCGCCACAGAGGTCGTCAATAATAAAGCTACTTGGTGGAAGGGGTAGGCTGTACTTCCTCGTATAAACTCTTTCACAACGAACCCTGTCACTACTAAAGTAGTAGGCTTAGGATACGATAGATAGGGCATGTTCTGTAGAGTCGGCTGTTTTGTAAATCTTTGTAAGTCTTATGTTTTGTCTAGGATTTACGCAATGGCTTTCGGTAAAACAATACACATACCCAGATGTCATCCCTTATTTACATAAATACGTTTACGCTTTCAGAAGGGATGGCTAAGTCGTCTACCTACCTACTATTATTATAACTATCGCTTGGGTCTGGGTTAAGTCGATAAAGTGAACAAGGATCGATAGGCATGTATTGCCTAGTTAGTATAGTGTAGTTGAATAAAGAATAGGTAATACTTTATTACCATTTAAACAACTGAATACACGATTCCAAAATGCATCGCTATCAGCGTTGAAAATCAGCGCGACATTTGACTAAAATTTTACCTTTTTATTTGACCTAATTACCCAAAGGGTGCGAACGGGACCCTATAAGCCTAAGGCCCAGATAAATAGAACGTAATTCGCGGTGACTAAGTCTAAGTCTTACTTTGAATCATCCCTATCTCTCTCTAATACGCGTGTTTTAAAATTTGTGTGACAGTGACGGGACGATTTCAAAGTAAGGCTTAGACTTAGTCACCGTGAAGTACGTTCTATTTATCGGGACCTAAGCCTATATCTGTATTCTGTTAGGTACCAATAGCCAGTTGAAATTTTCACAGATTATTATATAAAATAAATACATCTCTACTGTTTCATCGTCCTTATTGATATCCATATTTTTAATAATTTGATAATTTGTCATTATTTGCAAAGGACCTTATATCGCTCCGGGTATGCAAGGTCAAAGCCTGTAAGTGCCTGGACGCTAATAAAACGAGGCCACTCGGCCCAGACGTTGCCTCGCTTCATTTAATAACTAGATCCTTATCAGTTTGATGGAATTTCTCTCGCTGTATTATTTTCAAATGTAAATTTTGTGAAAGTATTTGTTTATTTAACGTTTCTATAGAATTTTCGTTTACCGCTTGGTAACCGTGATCTTTAAATTGATGAACGTTATCTGAAAGAGGACGGATTAATGTTTTTGTAGATGTTTAAGTGGCGGTTACCCAAGCGTAAGCGCTTTGCACGCGAACGAAGTTTGCTTCTAATTTGCTTATTATTTCTTCAAACTCCATGAAACTTTGTACACAATGATCAGTACACTAATATCTAGAATATTTCTTTTTGTCTTCCCTTCCTAGTCTGTCCTTAGCATTACAAAAGATAGTACCTAGGTAGGTACATCACGTGACCCGAGCAAAGTAATGAAATTGTACTTGCAGATCCGTCTCGACTCATTAGCGCAGACGACGTGACTCCACGACGAATGAGCGGGAACTTTCCATCAAAGATTATGTAGAAACGGTGAGATTTCATTTTGTTTTGGTGTTCCATACGAAAACGAATGAAGTTACGCTTTTACAAACATACAACATTGTTTAAATTGTTTTCAAACAGAAAGGGGGCGTGGCCTAACTGTGTTTTGTGTTAGCAAAAACACCAAACATGTTTGCCGCGACGAAAGGAAAATATCCCCGCGTTTGCCTGCGGGATGGGGCGAGGGGTTTTCTGGGGTTGGGGAGGGGGGGGTATGAAGTCAGTAGTAGTAGTTCAGTGACCATATTGAGGTATATATGGACCAACAGACTAATAATAACAACCAATAAAGTAACAATATTGGTTTATTTTAATTAATGGGGCTAGAAGCTTTGCGAGCAAGCTCATGGTATATTCTTAATATTGCATGTTGTGTTTTTTAAATATGTACATCAAACGGTTGTGTTTGAGTCCGTGAAGCGAGGATAGACGGCGAGCGCAACGAGCAGCTGTCTCCCTAAGTGAAACGATGGTTGAGTGAGTGACGAGTAGCAAAGTGGTGACGAGTGAATATTCTGGAGATGACTTCTGAAAATTTCATGGATTGTGATACAGCGACGGAGATCAGATTGCCCAAATGATACATGTGTGGACGTGGCTTAAGGTGGGCCGTTGAACTTCTCTTCTTTTAGCTGTCTGAGTTACTCCGATAATGGCCTGTTTGTTTCAGAGCATTCACTTGTAAGGGTTGTGCAAGTATTTAGCGAACATAACACGCGCGAAGTCGTGTAACGCCTGCCTCAATTTGGGTTTATTAAAAATAAAATTTATGAAGTTATTTTCGGGATGAGTTCGTGGAATTCTTGAGAAGATGTTTTTTAATCTTGATAAATTAAAACACCTAATCTGGGATCTGGGTTTTGTAGTAGAGATGCCTACCAAATAGTACTGGTTGTTTCGGAAATCCACGCGTCAAAGGGGCTCCTTTTGCTCCCCATTCCCTAACTGAAAGTCACTCGGTGATTAACGTTTGACAAGTAAAATGACCATCAATTGTTCAAAATTATCATTAAGTACCGTCAATTGATGGTCATTGTACTGTTAAACGTTAGTCACCGAGTGGCTTTCAGTACAAGTGCCTCCTCCAGTACCATCTCCTGAAAAACGGTTATTTGCGGCCTTTTTGATGATATTTAGTCACTCAGTGACATTGAAAAATCGCACCCCGGTTGTATAAATTAGGTAAATAGCTAATCGCGTTGGTAACAATTTTCCGTTGACTAATTCCAGTATAGATAAGTCATTTTATATTTATTTACAGGAACGCGCCTGCGCCATGCCACGAGATTAAGGGAACGGATTTGACGATGTGAAAAGATCACAAGTTCTATGAACATTAGCAAAAGATTCCTTTTACAAGATCAAAGAAACAGATACGACCAGAGTCTGTTCCGAGAAAAACTCTACTCTGATGATGGACTTAGCTATTATCCAAAGAGTAAACTATAGACTACAAAGACTATAATTTTATTTTCTTCTTTTTATTATGAAATGAGATTCTTTTTAAATAACAAAAACCTACCAGACAGGATCGAATCTCCGACGGTATCTAAAAACGTAGAGATGATACGTGGCGCAATAGACCGTTGCGGGTTCGATCCCGGTCTTGTCGATAGTTTTTGGACTATTGTAAAAACCTGTACATCCCATAAGTGTAGTTTACTTCAAAAACCAATTACCAATCATGAAATAAGTTATCTATATTTTTATTAAAGTACCCATCAAAGTTTCCTCTCTGCTGTAGAAATGCTTTTTTTTGCGCAAATTGTATTTTGTGAACAGAGCCATTACAAAATACAAGCCAATATACCAAATTATTACGTTGGTAGGTGGTATACATGTACTTACTGACAATCCTAGTTGTATTGGCATGTATACACGTGTTGTGCTCAAACCACATGGACTTGAAACACTTTCAGGTCACAGCCACGTGGAGTTTGCATAGTAATCCTGAGGGAATTATATTCAAATACATTAGTAGGTACAAGTGCATACTGCAAAATCCATAATCCTGTGCTAGTCTTTCTGTCATCTTCCATTACGTGATTACGAGATTGCTATAGCAATATATGATAGCTAAAAAGTTGGGTTAACATCTTAAAGTAAATTAAAAGTCTAATTTGAATTTTCTCTAAACTTCGATTGCATTCTTATATTCACATTATCCAAATCTGCAAACGGAACTACCTACGTAGTCATTTCAAAAATGCTCGAAAAACTAGCTTCGTTAATTTTCCTAAATCCCATAGGTAATTGGTCTAAAGTTGCTTAGATGATGTATACTTTAGATGAAGGCCTGATTAAGCTTCGTTTTAGACAGAAATCTAAACAGATTCTTCAATGCCATTTGCACTGTACTGGATTGATCATTAACCCCTTATTTAAGCAGTGCAAACACATTTGCGCCTTTGTCGAGGCAATCACAGTCAAACGCAGCCAACGACTCGTCAATTAGATTAGATTTGTTTAGTGAGCTGAGGCTCATTCAGGTTAGGTTGTGTGTACACGTAGCGGAGAAATGGAAATTAATTTACAATAGCGTCAGACAGGCAGCAACGGTAACTTTTTTATGAGAAAAGTGACGTTTGACAGCCCTGATTGCACAATTTTTGCCTGAGAGCAAGCTGAGAGCTGAATCTGAGTTTTGACAAGCAAATGACACGGACGTCTGTAGTAAGTAGTGTAGATTTTTGTATGGTGACACCGATGAGCGCCCCTAGCGTACACTCTGTGAACCTCATTTTCCATACAAAAATCCGTGTTACACAACACCATACGTCCGTGTCAATTGCTTGTCAAAATTTAGAATCAGTTCTCTGTAGAACCTGTCGCGAGATAGAGAATAGCCCTGCCGCATGCCGGTCCGCTAGTTGATCGCTCACTGATTATGTTTTTCTTTTTCATACGACTGTAAGAAATTGATTATGTGAGCAACAACCTTCTTTCGTTTTCGGATTTAAGGCCACAGCACACCGAATGCGCATGCGTAGATGTAGACGTGCACGTCGACGTACCACCGACGTTGTAATATATGGAACTGTATTGAGACATGGCACACCACTTGCGCTGCATACGCATCCAGTGTGCTTTGGCCTTAAAGGGTTTTTTATCCTCACGGTAAATGTTGATAAAATTTCGGCAGACTAAATGACGATTTGTTGAGTTTGTAAATAGCCTTACAATTATGAAAATTGAAATAACCAACCTTTAGGTACACAGAAACGGTGCTCGTTAAAGTTATCGTCCTTCGCGCAGCCTCCAACGTCAGCACTCAGTAGACGCTTATAGCCCTGAAATCAGATTAAAGGTAGATACATACCTTTCGCAAGGTACATGAAATATGAATTATACAAATATCTTTGAAAGCTCAGTGGAGAGGAAGGAACTGTTGTAATGAGAGATGGCGGATTCGATTCCTTTTGTTTGGGTATTATGTCAGAAGACTCTCAAGAGACAATTTTAGGAGTGTCTGGTTGCGCAAATTTGGACTGTAGTAACATGGCAAGCATTGTTCTTAAATACAATGACCAAAGTTTTAATTCATTTAAATCATAACAATCATTTTGCATTGTCTTATAAACTAGGTGAATTAAAGAAGCGTTTCACTAAGAGCACCGATTTGAAGAGCACCAATCCTATTCTACTTTGAGCACCGATTCATATTTTCGATCGGTGCTCTTAGTGGAATAGTAGAACATTTTAAAAATCATTCCACGAAGAGAACCTACGGTAGAGTAGCTGCTAGTGATGGGGTATTTTATACATAATTAAGCCTGTCCCTCGTGGCCTTACATGTATATTTTACATATCTAGTCGCTGTCGTTGCTTCTGCCACGGTTGGTTCATGTCAACATTGACTGACGAGAAGGTATATAGTACTTATTGTTTTTAAAAGGTGTTCTCTTGATATATATATATATAAATGAGGTACAATGCATATATATATATATATATGCATTGTACCTCGTTATTTGAGGCCTTAGACAAAGTAACATTCTAAAATAGCGATGACGCCAGTAGAAAAGTTCAAAATGTAGGTAAGGGATTAACGCTAGCTATCGATATGTCACGTGGTCTATTGTATTGTACTACGACTCTAGAAATGGAATCGCTTCGGAGCGAATGCCGTTTGGCTTGGCCAGCTGGTGTAGTCTTCGAGCAACACGAACTTCCTGCCGCGAGCCGGAAGGACCACGTTCTGTCTTTTTTTGCGGGGGGAAATGTGCGCACAAGCGCAATTCCGCATATACACATCTAAATACAACATTGTAATGACGACTGTAGTGTACTGGTAAATTATTATTATTATTTACATCTATAGAATAAAATATATATATATCATTTTATTAGTAAGTCTGTCGTCTCGGACATACACACCACGCAAGCATGTGGCAGGGATGGGACAGGCAGTCTAATGTCAACCGCCGTGCAGGGCAGACGTGGTGTGTGCGTTAGCGAGCCGATATAGTGTAGGATAGTGATATAAGGAAATAGTGATTTCTACATGGCGACGAGGTGAAAACCGTAAGTAATGTTTTCATTTTCGAAGAAAAAAAAAAAAAATAAAAAAAAAATGTTTAGTTTCAGTTAGGGTATGTCATGGAAGTACTATGCACTTCGGGGAAGGTATTTAGTGAAAATCTGCGTAACATACGTCAGAACCTTCATTGTCAAAATAAAGATAATAGGAAAGTTATACGAGGAACTTTATTTGTCCGAGGTAAATAATTTGCAATATTTATACACTTTACACTTTGATTGGATAAGTTACTTACCGCAATAAACCTGCCTTTCACTACTACCTACTTATTGACGCAAGAGGTACGGGTACGTTGCCCGCTTCGGGACAAATGTTGGCATGGTCTGCAAATGTTTGTTCTGGGTCCGGGTGTTGTGGTACCATGGTACTCATAGTTCCAGCTACCCATGACGTGGGGAGTCCTGGTGTGGGATCGAGACTATGTATGTGGCTGTTGGGTATTGTCACAAATTACTATTTATTTTGTGGTGTTGTGTTATGAAATATATGTTTTACTTCTATCCAAGCAACGATATGAAAGTGAACAGAGTGGTTATTCGCTATGATCTAAAAGATCCCTTGTCAATAACGTGTGACGTCACCCTTACAATTCAGCAATGATTCGACGCAGATATCGTAACGAGGTTGCGTTATGTTACGTTTGGTCATGGCGAATAAGGGGGCAGCAGTGCTGATCATCAAATTAGTGATTACCAGCCAACTTTTTTGCGTTACCTACACCAACCAAATTATATCAAATAAATCAATCATGCATGAATAACTATCTCAGCATAACAGCATTCATTTCATGCCCATTCATGGCCGGGAGGGTTATGACAATATTATTCTCTTGTTTCGCTAGTGAGTTCAGCCGTGTGGGGTCTAAAACATTATAAACAGTTACGCATACAATAGGTATTAAAGATATATTTTAAATTAATGATAACTTCCTAGCTATGAAGTATCTTTAGGTACCTACCTACGAATTAAATTTTAAGAATAGATGGAATCGGATCACATTTGCATGTGTGATATACTACACCAGATAACAAATACCAACCTATTTGTACGGTACGGATACAATATTCTTGTTCCGTTTGCAAATAATCAAGTAATGATTACTTTACGTAAAAATAGGTGCTTAAATACTTAAATCATTAATAAACTTAGTTTTCTATCTTATCATCTATATTATGATAAAAATGTATTCTATAATTATTTACTTACCTACAGATGCCTAGATGGATTCTATAGAAATGAGTAAGTAAATAAAAAAAATCGGTGGGTAGATACATTCATTGACCGAGCCAGCGAAGTCCTTGCAATGACTGGCAAGATTTGCATTCGTGTGTTCGGATGTATGTAGGTATGTATGTTTGTGCGTTGGTACTCGCGTACAGGTCGTGTTTTTGACCTTGGTGAGACTTGATATACAGGTTCTACAAAATTATAGAATTTGTTTGTTGTCAGCGATTTTAGATTGGAGGGGTATTTACCACCAAAAGGGGAAGGTTTGTTGCGACGCCATTTACCGTTAAATGAAAGGAGTCGTAAGAAAGGGCTATGTCTAAACATTTAAAAACTGTTATAATTTTATTTTAGGATGTGGTTTTTGAGATAAAATTAAAACTTGTAAGAGTTTCAACGACTTAGTGGTTCAGGTAAGATTGGGTACGTATATATAAATATATATATATTTAAATATTCTAGATCGCGCTATGGGTGCGGTTTATAACGTTTACACGTTTATTTATTTGTAGACTTATATATGCCTTCAAGGCCATCCGACATGTCACAAACTTCAATATGTTTATGCAAACCTTCAATGCTCTCTGCCAATGTATTATTAGCTATGGTATCTGTATATGGGGAAGTGCATGTAAGAGCGCGTGATTGAAGTCGAAAGAGCGCAGCGAGTAGTTTTGAAGGTATTAATGTTTTTACCTTTTCAACATCCCATTATTACCGAGGTAAGTATATCATAAGGCCCAAATCTTAAGCGTGCGGAAACTATTTATATCAATTCTTAAGAAGATATCACAAGGTTTACATTCTTCCAGACCAGAATAAGAGAGTTGATGCTATCTTGTTTCGCAAACTACATAGGTCAGATCTGGCCGGAAGGAATTATAACTGTATAGCTATATTTGTGTGTATTTATATAAATTAAAAATTAGATTAAAAATAAGATTATAGATTGGCTTGAAAAATTTGAGTATGGTGAGATAAGAGGATCTATTCGTGGTGCTAAAATAAAACAATCTTGAACACACTCCACTCGCACACATTATATTTGAAGTATATTTGCAATAAAACAACTACTTTATATTTTTATTATTGATATTACTATGATAAATAACTTGTTTAATAAGTGCATTATCAGTATTATTATAATCTCAATTGTGCCTCAAACTCAACGATCATCAAAGCATCAACTTCACAAGGTCTACTGTTCGCACAAGTACTAGTATAAATAATTTGCGGTATGCATTAAATTGCGGTATGCATTAAATTGCGGTATGCATTAAATTGCGGTATGCATTAAATTGTGGTATGCATTAAATTGTGGTATGCATTAAATTGCGGTATGCATTAAATTGTGGTATGCATTAAATTGCGGTATGCATTAAATTGCGGTATGCATTAAATTGCGGTATGCATTAAATTGCGGTATGCATTAAATTGCGGTATGCATTAAATTGCGGTATGCATTAAATTGCGGTATGCATTAAATTGCGGTATGCATTAAATTGCGGTATGCATTAAATTGCGGTATGCATTAAATTGCGGTATGCATTAAATTGTGGTATGCATTAAATTGCGGTATGGGCGTGTGATCGCGGACCAAGCATTAAATTGTGTACGATGCATTATAATATTAAATTATGGTTTAGGCGTTCAATTGCGATTTAAGCTTTTAATAGCGATTCCTACATTAGTTAAATTGAGATAATGGCATTCAATTGTGATTGGAGCTTTCAATAGCGATTCATACATTAGTTAAATTGAGATATCAGCATTCAATTGCGATTTGTGCTTTTAATAGCGATTCATACATTAGTTAAATTGAGATATCAGCATTCAATTGCAATTTGTGCTTTTAATAGCGATTCATACATTAGTTAAATTGAGATATCAGCATTCAATTGCGATTTGTGCTTTTAATAGCGATTCATACATTAGTTAAATTGAGATATCAGCATTCAATTGCAATTTGTGCTTTTAATAGCGATTCATACATTAGTTAAATTGAGATATCAGCATTCAATTGCAATTTGTGCTTTTAATAGCGATTCATACATTAGTTAAATTGAGATATCGGCATTAAATTGCAATTTTAGCTACCGTTCAAACCATTTCACTATTAGATAGTGAATTTTGATGATAAATTAACAGGTAATCAAGGGGTTAACAAAGAACAATAAAAGACTGAACCTTGTTCAAGATGTGGAAGTTGGAGCCACTATTCCCTAAATAGAAACTGCCTAGCAAAAGAAAAATAAACTGCAAATGGTCAGGATGCAGGTCAGGAAAAACATACGCAGAAAAAATAATAAAAATAGAGGAAGACACGACGACATAATATAATGGAAAAGCAAAAAGACCTAGACGTGTTAATGACATTGAATAAACGGATCATCATAATCATCATCATCAGTCTGTAGGAGACACCACTGCTGGACATAGGCCTCCCTCTAAAACGCCACGACGCATAACCTCCACTCGCGAAACTTTATTCCCCATCGGTTATCGGTTCTGCGAGCTATATGACCTGCCCAGCCCATTGCCACTTCAACTTGCTAATTCTGAGAGCTATGTCGGTGATCTTGGTTCTTCTACGGATTTCCTCATTTTAGATTTTATCACGCAGTGAAACCTCTAGTACAGCTCTCTCCATAGCCCGCCGCATAACTTTCATCTGGTCTATACGGCCAATAGTCATCACTTCTCGGTGCGTAGGTCATCAGGGCAACACACTGATCATATAGACTTTCGTCTTGAGGCTTTGAGGTATCTGTGACGGGAAGATATGACGTAGTTTCCCGAACGCTGCTCATCCGAGTTGGATTCGTCGGTTGATCTCTTTGTCGTAGTTGGACCCTCCTAGTTGAATCGTCTCAACCAAATATAAGCGGAGGTAAACGGCTCCAACAATGTCGTTTCCAACGTGCACCGGCATAGGTGCGACAGGGGCATTTGACAAGATGTTTGTCTTGCCCGTGTTCATTTCAGACCCACCTGTTGGGAGACGGTACTGCGGTCTCTGAGCATTGTGCCAAGGTCATCCAGCGAATCTGCCAAGATGACTAAGTCATCGGCATATCGAAGGTGAGTGATGTATTTCGCCATTGATGTTTATGCCTTCTCGGTTGCAGTGCAAAAGCTTGAAAACATCCTCCAATGCTGTGGTGAACCGTTTTGGAGATATACCATCTCCTTGTCTGAACCCTTTCTGCAATTGGATAGGTACAATCCGTGCACTGGTCCTGAAGACGGATTTACATAGTGGCCCTGCTATATAAACACTTCAACACTTCAATGTACAGGAGGTCGATCTGGCACCGCTCTAAAGACACTGCCGGGTCTCGGCTGAATCGAAAGCTTTCTCGTAGTCCACAAAAGCTAGACAGAGCGGCTGATTATACTCTTTGATTTCTGCCGGAGCATGAGGAATAAAATTAGTAATACCTACTAAACTTCGTGAGAGGGTTTAATTAACTCACATGGAGGTCATCCATGGCAATGTATAGCCATGAAGGCAAGATTAAAGTATGGTGGCCTTAGTTACGATAAGGAAGATGAGAATATTTGCAAGGCCTGCAAGATGCACCTTGGTCTCGGCTCCAAACCGCCAAGCCCACTAAAGAGACGTGAATTACCTACCAACCGAACCATGGACAGATGTAGCGATTGATCTCATGGGACCACTGCTCTGAGCAACGACTACATATTGTTATAGTTTATGTATCTTTATAAAGCTGGTTAGAAAAGCACAGATTTTAAGTTAAAAAAAAAAATACAAAAAGGAAGGGATGTAGTGTACTGGTAAATTATTATTATTATTTACATCTATAGAATAAAATATATATATATCATTTTATTAGTAAGTCTGTCGTCTCGGACATACACACCACGCAAGCATGTGGCAGGGATGGGACAGGCAGTCTAATGTCAACCGCCGTGCAGGGCAGACGTGGTGTGTGCGTTAGCGAGCCGATATAGTGTAGGATAGTGATATAAGGAAATAGTGATTTCTACAACGACACTCACACTAACAAACCTTGCACACCTCCTCATAATAACAACAAACTAGCAACTAGTGTTATTAAACGCATATGCCTACTTTGGCTTTTAGTTTGACAGAGGGGAACGCTGCGAATGGCTACTCCCTTCCGTGTTGCTTGAAGGGTGTAGGCTACTAGCGAAGTTCTAGGCCCTCCAAGATCGTCGAGATTAAGAAGAGGTTACCGGTGGAATGCTTAAGCCCTTTTGTAAGCTTTTGTAAACAACATGAAATTTTGTACACCATGATCAGTACACTAATATCTCGAAACCCATAGAGCGTATTTTTTTTTTAAATTTAGTTTTTTAATTTATGATTTGGTAACCATAATATAGTTTTATAAGAAACTAACGCACCTGGCTCTAGATATTAGTGTACTGATCATGTGTACAAAGTTTCATGGAGCTTGAAGAAATAATAGGCAAATTGAAGCAAACTTCATTCGCGTGCACCGTTGCATTCGCTAACTACTGGTGAGTTACGTAGTAACTTATTTGATCTGCGTTTATTTTTATACTACTAGGCAAGCAAGCAATCATACGGCCCACCTGATGGAAAGTAGTTTCCGTACCTAGCCTATGGACGCCTGCAACACCAGAGGCATCCACACGAGCGCTACCGACCCTGAGACGAGCATTACTGCTTGGCGGCCAACGATCTCTAATACTCACATAGATATCGGGTCGGCGCAATAAAAACGTCTCGGTGAATTTAAGCTCACTTGAAAAGTGAGTTTGTATTTGATTTAGTTCGCTTCAAACAAAGCCAATGTAAACACGTGTCACAATGCCGCAATGTATATTTAAAAGTTGCAAAAATAATCCCCGAAAAAACAATTTAACGGCCGGAGTGTCTTACTTTCGTTAAGTACATGTAGAATAAGTTGTATTTTAAGCTTTAAAGTAACAAAAAGTATGAAATTTTGATCAAAATTACCGATTTTAAACCACCGCTACAAATGTTTGGACAACGTTGACGCAAAATTGTCTGTAACAGAACAGTAGATGCATGGAGTAGATTTGTATTGTAATAATTTGTTTTTACCAGAACTTTAAAAAATTTTAATACTACTTTTGTGTCTGTTTGTTGAACTCTCATCAGATACTTGGCTTTCCTTTTTTTTATTTTAGCTTTCCGAGCAATCCATTTACGCTACTGTTATTTAACCAAATCTTTGGTTAACAACCCCTTTACATCTATACCAACTGATAATGAGTCCTCTCGCTTTGTTAAAACTTATGAACCAGAATCACTTATAGAACACATTATCGTAAAAAAAAAGTACTTTTTCAAATTCTTTTATCATATTATAGGTATATTTCCCAAATATCAAATAAATGCCCAACCTACGGCAGGCGCCTGTACGCCCGCCCTCAAGCACTTTACGGTTTTTGTTGGAAAACTTTGATGGTCGATATCTTTTTTTATTATGAAACGAGACAAACGTAACAGAACATATATTTTTTATATTTGAGCTTTTTATAACTAGGGCTTCATTATCAGCCTGTAGGTACGCAGAATGGAAAATTTTTAATGTTGAGCTGTTTTAAACATTTTGGGTTTTGATCAAATTATTGCACTAAACTGTACTTGTATTATAAAGATTGTAAACATGAATATAAAGATGTGGAATTTAGTGATATTTTTATTTGTGACATCCAGCGATAGACATCTTGGCCAAAAACATAAACATACACATAAATATACACACAACAGAACGTTAATAAAATAACAAGTATATATACTATCAATATCAAACATACATGCCCAAAACATAAATAATTTTAACTTAACTTTAACGTGCATATTATAAATTATTTAAGTGATCAACGCGACTCCATACCTTCTGTAGTTAAATTTGAAGAAGCAAACAGAAGCGAAACCATGGAAACGGATGGATGTAGCTCGCAAGGTAATAACGGGAAAAAGAACTTTATTTGTAGCTCTTTAAGGTTGATTTCACACTAGTTGTTTAACCTATGTCTTTTGATTTGACAAGTGACAGGAGTAATATAATTGCTTTGCTCGTTTTTTGTGACGAATGATCGTAAGTGTAAGATAATATTTTGAAGATTTGCTACTTTTTTGCTAGGTGTCATGGTTGTAATTAGGTTGAACTTAGAACTGTTTTAAAACTTTCATCTTTGTTCGTTAGTAAACAAATGTAGCTGTATAAGTATGTATCCATGCGGACAGTTTTTAGCTTTCATTTTGTACGTGACCCTGGATCTATTGTGAATTATAAGATCGTTGTTGGCGGCAGTAAAAGGTACGATATATAGATCTATAGGTATAGGTGTGTTGTTGGACATATCTTTATTGCAAAATCATTTACTATTCAAAACACTGGCAACAATTCAATCCAGTACCTAATCGGATCCAACAAAGTAATTATCCTCCTAAGCGTTTTCCCCAAAAAATGCCAGCTCCAGAATCCAATCCTTCACCCAATTTGAAACTGGACGGTCATGTCTGGCAGGTCTGTGTCACTCCAAATTGTAAAATGAGCTTTATAGACTATAGACTAGAGTAATTATAGTTCATCACTTCAGGGCATAGAGTTCTCGCAATCGCTACTAAGCACAGTGTTCGGCTCTCCTTATCCACATCCTGCCCACCAACGGTCACCAACTGCAAATCCTCTAGGCTGTGTCGATTACATTGTTTCTCTGTCGGCGTTTAGAGAAACTCTGTGCATAGCCATTTCATAGCGCGCTAAGCTACTTCAGTGATGTTTCACTGTGTATATGTTATGTTATGTATGGCTATAAATAGCTATTGGATAAGATTTAACAGAGTGAAACTTCTACGTTACAAATTTTGCTCTGTGGCTGTGACGGTCGTGGCTTTACTGGTTGGGGTAAGGAGCCGTGGGTCAAGGTTATGGAGTTTTTCCACGTTTTGTAACGCTTTAAGGCATAAACAGAGGATACGATTTTTTTTGTAGAAATTACAATGTATTTTGGTATACATTTTATTAGTAGGTAATTGTTACCAATTTGATTTGCACGCATCTTAGTATCTGTGTCGTTCCAAGCGTCCGATTATATTATACGCATATCATAACTATCGAAGATATCAGTGAATTTTCTATTACTGAACACTTCTGATAATTCACACAGAAAATTCTTACATAAAAGTAGGTAAAAAGAAAGACATTTACAAAGGCGAGCTTAACCATTAAAAGCGTTTTATTCCAGCAAACTTTTAAGGCTAGAGAGAAGTTGATATACACTAACACTCTGTGCTCAAGCTACAAACGTACTAACAGCTCTCATAATACTTATCTCGCTAATCAATTTATAAGTGGCGATCACAATAGGCCTATATGACTGCAGTGACATTATAGCCGCTATATTTATTTTACTATAAATATATATATATATAATATATGTCTATATTTATAGTAAAATAAATGCCAATAAATGATACCGCTCTTGAGGACGCCATTGTCAAAGTCAAAGTCAAAGTCAAAGTCAAAAAGAACTTTATTCATTGAAATCACAAGGATCATTTTGAATCGTCTTATATAAAATTAAATTACTCCTGTTCCAACGCGACCAAGCCTAGAAGAACCAGGCAACAAACTCGGCTTGGCTTACATAAATGGTCCGTCTTACCACTAGGTGAGAAGCGCCTGTGTGGTGCCTCGGAGCAAGGAGTTGCTGATACATAGTAAATGAGAACTTAAAAACCTTAGGAAGGTAGTCAAAAGTAAATAAACATCAGCAAAAATATGCAAGACAGCACACGCTACGCTTGTTATACTTATAAATAATAATCTAATACAAACATGTAAATAGGTAAGTACAGATATTGCAAATTTCCATTTTAGCAGTCGAGGGGCAGAGCGACATCAGGCCACGCGGCTTTATCATTAATATAGTCATCAAGAGTGTAATACGCTTTCTTAATTAGATTCATCTTTATGTAGGATTTAAATCTTCGAATAGGAAGTTTAAATGCACCTTCTGGAAGTTTATTATAGAACCGTACAGAATTCCCCATAAAAGACCCACTTACTTTCTTTAATCGAAATTTTGGTATATTTAGTTTGTGTTTATTTCTCGTGTTAAAACCATGCACGTCACTTTTTATCATAAAACTATCCAAGTGTTTATGTGTATGTAATAATATTTCATAGATATATTGCGATATTACTGTAAGAATATTGATTTCTTTGAAACGCTCTCTCAAGGAGTCACGCGACTTCATTTTATAAATGGCACGTATTGCCCGTTTTTGCAAGACAAAAATAGCTTGGATATCTGCTGCTTTACCCCACAGTATGATACCATATGACATAACACTATGGAAGTAGCTAAAATAAACAAACCTAGCTGTAGCTTCATCAGTAAGCTGCCTTATTATACGAACTGCATATGCAGCGGAACTAAGTCTACCAGCAAGAGCCACAATTTGTGGTGCCCACTGCAACCCTGCATCAATATTAAGCCCTAAGAAAATGGTAGACTTGACAAGATCAAGTGTCTCCCCATTTATTTTAATATTAGTTGGATAATGTTTTACATTTGGCAATGTGAATTTGATGCATTTAGTTTTTTTAGCATTAAGCAAAAGATTATTAACTGTGAACCATTGAGAAGTAACTCTTGAATTCAAATCTTCGAGAGTTACTTCATGATATAAATACCTAGGTGTTTACTACTATAACTACTTTGGTAATCAAAGTAGTTATAGTAGGCAGTGTTTAAAGTTCCTTAGTGGTCAAAAGGAATACAAAAATGTTAGTGTTTGAAGTAATTTATGAACTTCAAAGTGGAATCGTTCTGTGCTTTTAAATTTAATATGAATATGTTTTCAAAAAAACTTTTGTACAACTCGATACAAATCCACTTTTGAGGTCGTTTTATATAGCCCATTCAGTATGAGATACGATATAAATACGCATGACTTAAAATCTGAGAGCTAAGCGCTAGTTACAATACGTTGCGGTGGTCGTTGAATAAAGTGGGGTTGCGCAACGCGACAAATGGGGCTCATTCCCATGGCTATTGCGTTGCTGTATTTTACATGCGGTGGAAAATTCCCTAGGGCAAGTGGGGTTTGATGCTAGTGACAGCGGGTAATACAAAACTGGATTGACAAAAACGGTGTTTTTTTCTCAAAGCATGTCACAGCATGTTTTTCTCAAGCAAGTGAAAACGCCTGATTCGAAGTTTAAAGTTGTCTTTTTTTATTTTTTATTATGGTGTCAAAATTGAGGAAGATCTCCTCAATTTTGCTCTATTATTCAATTGAAATAATATCGTTAGGTTCGGTCAAATTATATTCTAGTAAAGCGATGGCAGTTTTACTAGAATGTCTCTGGATAATTTCCATCTTTTCGAAAACACTTATATATAAATTCACTACCATGTACTCTTTATAAGCTACACCGGTTAAAATGCCACCAAAATTACACGATATAACTCAAAAAACCCTTAGAAATTTAAATAAACTAAAAATGGATGACGTCTCCTTTCGAAAAAGCAGAAAAAGTCTTTCGAGCCAAGATTGAATCAACTGACTGCGATAACAATGCGCCTAAATGGAACTACGGTTTGCTGACAATGTATCTTAGAGCAATGCTCTAAGCACCGTTTACATCATCCACCGATTATGACAAAGGATTACAGACGCAAAAATTAACGTATATTTAATAAAATAAAAGAAATATTTTATTTTCATGAAATCTACTGACAAAATACAAAAAGTCTCGTCAAAAATCGCTTACATTCCAGTCTCATCCTCAACCTCCGGCTGTTTGCCGCGGTTTGCCGAGTCATCGTGCCTGATTGGAGGCTGCACCGCTCACCGGCTACACAAAGGGCATTTACTTAGACTAGGTACTTTACACTGCGTCGTAGCCTGAGGATACTGCGCGGTTCTAATATGTCAGCATGAGAAAACCAGTGTTTAGAAAGCCGTAAAACGAGAACATGGAACTTCTGTTCTGAAATGTTTCTTACGACTACTGAGGAAAATTAAGTACAAAAATAATTAGGAATTTCTATGGCAAGTTTTATACGATCATTTCTTGCATGAAGTACTTGTAACATTATGGAAGGTTGTAGGCTTATACAGGGCGTAAAAAACTACTCCCGAAAACGGAAACAGTGCATTCAGACCATGATTCTGAAAAAATTTAAGCTGAAAAAACACAAAAAAATTATCACTAAAAAAAAGCAGCCCAATCCCCTTTTTTGGTGTTTTCTTTATAAATATCCATAAAATATCGTTAAAGAAACACAAAAACTTAATTTCCATAATTAAAAACACGTTAATAAATAAAAACGTCAAAATAGACAATGAAAACCACATAAAAAATATTGACGCTACGGGTCGATCAGCTGACTGGGAGTGTTGAACTCGCGTGGCCGGAATAAATGCGTTCATTGCTGGCTGCCAAATACGATATGAAACGAAAAAAAAAGGTTTTCTCCGTTATGAATCACCTCTCAGGCAAAAGCTATTTTATATAGCTATGATATAGGTAGCTTTACCGGTACCTTCAGTATTCGGGAGCCGGCTTTTTACACGATGTATATTAGCTCATATCAATAACTCTAAAAAGTGTAATTGATTTTTGATGGCATAGAGAACAAGTGAAGTGAAAAAAAATATGACCACTCAGGGGGCCTTATTTCGCGGTGGTTCTGCAGTACTAAATAAAAAGAACACCTGGCAGATGTTCATGATTATAGCTTAAAAAGCTGATCGTATTCGAAATCAAAACAAAAGTAAATAAACGTAAACTGCCTCATTTACTTACCATCATCGGCATCCCTCGGCAATTACAGGCTGCTATAATTACAGGCGCTGCGTAATAGCCCCGCGGGGAAACGAGGGCCTGACGGGTTGACCACGCGGGATGAACGATATCACAATTTTGGGATACAGAAAACAGAATCAACGGAATAATAGCTTATCACTCTTTTTACCGTTCGTCGTGGCAATAACTGGAGAAAGCATGTGTCCAGCACTGGATTCTTACAGGCTGATGATGTAGATGGAGATTCTTGATTTTTAGAAATCCCTTACCTTAGGAAGACTTGGCAAGCAAACATAAGGCCCACCTGATGGAAAGTTGTTACCGTAGCCTATGGATGCCTGCAACACCAGAGGCATTACACGCGCGCTGCTGACTCTGAGACATAAAGATGAAAAGTCTCATGTGCCTGCAATTTCCCTACAAATCGAAACACAGCAATTCGAGCACTACTGCTTGGCGGCAGAAATAGGTACGGTGGTAGTACTTCCCCGGACAAACTCTTTCACAAGAAGTTCTGCTACTAATGTGTGTGGACACTCTCGCTGCCGACTAGAGTCCAGCAGTGAGGACATTATATAAACCGTTTATGATAATCTTATAAGGTCTAAGGTTTTGTACAAGGAAAAAAAAATCTCTTTACCAAACCCGGTTTTGGAATAGGAATTATGTGTCCTTTTCCAATGCTGGTTTTGTAACTTGGTTATGTACGGGGAACAAGGGCTTTTTCTAGGATAAAAGTTTATCTGCTGAGTGATAAATACACACTGTGTACCAAAATGGCTCAAGAGGATTCTATCTGTCCGTCCATCTGTGTGAAGGTGAGAACGGGTGCCTTCTATATACCTACCTATCTATTGCCGTTATTAATTCGTTCAGGCTATTTCCTTCTAGTCCTCATGATGAAGGTAAGGTTTTTAGTGTTAAGTCACAAATAGCTATACTTACGTCTTCTTGACTTTCCAGAGGATTAAATATTAAAATAAAATAAAGGCCCTATTCATAGAAACTCTATTTTCACTACGGCTTTGATTTAAATCATTGTTCAAAGAATATAAATTCTAAATTGCTTCAAGAATTTGTATACAATATAAGAATTACACATCATAGTACCTACAAAAAATCATTTAAGAAAAAACCTTTGGAAGCACCTGGACCAATCACTGCTTAATTAGGTAGAAAAAACAATTAAAAACACAGTCTAATCTGAAAAGCTGTGTTATTACAAGTTTTGTACATGATCCGCCTATTATCTTCTCAGAGTTGGAATCTGCCTTATTTTGACTAGTTTTTTTCCGGAGGTTATTGTTGTTCTTCTTTTCTTTTAGTTTTTTTGTTACGTTTTCTTTTTAAATTTTGACCATTTGAGAAATACACATACTATTGCTATGGCTCGTCGCTCAGAGCAAGTTACTGTTTTGTTAGTAGTACAACTTCTTGTAAAAGAGTTCGTCCGTGGAAGTACTACCACCGCACCTATTTCTGCCGCCCAGCAGTAGTGCTCGCATTGCTGTGTTTCAGTTTGAAGGGTACGGGTGCCGGTGAAATTACAGGCACATGAGACTTTTCATTTTTATGTTTCTGGGTCGGCAGCGCGCGTGTGATGCCTCTGGTGTTGCAGGCGTTCATAAGCTACGGTAAATACTTTCCATCAGGAGGACCGTATGCTTGTTTGCTTGCCAAGTAGTATAAAAAAAGCCACGTGCGATTAGCTGTGCTACTTAGGGTTCCGCACAAACGAATCCTATTAGTGCAGCTTTGCTTATTTTGCTCGTTGAAAAGAGAAACAGGTAGATTGAAGATAGGATGTTTTTTATTCTCGTGAGCTTTCTGAACTGTTACGTTTAGTCAAAGAAAATACTTTAACAACATTTCATTTCATCGTTGAGTCACAATTCTTTGTTCTTCCGCTCGGTATTTTCACTAGAAATAAATAAGTATGTTGAAAATAAATGTTATGTAGTAGTCAGCAGGGACAAAACCAGATCACGCAAAAACTATAATGGGTTTCTATCATTCTTTCTGTTAAGTTCAAATACGAACTCTTTATCGAGCAGATACGCCTAGAGTGCTGTTTGTCATGTTGAGTACGGATCTTTAAAAGCTTAATTTAATGGTATTTGAAACCCGTTTAATAGAACTATTAAAGAGACAACTTCGTGATGCTTAGTCGCGATTATTTAAATTTCCTTATAGTTGCTCGGCAACAGAATAAAGGATATAATTTGATATTAATGCCAAAAAAAGGTATTGATACTTGAATAAGTAAAATATTTAAAATTATAGTATCCTAGCCCTAACTGAAAGGTGGTCTGAGCACAGATTTATAAGTATAGTACTAAAGTAGGTCTGAGGCAGTAGACACTTCGCGTATAATTATGTGTAGATGGTCTACGACGTAGAGCCTCTACGTCATTTATTCCAAATTTATGCATAGACAATGATCACATTAGGCTCCATTACTACCTTTACACAATGGTTTTGATAATTATCATAATAATTAAATGTGTCCTATATTATTCATAATGGCAAACTTATTACATATATCTATCTCTATTAAAATTAAGCACTGACTACTCAAACATACAAGCTTTCTACAATAAAAGGGACAATATTATGTCTTTGTAGCTGTATAACAACTCAACTTATATTGGATATTTGCTTGTCTGTTATTGGGTAGCTTGGTAGGACTTCGGACTTACACTAAGTAGGGTACGTGATAACGGTAGCTATCCCTTTTGTAAATATTGAATTCCTTTGCAAATTACAAAACAAATCAGATTCTATAAAATCAACTTAAATAAATCAGCTTAATATGAAATCAAAATGAAAGTGGATAAAAAACAAAGGTTTAATACCCTACACTGTCTATATACTATTATTTTTTAATTTTTAATTTATAATAAAATAAAAATGGTTCTTGAAAAAAAACCCTTAAAACCCTTAAAACTAGTGGTTCGCCCCGAACTTAGACCTCGCGATGACACCTTTATCAGCCCGACTAATTTAAGAGGGGAAGAAAGGGTTTTGTATTTAACGGCTATGTAAGTATGTTTGTATGGATGATTCATCAGAAATCTAAAACTACCGAGTCAATTTCTCTAACATGAGAGAGATTTTGTGAAGCAAAAAAAAAAACTTATTTTTAATTAAGCAGTGCCATCTAGATATCTAGATGTCTATCTTAGACACCCCACTTGATCCGACTTTCTGACTTTTTTTTTATCCCCTCTTGGACCCCAATATCTCATCAATCCCCCGACCGATATAGCTCATAACCATACCTACAAATTGTACCAATATTATCTACTAATATAACTATAACTATAGTACCACACCCCTTTATTATTATTATTATTATTACCTGAATATACTTACCTAAATTCTTACAACTTACCCTTTTGTATTTAAGCATAAGCCTGTTTGGGTGCCTAGCTTTATGGGTAAGTGCCTAAGGCCTAGTTTTTAATAACAAGTTCTCGGTGGTTGTTTTGCTGTTTCCTTTGCTGAAACAGCAGATAGCTTCCGAGTACATGGCTAGCATTCTAAGGTGAGGCTGAAAAACAGCGTGGCTGAGCCCTCGTCCTTTTCTCATACACTAACTATTTAACTTTATTATAATTGTACTCTTGTAACTAAGATTGGTGTAAGTGAATAAATGCCCTTTTTTTTTTTTTTACTCCCATACTAAATTTTCGTAAAGATTGGATAAACGGTTGGGAAGTTTTCATCGGACAAACATACATACATACAAATGCCGATTCTTCCAAGTTGACTAGAAGAACTCGCTTCGCTCGATCAATAACCATTCTTGCCAATACGTTTCCATACATTTCACACGAGACACGACGCCCCGACAAGACGAAGTGTTTCTGGCCACTACTATAATAGTAGGCACCCAGACATCTATCGTCCGTATTAACAGGTATTACCCATATTGGATGATGTATGATGATACAAGTAAACACGGGCCCGTTTTAGTGTGAAAATTGTTGAATAAGCGACTACCTAAATCTAAAATCTGATAAAATTATAAGGAATAGCTCTTGAAAGGTAAACTTTATCACTCAGGCAATAAGGTGTATAATAAACTTAAAATCATGAAGCCATAGATCCTGATCCATCAAATTGGATTAAAGCCGGCCAACTTGACAAATTAAAGCAATTTCCTGTTGTAGCTATTGTTTTCCGATCAATTACCGAATATTTTAGAATATAAAATATAGCTAACGAGGTCGCCATCATATGAGAAACCTACGTGGGTCAAAAAATCTTTTGTACCTAAACCAAATCTAATTTGGGGAGTATTTGCTATAATCATCATGCTTGGCAGGCGGATTGGTGATCGCAGTATTGGTGTTAAGTACTCAAGTGCATGCTGCTGCCCATTCCCTGGCGTAATCCTTTAGTCGCCTTTTACGACATCCATGGGAGTTGTTGGAGGAGTCATATACTTATGCTGAGACCACAATGGCTTAGATACTAATACTCAACAGATAATAATATACTACTGTTAATAAAATTAATGCTGCTAAGTAAATCCTGAAAATATTTTTAAAAACATCCTAACACAACATACCTGGACCGTTATTTCGTTTTTTAAAGGAAGTTACCACATTAATTTTGCCATTTTTCCTGAGGTTTGACAACGACTAAACTTTTTGGTAAAGCTTAATACTTAGCATACTTGCTGACATTTTGTACGAAGGGTTTTGGGTGCTAAACTTTTCCACAAGCAGATTTAAATAAACTGAAACATTTTAAATAAGCTGCTGGTACTCAAAAGGTCTCAAATTTCTGTTAAAACAGTGTTTTGTGAGTTTAAATCCAGAAATAATAATTGGTACACTATGGTAATGAATATTGAATTACATACAATTATATACATATGCATATATTACATTACATATTTCTTTAATTTCAATTGAATTTCTTGCTCTATAATTGACAATTCTTAATGATAATTTTGAGCAATTGATGGCCATTATATTTATCAAACGTTAGTTGCCAAGTGACTTTCAGTTAGGGAATAGGGGGACTGGCCTACCAATCTAGGCTTAAATATAGACCATTGGTATTTGAGACTGTAATACAAAAGCAAATGGTTTGTTTTCCTAAAGCAACTCTCGAGCTAACCTAATCGAGCTTTTGTCAAAAATTACAAAATATCGGACTATCTCTGGTTTTTCTAAAACCAGGCAGACCCCTAGTTTAGCAATGGTCTACAAATGATTGCTTGTTGGAGGTACATAAGCATTTCGGTGATGTGACACTTTCACACAGTATCCGTCAGTTTGACAATGAAAATTTCTGTAGTAGCGCGAGAATTGATTTCGGAAAACAAACCATCTGCTTTCGTATTAAAGTCGTTTATGACAATGTCTATATTTAAGCCTAGACTGGTACGCCATCTAAACTCAGATTTAAATCATGTTGTGTAATCAAAGTTGCATAGAGAAGAACCGAACCAAAGCATGCAGAATTTAAATTATTTGATACCTATCTTATGTTATATTAGAACCTACCGAAGTGTCCAAAAAAACATAAATTGCCCCAAGAACGTCGCACTATGTAGCCCATTGTTTTGAATGAATAAGGAATCCTTTAAAAGTGCCGCACTCAGCGGCTGTTTGCGGAGATACGGGTCCATCTCCATCGCAAACACGGTTTATAAGGATTGTGCCGAGTTTACGCAGTTCCTTCAAAATATTTAAACGGGGAGTTTTATTTTTCTTTGTTTAGAATATTTATCGCGCAATTTTATCATGATCATCATCCAACCATCATCATCAACTGTTGCACGGGACCTCCCCCATTACAATGAGAGGATTTTCCATAATCACCACGCTTAGCAAGCGGATTGGTGATCGCAGTTGCTGATAAATACTCAGATTGATGCTGCTGCCCATCCCCTGTTATATTACCTTAGTAAGGCTTTTACTACATCCACGGGAGGAGAAGGAGGTGTCTATTCTTAGGCTGGACTGGCCACGGCACACAATGTTGTCACAGATCTACGAAAAAGATTCGTTTGTCGAAAAATGTATGATGTAAGAGAGCCACCATAGGAAGGTGACTATGAAAGATTTAGTGACATACAGGTAGTAGATGTTAGGTCTATTTCTGTGTTCGGTTTCCAATTGGCTACCACTTATTGCTACATCACGTTGAGACACAGAAAACTCAAACCATTTATCCGGAGGATGATTGTATAGTAGTAAAATGCATCTGGCGTCAAAAAGTAAATGGCTGTCTTACCAACAGTTGTGAATACTTCCAGTTAACGTCACTTTCATTACTCAAGAGTAGTTTAAATACTGTTTAATTACAGTTGCGAAGCGGTTTCTTGAATGTTAATAGTTTTTGTAGTGTTGCAAGAAGTAAGTTTTAACTGAAAATCAGTAAATACAAATAGAAGCTAGCTGAATAAATAAATCAGGAAGTTACAATATGTGTTCCGTACTTAAAAACCATCTGGCCACATCTTAAAATGACAGTAGTAATATCCTATCCTATCCTACTATCCTACTAATATTATAAACGCGAAAGTTTGTGAGTATGGATGGATGTTTGTTACTCTTTCACGTAAAAACTACTGAATGGATTTGAGTGAAATTTGGAATGGAGATACTTTACGCCCTGGATTAACACATAGGCTACTTTTCATCATCATCATCATCATCAATTTTCATCATTATTCACGCGGGTGAAACCGCGGGGCGCAACTAGTAAGTAATATTTATGATGACATGCATTTAAATTTACAATGAAATTATAGACACATGAGACTTTTCATCTTTATGTCTCAGGGTCGGCAGCGCGTGTGATGCCTCTGGTGTTGCAGGCGTCCATAGGCTACGGTAATTACTTTCCATCAGGAGGGCCATAAGCTTGTTTGCTTGCCTAGTAGTATTCAAAAAAATATTATTAAATTATTATTATTTATTTTGGAAATAAATATGCAATGATAAGTAAAACTGTTAAAAACACCAATGTGTACAAAGAATGGGTCCTGAAAACACAACTTTTTTTTAATATGACCCTACTTTTAATTTCCGTGCTTTGGTTCCCTAAACTTGAATATTTTCCAACTCACAGGATGTTATGGTACCTAATATCACGCACGCATTGTCTTATCGTGTAGCAAAAATACCCAGAAACAAATTTTTTTTTCCCTAGCATTGCCACTAAATTCCATTCAGCCATCGTTAATATTTGAACAAAGACTTTTATTTAGAAAGCTTTGTATCTTATTTTTTGTGATAGTCCGCCGCGTACAAAGTAACCTTAATTTAAGACAAAAGATACGAATTCTAAAGCAATGCTTCCTTTATGGGAAACACATGTTATTACCCTAAGTTGTCTGGGACCAAACTGACCATGGGAACGCATCTATGTTAGGAGGTTGATAAGAATAAACTAGTGGTTCGCCCCGAACTGAGACCTCGCGATGACACCTTTATCAGCCCGACTAATTTAAGAGGGGAAGAAAGGGTTTTGTATTTGACGGCTATGTAAGTATGTTTGTATGGATGATCCATCAGAAATCTAAAACTATCGAGTCAATTTCTCTAACATGAAAGAAATGTGAAGCAAAATAAAAGTTTTTTTTTATTAAGCAGTGCCATCTAGCTGTAGTTTTGCTACCTAATTTTTAAAGATTTAAGTTCTCTACTCTAAAAATGCATATTACAAAGAAAAAATCCTCAATTTTCCACTTCTCCCCGTGGAACAAAATATACTTAAATAATAAATTTCAGCATTACCAGAGAACTTGAAGTATCTTCGAGATATTTTTTTGCATATTTTACTTTCTTCACCCTTCTAACCGATTTCTAAAAACATTTACTCAGAAAAAAAATTAACCTCTATAGGTAATTATTATACACATCATCGAAATAGCCTTTGAATAGGACTAAGCAACAGGGCGTAAAAACTACATACCTGTTAGTATTTAAAGTACTTGACGAATTAATTGATGACGTCCTTTTGACGAAAACATAGAACTCCAACGTCATTCATATTCTTAGAAATGGGAGGTCAACAATGGATGTTATATTGGTTATTGTATTTTATGGTTCAGGTTTCTAATTTCTTCAATTTCAGACTTTTCCCTGTAGTTGTGACACAAAAGCCACAAGCATACCAAATTTCAGCATTGTGGGACTGCTGGAAGTACCCTAGAATTTTTGATTTTTGTGTTTTTTATTTTCCTTAATATCTCGGAAACTACTAAGTTTAAATACTTATTAAAAACAGTTTTGAAATGTCCAACTAAAGCGCTTTCATTAGACACCCCACTTGATCTGACTGTCTCACTTTTATTTTTTTTACCCCCTCTTGGACCCCAATATCTCAGCAACCCCCAGACCGATATAGCTCATAACCTTACCTACAAATTGTACCAATACTATCTACCCCCATACCAAATTTCATGAAGATCGGATTAACGGTTTGGAAGTTTTCATCGGACAAACATACATACATACACACATACATACAAACGCCGATTCTTCCAACTTGACTCAGAGAACTCGCTTCGCTCGTTCAATAAACTAATATTACAGACAGATAATACAATACATGAATTTACCTAAATAAAACACAACAACTGGTCATGTGATACAAGGCGCCGTATGACATGACAAGTTTATATGTGTAATTAATAATTGACGAAGTCTAAGAAACTATTTATTGTATTATCTGAATATGGTTGGATCTTTCAGATATAATGAACTATGTGTCTTTGATGAGATGACAAGGGAACTGTAATTGTCTCATGTAAATAAACAAATTGTATGTTTATTTTCATATGAACGAGACTCATGGCGACATCTGTCCGTGGGACTGCGCAGCCCAAAAACGTCCTTATTCAAATTTCGTCTGGAGAAACAAAGGACTGGCTTTCACCATGGAAGGCGTGGCTTCTGCGCGTGAGATCGTGGGGGAATAGGAGAATCGATCCGTCACGGGGAAGCAAAGGACATTGGGTTTCTAGACCACGACTTAGATGGACGTTTAAAGCTTCCAAAATTCAGTGTCTTTGCGATAGCGTTTCTTTTTCACAGTCATATAGTACTGAGTGATGTATAAAGGGGAAATCGCTAACTTCAGTGAATAGATAAATATATAAAGAGAGGGTCTCGATAACGTCAGTGTGGTGTAGCGAGTTCGCTGATTCGAGAATAAAGCTAAGTTTTATTGTACCGTTGCCAAGGTTCGATTGATCGAAAGTACCTCTTCTCCAGAGGTAAAATCCTTAAAAACTAGGTATACCTAAATACCTTTAGTAATCGATCAATCAAGCTGAGTCCAACATTTACCCTGTGTATATCTAAATATATATATGTTTTGACCGCCTAAGTTGAGGCCAGAATTCCCCACTTGCATTTCAAGACCTCTTTTAGGTCTGGCAGTCAAACGTACTACCATTAATAATAATAATATCCCGGGATTGTCGTGTAGGGAAATCCAGGGCTGGAAAGCTTTTGATTTCTTGAGGCCACGCATTTTAGCGACATGGGAAGCTTAGACGAATAATTTACCTGTAATAAAGGTAAATCATCTGTTGCTGACAGGGTGGGGCAATCCCGACAAAAATCACATTTACCTAGATGTATAACAAGTTCAGACCCTAAGTCAAACAAGGCCATTGTTAAAGCTGACACTCCCTCAAGACATATATGTATAGATCTGTCTTAGGCTAGTCAACCTACGTGTTAAATCTTTGTGTGATTTAATTCGCCCACTGTATTTCTTTATTGTATAACATTCGTATCGTGTGTTCAGATGATTAAACAAATACTGAATTTCCATATAAATCTAGTTATTACTTGAAAACATCAATCCTTGAGCAGGAATCGTTCACAATTTGATAAGGAACCTTAAATCATTTTAGATTTTATGCAGACAACTAATCATCAAGGTACGTCAGTCGAATAAGCTAAGAACCAATTTCACCATACTCTGTTAGTTAGTAAATGTCTTGTTAAATCTGACCATTGGTCAAGGTGACAGATAATCTTTGAAAACACCTGTCAAAAAGCATTGGTTAGACTTAACAGCTGTTTAATCGCCTGTTATTTGTTGGTGAAATCAAACCTAAGCCTAGCTAATTATGCTACTAAATCAGTAAAAGACTCAAAATATCTCTTACAGTGACATACCACGATAACGTGAAGTGACTTAAGCGCTATATAAATACTTATTCTTTTTATAACAATTCAACAGACAATATTCATATAAATTACATTCATTGTCTAATTACCAAGAGCAGGGACTCGATAAAGATTTATCAGCCACCCCAGTTGTATCTTGAAGTATATAAATACAGGATCTCGATAGCGATATCAGCACTCCATTTGTATTTTGAAACAAAGGCCCAGGAACTCCTACATGTTAGAGCACTCCATTTGGACCTAGGTCACTGTGCCAGGATCTGGTCTCCAGCTCTCCAGTTGGCGCTTACACTAGAGTAAGGATTTTAGAGTCAGTTTTATCTTCCAGAGAGATAGGTTCTTAAAGACGTACGCAACGCTTTTCTAGACAATAATTTATCACCACCAAGAACTTATCTTTTCAGAAATAAAACTTGTATATAACAATCGACTGACTACCCTTTCAACAAAAGCCATAAAGAGATAATCTCACCAAGTCCAGACAGGTCCACATACAGAGAAATTCTTATAATTGGGTTTCTATTTTGCATAAGCAGGTCATATTTAAATCCGTGCTGTGTAGGCCAAATTTTGATCAGCTCACCTGGCGAGCTACGATCAGGTAATCTATCTAGGAAGTAGAGGAAGACGAGACGCCTCATCAGACAATCCATACAGGATATCTTTCAAGCAGAAAGGAACCGTCACAAGGATTAGCTTCAAAATCATTTCATGAATTTCCTGATTTGTTTATAAGTGAACTAGAGTTCTTGAATTTTATTACTTTCGAGATACAATTCATATTCAGAGACACTGTAGTACCAACAGGCCTATACAAGTAATGTAGGCCTATTCAAGTATCAAATACATTGGCCTATTGACAGCCGACGGCGATGGCCACCATTTTGGGGTTCCTTAATGGGCGGCTGTAAGGTTGAAGGCCGGTCGTTAGGATTATAATTATATGATAACTTTTCACCTGTGATTTTGTTTCCGTAACATGTTTTACATATTTGAGCCACATTAAAATATGTGAATAACATGTTAATATTTTAGGGTTGTAGGCCTAGTGTGAGCATCGCGTTTACGTGGCAACCGCGTAATTGCGCGTTTGTTGAGTAACCGGCAAAATTAAAATACACGTAAAAACTAATCGGACTCCGCAGTTTTTACGTATACTTTAATTTTGCCGGTTACTCAACAAACGCGCGTTTACGCGGTTGCCACGTAAACGCGATGCTCACACTAGGCCCTCTGATGTAACGGAGAATTTTATGTACAATCGGCTCACAGAATTAATTGCAGATGTGAACCCACTGTCGGACGCATGCAATAGTTTGCTCCTGGCTTAAAATTTATATATCTTCTGTTGTTCAAATAAATATTTTGAACTAGGTACAGTAGGGTACCTACCTTACTTACGCGCGAGAGAAGTCGCAAAGCGGCTCAGCTTGTTTCAGCTAGTTCAGTTGGTTATTAGTTAAGATAATATAACCATCATCATCACCAGCCTATTTACGTCCACTGCTGGACGAACCCGAGGCATTTGCCATAATTAACACGCTTGGCAGACGGATTTGTGATCGCTGTTTGGTGACTTTGGAGATACTCTGGTTGGTAGTACTCTGGAGTGATTTTGCTGCTCATCCCCTGGTGTATCCCTTAGTATCGCATTTACAACATCCACGGGAGGAAACGGAGGGGCTTATTGTTAAGGACACGTCACGGCAAGTGCAACGCATAGTAGTAACAATAAAAAAATAAAATATTTTTAAGTACAAAGGCTCTTCCAAACTGTGTATGGTAGAAAATTTTTAGACACTAAGAGCGGTTTCGCACTACGTCCGATCGGAATCCGATCCGAACCCGTAAAAATACGGTCCAGAGTAGTCGTAGAACTATTTCTATGGTAGTTTACGCACTAGATCCGGCTTCCGTCAGCCGATTTCTCTATTGATTCGAATTTTCACGGATACGGATCGGACTCGGATCGGACGTAGTACGTAACCGCTCTTAAACTATCTGTTTTAAGTACGGAACCCATCAGCCGACGGGTCGTCAAAAAAATATTTCATTATGTGTCTCTCACCGTCCGATAAATACTCGTTTTTAGGTTGCTACTTACCTTTATTGTACCTTATTGTGCGATCGATATATGAGTACTTGTACCTACGCCATGTACGCCGTCCTTAGCAACGCTTAGTTCATACCTTTTATTAGTGTATTGATAATCTGGGGTTCATAATAAACCACAGATAATCATTTTGACGATAAAAATAATTCTAACGAATAATGTTATCTTTATGATTAACAATATTCAATTAAATTATTTGATTTGAACAACCGTTTTGGGCTAGGTCGGTTATACTTAGTCGGTATGAGTTATGTATACGACAGAGTAGAATTTTACCAAATTTAGTTAAAAATTAAAAATAAAATAACTAATTGAGTAATTTGCATTTTATTGCATACCTCATAATCGGGCGCGTATTAATGAAAGGAGCTTTAAATTAAATCAAATTTGTTATTTAATCGAATTAAGATAAGATAAGATAATTATTTCACTCTTTTAAAAAATATGGTGTAAATTAGACTAATTTAAATAGTACTTAGTTGTAATAACATGATATAATGTACCTAAAGGAGTACTATTCTCTGCACTAGGTCTCAAAGAGCCTGTGTTGCAGCCCCGGACATAAAAAAATCATAGTAAAATTGATTTTTGAAGATGATGTTCATGAAGATTATTCTAGTATTTAAACCAGTAAGCTGATTAAATTGAGTCATAAGGTATCAGATTACCAGTTTTTGTAATCAAAAAGCATGCACTGCTAGGACTCCAGGTAAGACGGTAGATACGGTATACATCGCACGGGCCTACTACGTATTGGTCGATGATCTTTTCTTTGCACGTGGTAGTGGTTTTTCAAAGCCGTTGGTGCCCACAATCCGTTTCCACCGCATTCTCTTGTGTTTAAATCAACTTGTTTGTTGAATATTGTTATATGATGGAACGTTTTTAGAAAGCTTCTCTAATATTTTAATTAATCTGCCCTCAGCATTTGAAAATTATAGCTTGTAAAATTGAGCACAATACATTCTGGCGCAAAATACCCTCATGTGTCAAAGCCCTGTTATTGTCTGAAATAGCAAACTTCGACTTTTACGTATTCATTCTAACGTCCATATTCGATCAGCAGAACAAATAAATCAGGACTTTCTACAAGTTATAACGTGAGTAGAGCCGTAAGTCAAAGTAGCAGAGTTGAAATTTCAATGATGTTGAAGTAAAAATCGGAGGTAGTTTAACATTTTATCGCTTCGGAATATCATGTAGGTAACTTTTCGATGAAAGTGTTCATTTACGTTCATAGTCGCAGACGTGAAAAGTTTCTTGTAATATAGAGCCTTTTTGCCCGACTGCGCAAAGGGTCATGATTTTGGTCAAATACGAGTATTGCGGATTATGGACTGTTAGGGCAAATAAGAAAAAACATAATACAAAACTGTCAAAGATTGGGTCTACAAGGGAAGGCATACATATTCCTTGAGCACTGGGTAAGTATTAAAAGTAGTACCTAGACATAATATAGTGGCCAAACACATAATTCTATTTAGCTTTGTATAATCTTCGAGTAATAATGGCGTAGTTCGAAAAATTGTGAACTAAATATTTTTTAAGTAGTGTTTTCATTAACCTACTGAGTTTAATATGTAAGAGAAAGCTAACTTTCATTGGACTACTTCTTTTTGTTCGTGATTAGTCGAAATAATACTTGTGTTTCATATCGTATCGCCATAGTAATGATCGCTTCTTGTGAGTGGGATCCAATTAACAGCATTATCGGGTGGCCAGCAACGTGGTGGAACTCCCAACTATTCAGTAACTATATAGTCCCGGTAGAACTTATTTAAAATATTTTCTATCTTTAAATGCTGAAGTTCCGATGGACCGTGTTCAAAGTTTTCAATTTTATAATACACTCTGTAAAAGATACATTTTTGCTTTCATACACTTCTGACACATCATTTTTTTAATGAAAACTCAAAATTGTATAATAATAATATATTTATTTCAGGCTAAATGGGAAATGTAATTATACCTTAATATTAAACCCATTGAAATAAACTGTAAACTTTATAAACTATCATACATATTTTATTCCTAAAAACTTATTTTATAATTAAAGCTGTATAAAATACATGTTTGATATACTTATACATAATATTACTCTGTATAGATCTGTTTATTTTATTTATTTTTATTTTATTTCTTCATTAATTGGACGAGGTCCAATAAAATAGGGAGGGCCATAATCATAACGCTTAGCAGAGGGATTGGTGATCGTAGTTGGTGATAAGTACTCAGATAGATGCTGCTGCCCATCCCCTGGTGTAACCCCTTCATAAGGCTTTTACTACATCCATGGGAGGAGAAGAAGGGGTATATTTTTAGGCCGGACACACCACAGCACTTAAATGTTATTTATTTGAGAACATATAACATATTATTATTATTTTATTACACATTATTATTTAGGAGTGCCTATATAGGCCCTCCACTCGGTCGACTAGAGACATTATAAACGTCGCGGGGAGTCGGTGGATGGAGGCGGTTCAAGACCATTCGTCGTGGCATTCTAAGGGGGAGGCCTATGTGCAGCAGTGGACTTTACAGGCTGATGATGATGAACATATTCCTGTTCATAGAAAAGACTGTAAAACATGTACCTACTCTATAATATATTCTAAGGAAACCCGAAGTTCAAAATATACAGTTCAGTTGTCATCAAAGACCCTCAAGTTCAGTCGAGATGGAGCGCGGAAGGTGTTCATTGTCTACAAACCAAACTAAGAGGTCAGCCTTCGTTCTAATGGATTGACACCGACCAAAGATGAACAAACCTTTGAACTCCACTTTCGGAGCAAATATGGCGACCAACATTACGCACTCAAAGGCATCCAATCCGAAAATCCATTTTGTGATTTTTAAATAAGACTTCACAATGATTCTGATCCCGATGGACCATCGACATTTATAGGGTCGCGAGAAGTCTGTGGATGGAGGCGGCTCAGGAACGTTTGTTGTGATATTCTATAGGAGAAGCTTATGCCCAGCAGTGGACTACTATAGGGTGTTGATGATGATGATAGTTCTGATGATGGTTATTTTATAAAATGCATTATCTCTGATCTCATTAATCTGTCTACTAGCATTAAAACTGCGATGAAGGTCCACACTAAATAAAATAAATAATTATCTAGCCCCAAGCTAAGCAGAGCTTGTGTTATGGGTACTACATAGATAACTGATATACTTAATACAATACATTACATTGATAGATATTTTTTATTATACATAGAAAAATACCCAGACCACCCTGAACAAATATCTGCAGATTGTACAAATATTTGTTCCGAGGCGGAAATCGAACCCGCAACCTCCTGCGTCGCAGGCGAACCTTCGCCCGCCGCGCCACAGAGGTCGTCAAAACTACAACAAAAGTAAATAGAAGTTTCTCCTATATTTTAGAGAGTATCACAGATGATATCGCTTAAAAGTTAAGTCCAGACGTTGGTTGGTTAGTTCGTATCGACCCACACGATTCTACGAACCGATAACAGCTAGGTTTGCTTTTCAGTTTGGAAAAGCTTTGAAGATTTGTTGTTTACCAAAAAAAAAAATGTAATAGCGGCAATTCTATAAAGTAAATCTTTTAACACGAAATTGATTGAAATTAGATTCAGAGCTTATTGATGATAATGGTGTAAATAAGTGCGTAAGTATCTACTAATTATTTACCTTATATACTTTTTAGAATAGAAGAGAAGATAATTTCTATATTTGCTTGAAGTACAGAATGTTCAATTTAAAATATGAGATCAATATTCTGCTATTATTCAAAATAAAACTAGTTAAAATACATATTTTGAAGTAATTTAATAATATTTGATTAAGTCGTTAACCGAGGTAAAATCATGATCCAGCATCCAGGCCCGTAACATACCTTTACATCTCATTAAAAGTTGCTCCTTGGTATTTTTAGGTAGGATATTATTTTTCAAACTAATGTAATAGCAGTTTTTTTGTGCAGCGCGAGTCTCGGAGTAGTTTCGTTCACAAGACGCTCTCCATTCCTAGTGTTACACGTACACGTATACATATTGCTTCCTAATTTAATAAATATCGTCTTCAGCCATCAGACGTCCACTGCTGGACGAGGCCTCCCCCATGGAATGCTATGGGGGGATTTGCACCAACCAAAAACGAGTAGTTTTTTTTTTTTTTTTTTTATTCACCACGCTTGGCAGGTGCATTGGTGCTGGGTACTCAGGTAGATGCTGCTGCCCATCCCCTAGTGTAATCCCTTAGTTGGCTTGTACTACATCCGTGGGAGGAGATGGAGGGTTCTATTCTTAGGCCTGACACACCACGGCACAAAAAATCATGCTAAAATACAATATTCCTGAGGAAAATATTATGATAATATATACCTATAGGTATGTAGAATTTAAAAATATAAGAATTGGACTACTTACACAAACTACAAAATAAAATACAATTGTATAAGATTAACGACACACCTGGCGCGCTGAATAGCATTCACATGCATTGTGCAGGCTTTGTGTACTGTACATACCTTACCTACCTGCTGCGTACTACGTGCTTGCTTTACTTTCATGACGCATAAATACGTTTATTCTAACGTAGTATTTGATAAATTTTGTAGATCTTTTAATTTGTTTCTTAAGAAAATAGTAACTAACGTAGTACCTACCAGGTGGTAGTAAAATTAAGTTCTTAATTCAATTTAAATTGAAATATTTTTTTGTGACAAAATTATGAATTATGATAATGTTCACTAGGTAATAGTTATGCGAATAAACATAATCTATAATGAATATATTATGCATATTATCTCAGCACAATATTCACGTGGTCCCGTGTTTTGTGCAAATTAATAAATAATATTGACTTCCATGCTTCCAACACACTTGTTCATTTATCATTTTTCAAAATAAGAAATCAATACCTGTCAGCAATACTCGCGCGACATCCTGTTGCCAACAAACATTAGGCCCAAAATCTTTTGTATAAAACTTTGACACTTGTATTTCCGGGCAGAGTGCTATTCCATGTCTCTAAATTCACTTGAGCCCAAGTTTTTCCTTACCTTTGCAGAATAGCGATGATCCGGAGCCAGTTAAAATTTTAAATCCTTTTCCCAAAGGTGAATTATTGAAATACGCAACATTTATTACGTCAATTATGTCAACCACGGGTCTAGATATTTAGTGTACGTCATGTGCACAAAGTTTCATGGAGTTTGAAGAAATATATAACTTTTCATTTAAAAAACCGACTTCCGCCATTGTATTCGACTAAATATTTGGATGAAAATTGCTGAAAATATCAAAATCGCCATATGTATGCCTACAATATTTGAGGAGTTCCCTCAATTCCTCATGGTCCCCATCATCAGAACTGGATTTTGAAAAAATCCAAAAAATGGGACCAATCTGGAAGTATATCTATTCAAATAAAAAAATAATTTTCCAAATCGGTTCATAAACGCCGGAGATATGAGGTAACAAACATTAAAAAAAAAATACAACCCAATTGGGAACCTCCTCCTTTATTGAGAAGTCGGTTAAAAAGCGAAATTAGAAGTAAACTTCGTTCGCGCGCCCTTTTGCTAGTTACCAGCGAACTTATCTTAAGGATACCGCAGGCTAGGAAGACCAGCGGTTTTCTGGTCTTTCATAGGCACAAATAAAGCCTATAAGTATAGTCCCTACAGATCAAATCCTAAAACCCTGCGTTCTTATTCCATCGATAAAGATTAGGATCAAATAACCTTACCGAATAAAAATATAAAAGGTACCTGTCCTCCAAGTAAATCTCTTATTTTTCTCTGAAGGTCAGAGTTCAGTTTGATTCCCGATAGACATCTTGATGAGGCATTTAATCAGTTTTAATTATGGTTAACGTCGTTATCCCGAATAAACTCCCTAAAAGATATTTGAATAACGCTGATTTTGTTTGCGATGTGATGTGGAGTGAGATCTTGAGATAAAACTCCACGTTATTTCCAATTCGTACCAAAAATGCCTTGTTATTCGTATTATAATGGCTCTATGGCATTCGGAGTACTCGACCTACCTACTACAACAGCTAATGTAATCACAAGGAACAAGTTTAATTTGTTTATTTATTTTATTTCAGACAAATGTCCACAAAACTTAAACTAGTACACACAGTCAGAAAAACGCACACACATAAAATTAACACATTAAAAATAAAACATAATTTAACAATATGAAGCCCAGCCAAATGGCCCAGTATGGGACAGTCAACCCTGTCAGCTACAACGCGCAGGATAGCGTTGTTGCTGCCGCGGACACGGCTCAGCAGTGAGGCGGCTCTCTTGCGTAGGATGGCATGGAAGCCATCAGTTCGAGCGTCAGCAAACATGCCTGAAGCACTGCAGTACCTCGGCAACCCCAACACAACCCTAAACGCGTTGTTATATTGCATGCGCAGGGCGTTCATTGTCTTCTGCAATAATGTTCTTTTAATGTATCTAACTTTTTATAATAGAGGTTAATGTATGAATTTACTGTTTTAACGTATTGGTCACTTTGAATTAAAATTAAACTGGCATGGTCCAAGATTCGTAATAAAACTTTTTCAGATACTAAATAAAAACTATTATTTAAAAAAAAAAACTATTATTTAAGAATTCTTATTTCCCAAAGAGGGCAAAGAGGATGCAATAACTATAAAGAGGGTTGACATCAGGCAAGAGGCTGGTTCTAAAACATCAAGCCAAATCCCTTACAACATGAGTTGAAGAATAAATGGAAATGGCCACAATGTTAGGGCGTATCCCTCGAGGTGACGCGTAGAAGCAGCACCCGAGTTTTTTATATACTACTTGGCAAGTACACCAGGTGGAAAGCAGTTACCCTATGGACCTAGTCAGTTGGCCTATGGACGCCTTCAACAACTGTTTGGCGGCAAAAATAGGTACAGTGATAGTACTTCCCCGGACAAACTCTTTCACAAGAAGTTCTACTACTAGCGTTTGTTGGAAATGAACTACGGTTGTTTCATTAGGGGGCTGCAATGTAAAAAGTGAGTCCATGAAGTAAGAAGATTCTAAGTTGGAATGTAGGGACGAAGAGAGTTGACTGATGTTCTAAAAGGAGACAAATAAAATTAATGTGACTTGTTTGATTTTCACTAACGATTTCAATGAAATGAAATGGATGCTATATAGAAGCTTTTGGGGGCGAAAAATCAGTCTAGCTAGGTCTCATCTCTGGGAAAACGCATTTTTCCGAGTTTTCCAAGCAAAGCTCGATCACTCAGGTACTTTTTATATAATTGTATGCTGTCAGCTCCTTGTAGAGACCATGACAGTTATTTTTCGAGGAGAGATAGGGGTTAGTGGAGTACAAGCAACGATCACTGATTGGTAAATGATATTCTGAGAATTCCATTTATGTAGACCTTACTTTCTATTCTATATCAAAGAGCCCTATAGAATTTACAAGGTACTTTGATGTAAAGATTAGGGCTTTTGTGCTCGTTTATTCATCTTAGCAAATGTTGTCTAGAAAATGTAGTGTATTTAGTTCTTTGGAGGTAAAAATCAATGACATGATAATATATTGTTTGCAAGAGAGCAGGATTATTTCAGCTATCAACGATAATTACAAAGCTTCTCAAGGTATAAACTAAAACAGCTTTACAGCTTGTGATTCTGATATTTTTGAATCTTTGAATTTTGGTATAATTTAAAGTTAGATAACACATATATTAGAACTAAGTATTTATAATTTATTGATACAGATCATTTAGAGCAGCTCTACTAAAAAAAATATTATTTTTGTGTACAAATTAGTGTGATAACATGTGTATCCCTATGCTTCTCTGTTTCTAAATGGCTTTGAGTAATGTTTCTGTATTAAGTTTTGTTATATTATGTTGAACTGTGCGTAAATTTGACATAACCAAGTGTGCTGTAAAACTCCAACGGTGAATGAGTATGAGTATGAAAGAGACAAAAAGTCATATTGGAATTGAAATCGAAAAAAATCAGAAACTTCATGCATAAAGTAGACCATTATGCAAGCTTTTTGAATACCCAATTTTTTCAGTTCATTTTAACGAACAAAAGCTGCTCTCTTTGCTGGAAACGATGAAAGCCTTTTGTAAAATAGTGCTGGCGTACGCTTAACACAATTCCAATATGTACCTACTTTGTGTACATACGTTACGTTTTGATGATTATCAAAGAAAAATTAAAAGATTGATTGAAAGATTATTTGGGTAGTGGCTATACTTAATGATGGAAAAAAACTTTTTAAAACGCGACTTTTACACTTGCCTGTGAAATGGCTACAGCACTACGACGAAAGTAAAACGCCTCGGCCATTTTCTTTTTTTTTCCTTAGCGTACATTTTTACGTACCCTAATAGCATTAAAATCTAGCCGTGAGGCAGGCTAATAAGTAATTAAACATTGACCTAGATTTATACAATAAATTAAAGCTAAGAATGTGTCCATTGGCACTTTTCTTACTGTCTCTATTTAAGGGGAGGACACTTTGTTCTTGTGTTCTTATTATCTAGCACTAATTTGCACTACATTACATTATTATTTACACTATTATTATTACTATGTCCGGGTTGTCGAGAAGCTAGATTGCCTTGACGTTCACATGATGATGAAGTCCGAGTTCGTGAGCTCCTGCATATTTTTTTATGACTTTGTCGACGAACTCAATGTTAAGGTCCCGGTGGAGATCGTCATTTCTTACATACCAGGGTGCATTTACTATTCCCCTGAGGACTTTATTTTGAAATCGTTGTATTATAAATATTTTTTTGCTGACTTGCTATTACATTAACCCACACTAGGATTCCCTGTGTCGTGGGTATCAGGAACTATGAGTACCATGGTACCACACCACTCAGACCCGGAACAAATATTTGCAGATCATACTAACATTTGTCCCGCAGCGGGAATCAAACCCGCAAGCTCTCGCATCTCAGCCGGCTACTCGTTTGTGGCGCCACAGAGGTCATACTTAACGTAGAGAAACTTTCGTCGTAGTACTATTATGGATCTTCCACGCTACTACAAACAATATCACACGCATGAAAAAGCTGTGAAATGGCAAGTGAATTGCACGCCTTTTCGTTGCATACTGAAACATAATAGGACGTGACTGAGTATAGGACGTGGAAGTGTAATAAGTGTGGTAGTTGCACTAGCTGCCATGCCTTAAGACGTGCCTCAGGCTTACCACGTGCCCTCCACGCCCCATACCTCACATTGCATGCCAGAAATCAAACCTTTTTCATTTTACTTGCACATTTGATGTATACACGTTCCAATAGAGTCTGCCAACTATATGCATGTGAATCCTGGGATGTAAGCTAGAAAATATAACTATGTATTTTTTTAACCGACTTAACAAAAAAGGAGGAGGTTCTCAATTCGGTTGCAATTTTGTTTTTTTTGTTTTGTATGTTTGTTACCTCATATCTCCGGCGTTTATGAACCGATTTAGAAAATTATTTTTTTATTTGAATAGATATACTTTCAGATTGGTCCCATCAGAAACCAGTTCTGATAATGGGATCCATGAAGAATTGAGGGAACTCCTTAAATATTGTAGGCATACACATGGTGATTTTGATATTTTTAGCAACAAACCAAGCATTTGCATTCAGAAAGTATCATGATCCTTTCGCCACTATGGTTCTTTCATAATTTTTTTTTCATCCAAAATTATTTACTCGAAAACAATGGCGGAAGTCGGTTTTTTAAATGAAAAGTTATGTTATTATTTACCTAGTCAGGTATGAAGGTAGTTGAACGAGCGAAGCGAGTTCTGAGTCAAGTTGGAAGATTCGGCGTTTGTATGTATGTATGTTCGTCCGATGAAAACTTCCAAACCGATCATCCAATCTTCATGAAATTTAGTATGGGGGTAGATAGTATTGGTATAATTTGTAGGTAAGGTTATGAGCTATATCGGTCAGAGGGTTGCTGAGATATTGGGGTCCAAGAGGGGGTAAAAAAAATAAAAGTGAGACAGTCAGATCTAGTGGGGTGTCTAATGAAAGCGCATTAGTTGGACATTTCAAAACTGTTTTTAATAAGTATATAAATTTAGTAGTTTCCGAGATATTAGGGAAAAAAACGCAAAAATCAAAAATTCTAGGGTACTTCCAGCAGTCCCACAATGCTGAAATTTGGTATGCTTGAGGCATTTGTGTCACAACTACAGGGAAAAGTCTGAAATTTAAGAAATTAGAAACCTGAATCTTAAAAAACATTTACCAATATAACATCCATTGTTGACCCCCCTTTCCTAGGAATTTGAATGACATTGGAGTTCTATGTTTTCGTCAAAAGGATGTTATCAATTAATTCGTCAAGTACTTTAAATACTAACAGGTATGTAGTATTTACGCCCTGTTGCTTAGTCCATTTCGATGATGTGTAGAAAAATTACCTATAGAGGTTAAATTTAGAATGAATATGAATTAATTATTTGACATTATTATTAGTTTAAAACTGATTATTATTTTTTACCTATACCTACTTACTTATGAATATGTTTAATGACCTGTAACCGTTTTCGTTATCAATAAACTACTATGACTACTATGACTATGACTATTACTAAATTTTTTTCTCAGTGAATGTTTTTAGAAATCGGTTAGAAGGGTAATGAAAGTAAAATATGCAAAAAAATATCTCGAAGATACTTCAAATTCTCGGGTAATGCTGAAAATTTTGTTCTACGGGGAGAAGTCAAAATTGAGGATTTTTCTTTGTAATATCCAATTTTAGAGTAGAAAATTTAAATCTTTAAAAATTAGGTAGCAAAACTACAACTAGATGTCACTGCTTAATTAAAAAAACTTTTTTCTTGCTTCACAAAATGTCTTTCATATCAGAGAAATTGACTCGATAGTTTTAGATTTCTGATGGACCATCCATACAAACATACTTACATAGCCGTTAAATACAAAACCCTTTCTTCCCCTCTTAAATTAGTCGGGCTGATAAAGGTGTCATCGCGAGGTCTCAGTTCGGGGCGAACCACTAGTTATCTTTTGTTTTTGTTCTTGGTTGGGTCAATGAATTAGTTCTCAATTACTAACTATTGGTAGGTACACTGTACATATCTAAAACATTGTTGAATTGGCAAGTAGCCTACTTTTATACAAAACAGTAAAAACACACAACAAAAAATAATACATTATTAAATACTAAATTAAGTTTAGCTCATTTTAAGTGAACTGTAAAATTCTTCATGAGTGATGATAAATTCCTTAAAACGACTATGATAAAAGTTACGGTCACTATAAGGCGACTACTAGACGGTAAATTACGGCCTTTCCACACTTTACCTCATCCACTTTTAACATCTTAAAAGAATCTATTACGAAGGAACGTAATCCATTAGAGAGTCTGCTATCTTATGTATCATCACGGCCTGAGAGTAGAAATAACCAAGCTATAAGTGCACTAAAAGATGAACTGTAAGCAGTATAACTGCTTACAGTTATAATAATAGTTATAATTGGCCTCATTCACAAACTTAAGATCGAGCAACGGGATATAGAGAGAGCTATGCTTTGATTTTTACTATGGGATAAAATACGAAGTGAGGAAATTCTTATACGAACCAAGGTCACCAACATAGCTCAAAGAATTTACAAAATGAAACAATTATCGACTGGCTTAGTGAAATTTGATAACCGTTGGTGTATTAAGTTTCTTGAGTGGCAACCACGGTGAAGATAATGGCCTTCAAGTCAGTAAAAATGCTATGAAGGATACTGCAATAGTCAGGTGAAGTATTAAACAGTCATCTGCCAGAGGCCCAATTCTCTAATTTAAAAACATTCCAGTCACAATATAATCTCGTGTCAGTCGCACTGTCTCGTATAGTAACTATTACATATTCTTCGCAAGAAACGCGAAGAATAAGTAGTAGTTACTATACGTGACAGTGCGACTGAGACGAGATTATACTGCGAAATAAATATTTTTAAATTAGACAATTGGGCCTCTGTTCTGTCACTTAAATTAAAAAAAATTGGTATTATTTACAGCTATCGTACTTTGTAGCTTATTATTACTCTGTCGCAGCTTCCTTTGGTGACGGTTTTCTAAAGTTCTTTTGTTCTTATCTTTGAACATTTGCGCAATGTCTGGGATTTTCAATGCCGCTAGTAGATTGTTGAAGTAGGTGTCGTAGCGGACGTATAATCAATAAGAACTCGTACTCCAATAATTTGCAACTGTATACGTAACAGGTAGACAATCTGGCACATGGCAGATAGAAAGAGAAATATTTTTACATAATTTGCTATCGAAATCGACATTCTGTCTGAATTGTCACGTGCCAGATTAATGGTTTGTTAGATATAAGTATTTTTTGTACGTTATCTTGAAAAAACTTTATTTACTTTCAAATTCATACCTCATTTTAATATAATAAAATATAATGAATATACTTATAAAATCTAACAGAAATTTTGCGTTTTTTTTACATTTTTCCTTATCTATTTTGAGTTATGGTAGCCCTGAGAACGCCTTGTGACTGGTGTTGAATTACCGGTGTGGTGAATGGATTCAGTGCGTCTAACGCATTTCTTTAACACGATTTTGGATTCAAGAACATGTTTCTCACAATGTTATTCTCCACCGTTGAGAGCACGTATATATTTGTACTAGTAGTTTGTTGTGTTAGCACATAATTTTTTTGGAAAAAAAAAATCTCGAACGGGATTCGAAACTACAATATTATACATATTCCAAAATAATTTTATCTCGGAACTAGGATGTTATTACTATAAATACATAACTTAGTTACGGCGCTATGGCGTCGGCGCTACGGGTGCTACGCGTGGACGTAGAGCCGTTACGCGCGTACTAGATGTTTTGACGCTCAGAGACTGTTGTTATTACAGTTCACTGCACTTTATTTATATTTATATATTATTTTGGTTATGTTCTTAAATATTTGAAAAGCTTTTATTTCATTTGCAATGTATGTATGTTTGAAATCATGCAACTGAGTTTTGACTCAGTTCCACCCAACCGATTGAGCTGAAATTTTGCATACCTGTCAAGTTCCGATGACAATACAATATTATGGTGCCAGCGAGCTGATCTGATGATGGAGAAGGAAGGTAGACAACGCAACTTTTCGATGATTAACAGTAGCCTGGCAGTGTTTGGGCTCATTTTGATCAGCTCACAGTTCCAATCACTAATATAAAAAAAGCTTGTTTTTAAAAATAAATTTTTCAACAAAAACTTGTTTACTATAAAGAATAGATGTAGTGGAAATATAGTAATGTCAGATCTCAGACATACTCCAGCAAAAGTAAACACGATCGACTGAGACTACCTTTCCCCAGGAATAAATGTCATGTCCTATTTCGTTCGGGTCGCTTCGCGCGTGGCGCTAAGAACAAAGTACTTACTCTGAGTTGTTTTGACGTCTTCCCAGTTTGTTTTTCTTGTCGGCTTATTGCAATTTATTGCAATTGTTTTAACAGAAGACTGCCAATTAGTGTTACTATATTATTTTGCTTTGTAAATCATTTATTTATTATTCGCATGGTATTCATTGGAGTCCCATGTTTTGAGGTTTTTATGGCTTCCTCTATAATTTTGAAGACCTATTTAGAAAGTCAGGAGTATATTATTAGCAGTTGTAGGAATTTAAAAAAGATTACACTAACAAAGCTTTCATATTGTTCTGGTTTACTTATAAAATATTGAATAGTTATTAAAGACTGATATTAGGGTTATAAATCACATTATTTCTCGATGTAATGCTATGAAAAATGACCAGTGACGAGGCAAGGCCCGTGTCACCGTCCGTGACATGAAACCGATAATTACCGTTACGTGACGCATAGCGCAGTTACGGTATTTGGTAACCATATAATTTTGTTTGAATATGTTAATGTCGTAGGGTTGGTCTTTCCAAAAAATTATGATACTATGTAGTTAGTGATACAGAAAGCATTTAGATTAGGTTGTTTCCAAAGAAGTGTGTGAGGTAGAATTGCTCAAACTGCAGAACACATGTCATTTCAATTTCACCAACCTTAGTTCAGACAATATTTTTTTATATGTTTTCCTGTGGACGTAGATTCTTGATAATATCATTAATTTTCTAGAGTAATTATAATTAGTTCCAAACAATATAATATACGCTTGGTGCACTATGAAATGTCACAAAACCGTGCTCTAGTCATTATTCTAAGACAAAACTGGTATGTTGAATTTGAATATGTTATTAGCAAACATTTTACGATCAAAGTTTCGAAGCAGTATTCACAACAACATATTTCGACATCAATTTCCCAGCAGGAGATAATAGCTGTCGGAGCGTATTCGTCATCCGCGCGTGAAAAGATAAACTCACACCAGACACCAATACTAATTGAATTTACGCCAAGTGTTCGTAACACACTCTGTGTCCAGAGTAAATCACTAAATTCGAACCAACATGAGAACATAAATCAGAGAGATGAAAGAGTACTTACCTTAGTCATAGTTCTTGTTCCTCCTGTAAGAAAATGTAGGCTCATTTAAGCTCATGAAGCGTCGCATATCACACCAAACTATGCTGCTTTCAGAAAAAAAACCTACATTCCACCATGACCCGCAGTGGATCAACACGTTTGGTCCAATATGCCTTCTTATAAAGAAAGATAATAAGATAAGATATAGCTAAGAGAATTAAAAAGCAAATAAAATGAAGTGTGTAGAAGTTGTGGAAAAATAATTGATAAATATACACAAAATAATAATAACAAGATTTTATACCGAAAAATTAAATAAATATAAATAAAAAATGTAAATAAATGATTTTAAGAGAATTAGCTTTCAAAAATTAAGAATTTATTCTGTTTCATTTTAGCCATATATTTATTATGTGCTTTGCTTCAATAATTGATTTCATTTTTAATTTGATAACTTTATACCAGCTAGGTTTATTTTTGTTTTAAAAATTTGCCAATGTCTTAAATATCATTGATATGTATAGTTAGACTCAATATGACGCAACAGCAAGGCGTTGTCCAAATTGCGGAGAATAATATTACATTATTGCAAAGGCCGAGAAATAGGAAATTGCAGGTCGAGTATGAGTTTGAAGGCCGAGCCGTAGGCGAGGACTTTACTAATACGAGACAGGCAATTGCTATTTCCGTCGAGGCAAATATAGTGCTTTTCTCAAAAGAATGCAGGGAAATAAAACATACTTTTTTCGTAATTAAGTAATTTTTTTTTACAAATGTACAACGTCATAAAGTATTTGAAAATGTTTCCATATTTAGTATAACAAACATCTCTCATTCTATGAGAGAGGCCTTGTTTAGCATTGGATGTCTACCGATTGATGATGATGTCTAGCCGCTAAAATTGAACTTGGAATTTGTGATTCCGTGACTCAATGGAATCTCAAGTTATGTCTCAGTCCAGTTTCTGGATGCTTGTGGTCAACAGAACATAATTATTCAAACCGCAGTGTTACTAAAATACCTACCACTAGACTGTTAGCAGAACTGTAGGTATTAGTAGTGGTTTGTGATCTTTGTTTGTTTTCATCCCATCTATTCGAAAAGGACGACTTGGTTCGCCTTTAAGTGCACCCAAAGGTGGTGTTTTCTGTATGAAGCTTCTATAAGTGCGCCGCAATTATCTTTGCCGCGCACTTTTTAAATTTGGAATATATCGAACTCAAATAAGTGAGCCGCAATTATCTTTTACGGCCCTTTTTGAATTTGGAACATCTTGAAAAGAATCAAACACAAATAAGTGCGCCGCAATTATCTTTTCCGCGCCCTTTTTAAATTTGGATCATCTTAGTGTTCAGCGCCAAAGAAGGCGAACGCAAATATTGTTTAAATAAATACTGGCTGGTACGACGGCCCATAGTCGCGCCACCGGCTGAATAAAAAAAAACAAATTAGAAACGACGGCCCGCGATTTCGTAATTTTTAACCGACTTTACAAAAAGGAGGAGGTTCTAAATTCGGTTGTATTTTTTTTTAATGTTACCTCATATCTCCGGCGTTTATGAACCGATTTGGAAAATTCTTTTTTTATTTGAATAGATATACTTCCAGATTGGTCCCATTTTTTTCAGAATCCAGTTCTGATGATGGAATCCACGAGGAATTGAGGGAACTCCTCAAATATTGTAGGCATACATATGGCGATTTTGATATTTTCAGCAACAAACCAAGCATTTGCATTCAGAAAGTATCATAATCCTTTCACCACTATGGTTCTTTCATAATTTTTTTTTCATCCAAATATTTAGTCGAATACAACGGCGGAAGTCTTTTTTTTAAATGATAAGTTATTCACGGATTGTTAGAAATTCATGGTTTTGTTTTGAAATAAAATATGAGGCGCCTCGAAAATATCAAAATCGCCATATGTATGCCTACAATATTTGAGGAGTTCCCTCAATTCCTCGTGGATTCCATCATCAGAACTGGATTCTGAAAAAAATGGGACCAATCTGGAAGTATATCTATTCAAATAAAAAAAGGATTTTCCAAATCGGTTAATAAACGCCGGAGATATGAGGTAACATTAAAAAAAAATACAACCGAATTTAGAACCTCCTCCTTTTTGTAAAGTCGGTTAAAAATGACGAAATCGCGGGCCGTCGTTTCTAATTTGTTTTTTTTTATTCAGCCGATGGCGCGACTATGGGCCGTCGTACCAGCCAGTATTTATTTAAACAATATTTGCGTTCGCCTTCTTTGGCGCTGAACACTAAGATGATCCAAATTTAAAAAGGGCGCGGAAAAGATAATTGCGGCGCACTTATTTGTGTTTGATTCTTTTCAAGATGTTCCAAATTCAAAAAGGGCCGTAAAAGATAATTGCGGCGCACTTATTTGAGTTCGATATATTCCAAATTTAAAAAGTGCGCGGCAAAGATAATTGCGGCGCACTTATAGAAGCTTCATACAGAAAACACCACCTTTGGGTGCACTTAAAGGCGAACCAAGTCGTCCTTTTCGAATAGATGGGATGAAATAGTTATTTGTTATACAAGAGTGCAAAGTTGCTTTCTAACCGCGTGCTCAATTTTGATGACCGAGCAAGCGAAGGATTCTAAAATGTAATCACGAGCGTAGCGAGTGATTTAAAAGTTAGAATCCTGAGCGTCAGCGAGGGAACCAAAAGAGCACGAGGTGAAAAATCTTTGCACTCGAGTGAAACACGTAACTTTTCATCCCACCTCAGCGAGGAAATGACTAAATGCAAAAAAAAACATTTGCGCATTTTAAACAGTTTCAGTCAATTCTGTTGCCGTCAAATAAACTTTTTCGTCGCTAGAATCACTCATTTTAGGTTTTTCACTTGTTTTCAAGTTTCTTGTTTTTAACCTAAGGTTTTAACAATATGACGTGAAAAGAAAAGGGCGTGCGTAAAGCAAATTAAAAAAAAGTAATACACCAAGAAGGTTCCGAGTCAGAGTTTTTAACAAATTGAAAAAGGTTGTATGATAAATTCGGCACCATGGAGTTAGAAGTAAAATAGGTTTAATGATGTTTTGAATTCACAAACTTAATGCACACGATGTTCTAAATTCAATTTTACTTTATCCTCTAGCGGATAAAAACGGCTTTTACACTCAGATATCGAATAGCAAAGTACTCTTTCCGAGATGGTGGGATGAAATATGAAGTGACTCTTGAGCGAGGTTCATAATTTGCTTTTCTTTAAACTACAAGAATCCGTTCTCACAAAATCTGAATATTTTTTTATAATGTCTTCTTCTTCTTTTTTTTTATTATGGCCTATTAGGAAAGTTTTGTTCAATTTTGCCAGTGTCAAGTATAGGTACCTATATTATTTTGATAAAAATGGGTCAAGCAAGGAATTTTTATACCACGTACCTACTATATCCATGCGGTCAAGTCGTTAAAGTCTCAGTCAAGTCATGTTCTAGTAAAACGGTGACAGTTTTAATTGAATGTATAATTTACACCGGTTAAAATGCCACCAAAATAACACGATATTTCTCTAAGGTAATAAATTGAAATAAAATAAAAATGGACGACATCTCTTTTCGAAAAAGCGGAAAAAGTCTTTTACCATGTCATTTTCAGTCGCATTCACTCGATTCGCGGCAATTCGTTTCGTTCGCGAAAAGCGGTCGGCCGTTTTTTAGAAAAAAGTTTTAGCCTGTATGGTTTTGTCTTGGTTGTGTACGTTACCGTAGCGAAATCTGTTTAATTTTTAAATCTATTTGAATGAAAGCATTTACTATTATGTAAGAAACTTATGAAAACTTTTTGGTCCACGGACGACCTCCATGGCGTAGTAGGCGAGTAGCCGGCTGAGACGCAAGAGGTGCGGGTTCGATTCCCGCTACAGGAAAAATGTTTATATGATCTGCAAATATTTGTTCCAGGTCTGAGTGTTATGGTACCATGGTACTCGTATTCCCTGTGTAGGACATAGGGAATCCCAGTGTGAGATCAGGACTAAGTACCTATGTAACAGCCCAAATTAATTAATTCATTTAATAACAGTAATTTAATTAATAAATATTTTTTATAACAGTCCATTTAAAACGCAAGCAGAAAAAAAGCGGGGAATCGAACCCGCAACCTCTTGCATCTCAGCCAGTTAGTCGCCCGCCGCGCTACAGCGGTCGTCCAAAAATGAGCGTTCATAAATTCAGTGTTCAAGGTAAACAACCCTTCTTTGGAAAATCCCTGATAGAAGGGATGTGGGCGTCATTATATGACAGCCGTAAAAATATATAATACAACTGGTTCTGACATGAGATCGTCACCACCTTTTAAGACAAATAAATATTAGTTTGCCTGAAAACAAAACTATCAAAAATCCTTTAGGTTTTTAATAAGCTTCAAGGTGTCGCGGGGAGTGGTGCGATGAGGGAGGGGGGGTTGTTCCCCTTGTAGGGCGGGTGGGTCGTCAGACGAACGCCTACGCGCGCGGTGGCGGACGTATATCCCTGTCATCCTCCAGTCCGCCAGCGGCCGCCGGGCCCGGCCGCGGCCTCACGCTCCTTGCACTCATATGTTACTTATCTAACATTACGATTTTATACTTTTTTAAGGCAACCTCAAACGGGTGAGTTCAGTTGTTTTTCTTTTTAAGTTTTAGCACGATTGTGAGTCTTTCTTAGATTGGTCTAGAAAAACCTGTCAGGGAGGAATATAATTTCCTTTGAACGTTTTATGGTGTTTTTGTTTGCATGGTTATTTTTTGCACTTGATTTTTGTATTCCTGTGACTGTGTAAGCCACGGTGAAAAGAGGCCCTTTAAGGCTCTGCCTACTTCTTCGAGGAAAAGGCGTGTGTTTATGTATGTATTTTTGAAAATTTATTTTCTTTAGTATTAATAAAAAGGCCACTTAAGTACTGTAATTTTTGGTTTCGTCCCGAGTTTTTTATTTATCTACGCTGGTATTTTTTTAAACCGACTTCAAAAAAGGGAGGAGATTCTCAATTCAACTATATGTTTTTTTTTGTATGTTTGTTAACGCGATTACTCCGTCAATTATGCATTGATTTTGATGTTTTTTTTCGTTTGGTAGGTTATACTTCAGAGGTCTTTTAAAAAATTTTATTGTTATATTTTAATGAAACAAAATTCTGACGCATATGCTGTACCTCATTTGGAAGTATATGCTTGCTCTGATTACTATGGTCTTACTCCGGTGTCTGTCTGTCTGTCTGGGAGGCTAACGGTACAATAATAGTATCTAGTAGTAGCTAGCTATAGAAGTTTGGCATAGATAAAGCGTGTTATAACCAATTTATAAGTTTTAGAGATATTCATTAATTAAGATACATAAGGGTACTACAGGATCAATCAGGTTATTTGCAACTCCATCGAATGAGGTTTCTAATTAAAAGTTAGTGATCTCATAGTTCATCATCGTTATCATCACCCTGTAAGCTAGAGATATGAGCATTTACTAACTATTTATCATTCTGTGACATAAGAAAGGCGTAGGTTAGGTAACAGGTACACTAAGAATGTGTATCACATATCACTTGACCAACGTTTTAGTTATAAAATTTGACTTTGTACGGCATTCGTTTAAGATACATAAATTCTACAAAAAACTTTACAGTTTGCTTATACGTTGCCTTGAAGGAAGGTATTGTGACTTGTCATCGAATCGTTGGTCCAACACATCCGCCATATTCCACATTCGGCAGATCATTTATTTGTTCCACGTTATTATTTTTTTTATTCCCTGACGAAACCGTAATCTTTATTATTCCTCATTCGACATACATCCCTCGAAAGGTTGTAACAGTTTATTTAAAACTAATTTAGAGCTATTCATTTTCAGTTCTAATATTAAGTACTAAAAGGAATAGGTTTTTTGATTATACATATAATAACATAATAATGGCTACTCCAAAAATTTACTTATTTGTTATTCATAATCAAAATGAAGTAAAGTATAAATTTTTGTAATTTATGGCGAATGTGAAAATTTGAAAGGCTCCAACCTATTGGGCAAAGTCAGTTGACGAAACTGAAGACCGAACAGAATAACGACAGAGTTTCTGAAAGCGGGTGAACACCGGTACTTAAAATACTTCAGAAGCTATTTAATGCCGTTGTCTTCAAGGGTACAACGTTAGAGGCATGGAACACACTATTGAAGAATTATAGACCCATTTGGCTGCTAAGCCACGTGTATAAGCTGTTTTTGAGAGTAGTCACCAATCGTGACTAGTCACGAAGTTCACACGCAGGTTCGACGACTTCCAGCCTCCCGAACAAGCCAGTGGCTGAAAAGGCTTTAGTACCGTAGACCACATCCACACGCTCCGGCAAATTGTACAGAAGACCGAAGAGTATAATCAGGTAGCTATGTCTAGCTTTTGTTGACCACGGAAAGCCTTCGATTCAGTCGAGACCCGGGCAGTGGTAAAGAGTTTACAGCGATGCCAGATAGACTACCGGTATATTGAAGTAATTAAGTATCTTTACACCAGAGACACTATGTCTATCCATCTTCAGGACCATTGCACGGATCCTATCCAATCGCAGAAGGTGGTGAGACAGAGACATGGTATTTTTCGAAACTGTTCACCTCTGTATTGGAGTATATTTTCAAGCTTCAGCACTGGAACGGATAATATGGCACCAACATCAATGGCAAATACATCTTACTCACTATGTGCTATAAACAAAGCCATGCTAGGAGTTACGTACATATGCGACATAGCTCTCAAAATTAGCAGGTTGAAGTGGCAATGGGCAGGTCATATAGCTCGCAGAACTGACAACCGTTAGGGAATAAAGGTTCTCGAGTGTCGATCATAAACCGTACGCCGTAGTAGAAGAAGACCCTAATAGACAATAAAGGATAAATAAAAATATCTAGTAATAAAGATCGCTGGAAGTCGGTGAACATAGGCGGCACAAGACCATTCGTCGTGGCATTCTGTGGGGAAGGCTTAAGTTCAGGAGTGGACTTCTCCTGGCTTGATAATGGCAATATGCAATCTGACGTATATATCCTAAGTCGAAACGTTAGAGCCAGTAACCAAATAACTTTTTTTTTACGACCTCTGAGGCCTCTGAGATGCGAGAGGTTGCGGGTTCGATTCCCGCTGCGAGACAAATGTTTGTATGATCTGCAAATATTTGTTTCAGGTCTGGGTGTTATGGTACCTTGGTAATCGTAGTTCCTAACACCCACGACACAGGGAATCCTAGTGTAGGATCATAACTACGTATGTGACTGTTGGATGTTATGTTATGTATGTATACTTTAATTAGGTACTTCACAAAACAATTAACAGCGATTACTTTACTTAGATTACGTTGTTCAAAAGGCACTAAATAAAATGAACAAGTGCGAACGAGACTTATGCCCCTGAGGGTTCCAATCCTAATAATTATTTCAAAATCATCATAACCCTGAGAGACAGAAATTAAAGGCACATGAAACTTAATTTTCATGTCGATGATAATGAAGACGAGCGCAGTGCAGTGTCAAGCACGATGAAAAAAAACTAAACCTCATGTCAATTTTAAAGTCCTGTCTCTGTTCTCACTAGAATAACATAAACATAACATAACACCCAACAGTCACATAAGTAATAACTCTAGTATCAATCAAACAAATGTGTCACGAGTTAAAACCACAAAGTTACTACATTTCTAAGTACTTAGAAGTAACTTATTTTTCATGTGAAGGTGCTCAAAACTTCTCTCATTATTCCATACAATAAAAACTTAATGATTCTTCGCAAAACAATCATAAAATAACTCTCAAGCCGCCAAACCCCAGAGGAAGTTCCCGAGTAAAATAAACAATCGATAACATACAACTCTGTTACAAATTAATTCAAACTTTGCTAAGAAAAAATGCCACCGCAAATTTTTACAATCTTTTCAAGAAGAATTTGCACAACACTCCGAGTAATGAGCTCGGAATGGATCAAAAATGATATGAATCGGTAATAAATATAAACATTTGATTATAGAAAAACATAGTACTTAGAAACAACAAACAAAAGGCACGTGGTGATTATGAAGTAGAACTTCTTGTGAAAGAATTAGTCCGGGGATGTACTAACACCGTACATATTTCTGCCACCAAGCAGTCTGTAGTGCTCGCATTGCTGTGTTTCGGTTTGAAGGGTACAGATGCCGGTTAAATTACAGGCACATGAGACTCTACATCTTTATGTCTCAGGGTTGGCAGCGCGCGTGTGATGCCTTTGGTGTTGCAGGCATCCATAGGCTACGGTAACTACTTTCCATCAGACCGTATGCTTGTTTACTTGCCAAGAGTAGTTATTATTATATTATTAACTCTGTGACAAGACTCTTTGAGGTCCGTGCAAGATTCTTACTTATTAGTTTTACCAAGATATTAACTAATATATTAACTTATTGAGTTACTAACTATCCCGACTATCCTAAAGGATAAGGATAGGATGGGTAAACCCATCATCCCCCAATCAAAACTAAACCCCGACCTCTGTGGCGCGGCGGGCGAAGGTTCGCCTGCGACGCAGGAGGTTGCGGGTTCGATTCCCGCCTCGGTAAAATCTACAGATATTTGTTCAGGGTGTTCTGGATATTTTCTATGCATAATAAAAAATATCTATCTATGTATTGTATTAAGTATATCAGTTATCTAGTACCCATAGCACAAGCTCTGCTTAGCTTGGGGCTAGATAATGTTGTTTGAAATGTCCAGCATTTATAGTACAGTCAAATTAGGTGATTTTTTGCAAAAGTGTGGAACTAATTAGATGTAGTCAAGAAAACTTTTCTAATTGTTTTGTATGGCTTAAAAATCACCTCTAATAATAAGCATCAGTAATTTCACCCTCCGGAACAGGGTGAAATAGGGTGAAAACCTTAAAATATCCATAACATAATGGGGGAAATAGAAGTAGTCGGTGCAATTTGGCATAGACTTTGGACCGTTATGATCTATATTTGCACCAAGTATTTTTTTAATCCGACATACGGAACATACAAAAAAAAAACATTTACAAAAAAACTTTTTGTGGTAATTACGGCTCCGGGAAAATTAAGGTAGTCGGTGCAAATTGATAGACTTAACAGAAAAATGTTCGAAATACATTACCAGGTTCGCACCTTGGTGCGTCTCACGGAAGGCACTTTTCCATATTTTATTGTCGCTCTACTTCTGGGAAAATTAATGTAGTTCTGGAAATTGACTTAAACTTATTCATTTAATTAGTACTACATCCGCCGGAAGTTTTATACTGGTTTTTTTTACGGAACATGCATTTGTTTAACACTGTGTTCCCTACATGCACGTGTTTTTTATTAAAATCATAATGCACTAAGACAGTTTCTCTATACGTAATTTAACTTGCATCATGTAATTTCTTTCTATTTTAAAATTTACGGCCTTTTTAAGTTTGTACCTAATATTTAAAAGGGTTCCGTAAGCGCCAGAAACGGTGCAAACCTAGGATAAGCTTCTTTTCGTGTCATCTAACGTTTCCATAAAAATCCACGACTACACGACTTAGGTCCATACTTTTTGCTAATTTGCCTGTACTATTATTTATTTATTTAAACAAGACCTTGAAAATAATTTTTTCACTTAGCCCATTCCTTCTTAAGCTAGAGGTAGTTAGAGCAGGATGGGTGTTCTTCGGTCTTTCAAGTGGGTCAAGTTCAGTAGCTAAGCATCTGGTGTCGAATATAATGTGCTTAGTTGGATAGTAAATAGAGAGGTGAGAAGGGCCGATCTACTTTGGCTGCTAGACTCTGATTACTATAGGAAGAGCCTGATGAAAGCTTTCGGCTTTATAGTAATTTTACTTGTCAATCGTTGATCACCAAGTGACTTTCAAGATAGGGAATCGGGGGGCTGACATTTTGTTGTTTTTGTAGTTTATTCATATACAGGCAATATAAACAGAAAAAAACAAACATACAGAGGTATATTTAATATTAATCTATTTAAAATAACAGAGTTCAAGTCATTGACCGCAGGCAAAGAGCCCAAATTTTATAATAACTAGTGGTTCGCCCCGAACTGAGACCTCGCGATAACACCTTTATCAGCCCGACTACTTAACCAAGTAATTTCCATTTTTCTATTATTATTTTTGAAAATTTTCACCTCGAGGTCTACCAGTACAGTACAGGATCTATCAGTAACAACTCTAATTTCCTACACATCATCGAAATAACCTTTGAATAGGGCTAAGCAACGGGGCGTAATACTATATACCTGTTAGTACCTATATCAAGTACCTGACGAATTAATTGATAACGTCCTTTTGTCGGAAATCATAGAACTCCAGCGTCATTCAAATTCCTAGAAATGGGAGGTCAACAATGGATGTTATATTGGTTTCTGTTTTATGGAGTACAAGTTTCTAAATTCTTCAGTTTCAGACTTTTCCCTGTAGTTGTGATACAAAAGCCACAAGCATACCAAATTTCAGCATTGTAGGATTGCTGGAAGTACCCTAGAATTTTTGATTTTTACGTTTTTTATTTTCCCTAATATCTCAAAAACTACTTAGGCTAAATACTTACTAAAAACAGTTTTGAAATGTCCAACTAAAGCGCTTTCATTAGACACCCCACTTGATCTGACTGTCTCACTTTAATTTTTTTTACCCCTCTTGAACCCCAACATCTCAGCAACCCCCTGACCGATATAGCGCATAACCTTACCTACAAATTGTACCAATACCAAATTTCATGAAGATCGGATTAACGGTTTGGAAGTTTTCATCGGACAAACATACATACATACATACAAACGCCGATTCTTCCAACATGACTCAGAGAACTCGCTTCGCTCGTTCAATAATAGTAATAATAATCCTTTATTTGCATAAATGTGGTATGTACAAGGTTCTTATGTTTAATTTATTCAGGTGGCTCGCATTTCCCATATCTGGGATACAAATATTAAGAAAACAGGAGGTTATCAGGTCAAAACTACCATATTCATACAACAAAGTGTTACATAAAATACCAAAACAAATCACAAATGTCATTTAAAATAATTTAGCAAATACACTGAAAAATCAATATTTAGGTGACAATAAATGAAAGCAACAAAATGCTTTTCTGATTTTATTTACTATTCCCGGATTTCATAAGGATAGTTGTGAACATTCCCAGAATTCACTAACGTTTTGCAAAATTCTTAGTAAAGGTCCAAAAAGCTTAAAATGTCAGAGCTCTACCTATAGTTAACAGAATGTAGTTCTACAATAAATAGAGAGGTACCTATCGACTTCGGCCGTTAGTGGGAAGTTCTAGCATTAATACTGCGGCAGGTAGGGATTTTACGGCTGGTTGAGAGTTGGAAGTTTAGATTTGTGGACTGCAAAAGTGGGCAATGCTTGAAGGAGACTTTTTAATATTATTTACTACAGATAACACATGAATCATGGTACATGAATCCCATCTACAATTGAAACAGAATTTTGTGTCAAACTTTCTTAAATTGAACACAAAATACTCCATGACAACCTCCTTGGCGCGCGGGCGAGCGGGCTGAGACACAAGAGGTGCGGGTTCGATTCCCGCTGCGAGACTGTTGGGTGTTATTTTATTTTATGTTACTATAAAAAACTAACAATAATTGCGTGAAAACAAAATCAGGCACCAGTCAGATCGTATCTTCTTTACAAATGTTTTTTTACAACTTGTAAGTAATAACACGTTACTGTTTTTTATTTGTAACATAACATCCAACATTCAAATACGTAGTCCTGATCGCACACTAAGATGCTCTGTATCGTGGGTATCAGAAACTACAAGTATCATGGTACCATAACACCCAGACCCCGAACAAATATTTGCAGATCATACAAACTTTTGTCCCGCAGCGGGAATCGACCCGCAACCTATTGCGTCTCAGCCGGGTACTCGCCTGACGCGCTACAGAGGTCGTCAACGACTCTATATAGTTAAAATACGCCTACTATGTCTATACTCTCAACGTTTGTCCTGCAATCACCAATGTCTATAGTACGACACGAGTAAGACCCACCTCATAAACATCATCCCCCGACCATTATAAGCCTAAAGAAAATATCGTCGAAAGCTGGGAGTGCACAAACAAACCGAAATTGATATCCACGGCAATAAATATGATTTACGAGCGCAATCGCGAAACAATACCATTGTGCCGATCTGTGATGAATCGCTTACGGACCCAGGATTATGCTTTACTTAGTTGAGAGTCTGCGGCCGGGCCAGGTAATGCTGAAACGCAATTTCGATTTTACTACCAGGTTCCAATTTAAACGAAAGTAAATATACAATAATGTCGCGGGGAGTCGGTGGATGGACGCAGCTCAAGACCGTTCGTTGTGGCATTCTAAAGGGGAGGCCTGGGTCCTACAGGCTGACGATGATGAAATACAATAAACCGGACGACGCGGTAGAGGAAGGCCCTCCACTCGATGGACTACTTACGAAGTCTTCTACGAAGACGTTATAAAAGTCGTGGGGAGTCGGTGGATGGAGACGGCTCAAGGCCGTCGTGGCATTGTAAGGGGGAGGCCTATGCCCAGCAGTGGACTTCTACGGAATGATGATGATGAAATACAATAGGAAAGTATAAAATGCAAACCGCAACATTCTTGCATCGATTGCACAATTTCCACGATGTCGCGGGTAACTAGGCCATTTCTCCAACAAGCCACGTGTAAGGAGTTATGTGCGTAGTACCACAAAATAGTATATAGGTACAGAAGGCCAGCTCAGTACAAAAACGATAACAACGGTAGAATTCAGTCGATGCTTCTACCGAGAATTGTTGTGGGTACGCGTCTATGTGTGCGTGCGCCTGTTATCGCTTGTTGTACTGAGAGCTGATTCTAACTATTTTTCATACAATTGACACGGACGTCTCGTGTAGTGTAGTGTGGAGACACCGATGAGCGCCCCTAGCGTACACTCTGTCAACCTCATTTTCTATACAAAAATCCGTGTTACACTACACCAGACGTCCGTGCCAATTGCTGGTCAAAACGTAGAATCGGCTCTCTGAGCTGGCCTTCTGTATCTATATATTTTGTGGTTGTACTTATTCTACTAGTATTGTTTGATACCGATACAAATAGAAACTTAGAGTTCAACGAAGGGTATTTATTGTTTGGTTTTTGTGCAGTTTTTGTAGGAGATAATTTGGTGATATGACTACCAGGGTTAATAGTGAATTCCAGAAGGTGTTTAACAGAATTCGATCCTTTAACATATATTATTGTAGTAAAAACTCGTGTTTGGGCCTTTTTGAATTGTTTTTATCATAATTCTTTGGTAGAATTACCACTCTAAATCACAGTGTAGATGAGGTCTGGTAAAGCCTGAAATTAAGGCTCTAATCTCCATTATAGATATATGCTGTTCTATTGTGGCGTAGGATATGCACAGTGAGGCTACACACGTCCATATGTCTGGTTGCTTGTGACTTTTACAATAAATTAATATGAATTTATTGAAAAAGTTTAAAAAAAGTTTAAGGAAATAATAAAGTTTTTCAAGAAATAATAGCCACATTAGAAGTAAACTTCGTTTCTTTAGTTTTTATGCACTGTGGAATGGACACGTTTCGTATATCTCATAAAAATTTCTATCACTTGTCCCTCTTCCCGCTGACGCATAAAGCTACGCCTCTGTGTGCTGCGTGTGCTATAACGTGCGCAGCTTTGGGGTAGCGGATGACTTATCCGAGCAGACCGTGTGGTGTGTTCGTCGGTTGCAGTGGATGGACTCATAAGAAAGCAAAGCGAAGTAGTTGTTTGTAGCATGTCCGTACGCAGTAATGGAAGTGCGTCTCTCCTGGGACTCATTCGAGCCGATGATAGTATTCATAATGCACCCGCTTTATTCTAGCAGCGATAACCAACTTGAAGTAGTTTGTAGGCATAAAAGTTATTTGCTTAGTCGATTGATTCGTTCGAGACGTGCCCGAGAAGCCTTCAAATCACCCTATTTATTTAGGAAAGTAGGCACTGTCTGATTGCTTATTCCGAATCTACTGTTTTTGTTTACGAGATCTTCTCGACAGTTCGGGGAAATCCACAAAATTGAAATCGTGATTGTTGCTAACATCTAATTGTCTATAGGTACCTACAGGGTGTTTTGAGTACAGTGGTCATGAGCTGAAATAAAAGAGATAATGGTTTTTTGCACCCAATAATCACAAACAGGGTGATTGTAAATAGAATAGATGAAAAGTGAATAAACAAATAAGTGCTGCGTGTCAGACCACCGTATTAAGTGTAAGGTTCTATTGCTAAGTCGCAGTTTTCCCTCCATAACTCGAATAGTTTTTATCTCAGGATATCCAAGATAAGTTTCATTATATACTAAGCTTGCCCCGAACTTAGACCTCGCAAATACATGCGATAGGAAACCTAATTTCTGTATATTTATATTAAACAACTTAATAAAAACATGTACTTTGATAAATTTTCACGGGATAATTCCTTAAACAGCATCGAAATCACCATTCGGTCTAATTAACAGTGAAGCTGGATGACCGAGCAGCAACATCAACACTTCTTCATACAGCGAAAACAGGGTTTTCGAAAACTAAGAGACCCAACACACATGTTTTAATTGATAGTTAACACATAAATATCATTAGTTAAGCTAAGAACATCCCTGAACCTAAAAAACACTGTAAAAATAATTGAACAATATTCGTAGCTAACCTAATTATCTTTATGACATACTATCTACTAAAACATGGTGTCTCCTAGTTTCCGGAAAATCAGTTTTCGCTATCACAATAAGTGTTGATGAGCTGTGATGAGCAAAAAACCCGAATTAATTTGAATTTGGCGCCACTTGCGAGACTATCCACCTTAATGAAAACAAACGTAAAATTTTACTAAAGTAAATTTCGTGAGTTATGTCATTCATTTTGTTAAATTTCTCGTTTTACAAAATATACGTAAAATTGTATGCATTTAAGATCAAACATGTTAAATTCTAGTTGAATTTCAACTATCTACACAAAGGCCAGTTTTTTATCATAACAAATGCTAAACCCGACTCATGCCGAGCCAATTACGAAGCTGAAAGATGAAAAAAACGCCAAGCCTTAAAACTTGGAAGCAAATTACGATTTCTGCTCCAAGTAACTTTTATTGCTTTTTCTATCGGAGGCAAAATCACTTCGAAATGGACGTGACAACTTAAGTTACTTTAAGAACATTATGAATTTTTCTCTGAGTAGTTTCTGAGAAGATCAAAAGCATGAATATACAAAGTTGTTTATTAAACCATAAATTAGTATTTGGCTGTGTTTCGAGATTAAAAAACTTTAAACGAGAGTAATAAACGAAAATAAATAAATAATAATAAATAAATAAACAAAACTTGAAATTTTGAATATTGTTACCTTGAAAGAACCAATCTGCAAAGATAACTGAGGTTTAATTTTAAGCTGTAACTTTCGTAATATCAAATAATTATAAGCAACTCTTCTTTTGGAGTTGTTGCACAATTTTCGTTGGTATAATAATTAGTCCTGGCTGCTGGCTTATTTAGGAATGTGTTATTACTGGCAAAAAGCGTTAAGGTACAGTTACACATGCTCATTAGTAGCACAAAAGCAAGCCACTATTGAGCAATTGCTACTTAGTAGCATGTGTGTCGAAACATTGCTAAAAATGAGCATGCTCATTTCGAGTTTGCTCAAAAACCGACGGTCTTGCGATTTTTGGGCATGCTACATGCAGCGTGGGTGGAAGGGAGGGTGCTTTTAGCAGGTTTGCTTTTCGAGCATGCTACAATATCTACTTGCTAATAACAACTTGCTTGTTGTGTTGAGATCTTGCTAGAATGTCAAATACCAAAGCTTCCAGACCGCGCTTAAATAGCATGTGTGTGTGTTGTTTGCTTCGAGCACGCTTATTTAGAAGCAGAGTACGCTTATTTATAAGCAAATGTGTCAGTTTGCAGAGAACGCTTGTTTTAAGCATGACATTGTATGAGCATGTGTGACTGTACCTTTAGTCGAGTTGGTCGTGGGAAAGTAATGGTAACGATGAGCTAAAGGCCTATTACGAGTTTTGCATTGCAATCTCTCTGCGAGTCGTGAGCATTCAACGTGACTTACGTAGTAACTATTTAAGAATCAGTGCTGTTTTTATCGACTGTAAATTAATAAATGATTATGATTATGCGCGTCACAGAATGATGAATAGTTACTATGCAAAACTCGTGATTGTTGCAATGCAAAACTCGTAATAGGCCTTCTGACCACTGGTCACGTCAATATTCCTGCGATTGTGCGATCCACGGTGAAAAGAGGCCCTTGAGGGTCTGCCTACCCCTTCTGGGAAATTTAATGTATCTACCATAGCCACCAATCCGGTTAGCATTCTATCAGCCGAATCCGAAATATTAAAGCCGATTACAGCAAGACACGTAGCTTTGTTCGTAATAGCGTTGTAATAGGATATTAACTTACTCTGGTATAACGTATCGTGTATTGTGGCTTGGGTAAAGTGAGTAGGTAGGTAGGTAGGTATGTAAGGAGATGTAGGTACCTATTTGTTAAGCTTTGGTACGATAGAGTTTTTAGGAGTACCTATGGTTATGGAAGTACCTTTTCAGGGTTCTGAAGTCCGACAAGGAACCCTTATAGTTTCATCATGTCGGTCTGTCCGTTCGTAGTCAGAGCTGTTTTACTCGTAGAATATTAGTCTACCATACTAAAATTTTGCACGGTGATAAAAATTGGTGACGCCTACAAAGTTAAGTTGTTCGCGTTACATGTAAAGTGGAGTTTTTTTATTATTTGCATATTTTGCATGTGGCTCATGTAAACCTTGCTGACTTCATAACCCTTCACTATGCGTGGTCTGACACGCACTTGACTGCTTTTTTAAAACTTCATCTTGGTAATCTGACAAAGTCTGTTTAAATAATAGCGAAACATTCGAATGTATGACAAAAAAATAATTCATATATACTTTGTAAATCTCAATTCATTTGCCTTTTTCGAACATTTTGTGGCCATGCCTACACCTATTCCAAACTTACCATCCTCATACCGCACATGCTTCACAATGCCTATCAAGATTTTATAATGTACCGGTGGGGATCGAACCTACGATAGCTAGATACGATGATTCTCGCCGATACCATCCAAATAATTTGACCTGCCGTGGAGTGGACCAGTGAAGTAGTGGTAAGTGTATCTCCGTATGAAGGGGTGGACCACGAGTTTAAAACCCACCGTTCAGGAATATTTGAGATATTATAAGATCTTAGTACTTTCCATAAGTGTGGGATAACATTTTTAAATTCAATATCTATGAAAATATTTTATTTCACTTTTGAAACTTATACTCGTAGCTACTATGGCTATGAACATAACTTTGACTAACATCGGGATATTTGCGAGACAATTGCATGCGCCATGACTATGAAACAAATATTTTAATGCTGAGACTTCACTTGATGCATATATATTCGCAAATGTTTGCGTTATTTTTCCAAGGTAAAATCAACCATGAGCCTATCGGTACATAATGTTGTTTTCCTTGGAAAATAACGCAAAAATTTGTGAATATACACCAAGTGAAGTACCACCATCATATCTTTAACCTGTCAAATGGACTTTGTTTACTCCACGATCCATCAGAAAAAGTATTCGTTTCCCCGAAATAGGTTACTAAAACTTGAAATAAACGAATTCTATCAACATTGGGGCCGTCCCGCTTACTCGCGTAAACACGCCCCAGGAAATAGCGAGTGTCGGTTCTTGCTTCGTTTTTCGGTGCCAGTTTATTGTTTTTCCAAACTGATCTCAAGAAATCAATCAAATAACAGAAGCCCCAATTCTCGTTAAGAAAATAATCCTTACGCTTACCTTACTCCTTCACGCTGAAACAGTTTGAGCGATTTGGTTGAAATTTGGAATAGACATAGCTTATATACCCTGAATTAACATATAGGCTACCTTTTATCCCGATATTCCCACCGGATCAAGACTTATGCAGATGACCGCATAAGCACGAAACCGCGGGGCGCAGCTAGTCTTGTATAAAAATATCGATGTCTACAATCCAAGAATTGGCCCCCTGCCTGTTTCGGAGTGTTTGGCAGAGTCATTAGACTTATATAGAGCCACAAAAACGAAATAGGATGCATGCCGTTTAATTTTCTACTTTGTTTGTTTCTATCATGTTTCTATATTATGTATGGTACTGTGAGTTGACAGATTTCCTAATACGCTGCAGAAAAAGAAGGCATGCTACAATGCAATGCCATGGGTGTCAGTTGAAATTTTAGTTTGTTTCTCGTTGCTCGTATAGATCTGCCTTTTTTCAAACCCTCAATTTGTTTTGCCCGGACACGTCGAAAGAATTTCAAAAAGGTCAAAGTGGAGATTGCACTCAGAGTTTATGGGTTAAGTTAATCCAATGGAAGTGAATTCAGAGATCCACCAACGAGACGGTCTTTTCACGTTTTCTACCTAATGATGTATCTCTGTTACTAAAATACCTACCATTTGCCTAGATTAGGACAGAACCTAACATTAGAGCATAAGGTACTGCCAGCTTCCACTAGCCTACAAAACAATCGCCCTTAGCTATTTAAAATTGTAAGTTATTTAATTTGTTTTATCGTTAATTACAGGTAAATAAACAAGCCGAGAGCAGGCGCCGCAGTGACGCGCCAAAATTCATAGGATTATAACTAAATAAAAGAAGTGAATAAATGAAAACGGAACACACGCCCGCTGCACAACATCATGGCCTCGTTCAAAGGTATGGATTTAAATAAATAAATAAAAAGGTAGAGTTACTCAACCAGTTTCTTTTTAATTTTTTTTTTTTGATTTTTGTTACTACTAAATATTCCACAAAACTAAGCCCAAAGTTTACTGTACAAACTATATTGAATAAATCGTCTAGAGTTTAGATATTTCCATAATCTAATGAAATCTATGTAAGGCAAGGCAGTTCAACAATATTCAACTACTTTTCTTAAAGTGAAACACAATTTCGAAGATGTTAATCACTGGCACAAATATATTTAAAAAATCTGGAAGTAAATAGAATCATCACATCAAATGGCATCTAAGTAACCGTGCGTTTTCAGAGAAATTTCATTTCCTCATTTAAGAATTTCTTAATAGCGTCTAAGCTTTGGTTCGGAATGTTTGGTCCGGATGGCTAGGGAGTAGGCGACAATATAATTTACAATACTGATCATTGGTGGCTACAAGAGGCTCAGCCGGTGTAAAATACCGACGATGATACTGGCTACATTGAATTATAGTACCTACTTTATAACATCTAATAATAGCCAAACTATCTCCACGATACAGACTCGCATAGCGTGGAAACCATTAGACATTTTAAATACTAAGTATCTAATAAAAAAAAACTTGTGTAACACTTTCACTGCGAACCAATTTCCGCGCTTCACGTGTAAATACGGGTTTTCAAATCGAAACACAGACGTGAACTGCACTGGAGTAGCGCCGCGTCTAAGAAGTTGGATGATTATTTTAAAAGTAAAACGATCATCCAAAAACCATCATCCCAGACGTCTGTGTTTTCAGCATGGATTTATTAGTGTATTCGTTCTGCTGGTCATCGGCTGAAATGATTTTGAAGGAATTTGGTGCACTGATAGATTATGATGATTTGATATGCATACTTTCACAATTCAACTACTATGAATTATCGAGGAAACCGAAATTTATACAACATACCAGGCGAGCAGCAGGCCGCAGTTTTGTTTGTTACACAAATATATCAAAACCTAATTTAAAACATAAGAGCGCCCTTTGGGGGAACAAATATATTAACAAATATATAACACCATGGTCTGGGTGTTACTCGTTGGGACAAAAATTTCCAACGAGTAACAATATTACTCGTTTGGGTGTTACTCGTTGGGAACCCTCCGCGACAACTAGTTTTATGTTGTTTGTCAACATTACATGCAAAATGAAGTCACAATGGTGTTTTTATTGATACAAAGTTCGCTACCTTCATGGACACTCTCCAAGGAAATCCAGATTATTATGAAGATAAACAAAGTATGCGCGTTTAATTTAAAAATGTTTCGCCGCTCGTTGATTTATTTTGCTGAAAAGATTAATTTACGTTCGCAAACTTCCAGAAAGTGTATTCAGAGAGTAAGAAATCAGAAAACCTCTTTTATTAAGAAGAATTTTCTTAGATTTTTTTGGAGAAGTCCTAGAATTGGGATGCCATTCCATTCGTAAGTAATTATATAGGGGGCTAGTATGAAATTGCAATTTTATATTGTACTTTTTTTTCAGTAATGGCGAAGATCGTGTTACGAGACGGGGTTGTTTCTGTGAGAGTTTTGCCATCATTGTTCGAAGTTCTTCACAATAGACATCTGCTATTACCTATTGATAAACTGGATATCATAATTAGTGAAATAATTGAATTTATTAATGAAGTGACCACCAAACAGTACCATAACTTTTGTGTGGGTAAGACCTGAGGCCCAAGCACGAATATCTAACGTTATCGAGACGCTAACGAGACGATTGTAAACGTCAAATATTAACCGATCAACTTGCAAAGATTACCCTAATGTCATTGGCTAATATATGAAATCTTTTATCTCTCTATCTTTTTTATCTTTTATCTCTCTTTACTCTTTACAATTATATATATATTTACATATCCTTCTCTATTGGTAGTCACCGTGAATTGAAAGTAGACTAAATTGATTTTTATGAGGGAGCAGAATACCAACTTCTGTCAATTCACAATTCAGTCTCGATTCGGTTAACTTTTAGTGTAGTTTTAAAATAATTTAGAGAATTGGGCCTCAGATGAACGTGTCTTCGTTTTTGATTATTTTTGCACAAATTATATTAAATAACAGAAAACATTTCAAAGGGGTCGATACGGCCCGCGGGCTGAGTTGACTATAAAAAATATAAATAAATTTCGTAGTGTACATTAGTTAGTGGCCCGCGGGCTAAGTGTAGCCCGCGGGCCGAAATGTCCACTACGAAATACTAGGTGTGGGCTAAGTTGACCAAAGAATCGAAATTGGCGTTTGACATCGTCTCGCTAGCTTCTCGATAACGTTAGATATTCGTGCTTACCCCATTGGGTTTAGCCATTGCATTTTTCGCTTACGATTATTGTAAAGAATCTACTTTTCATCACACGTCACAATTCTGTTCAAAATCCCTTCATTTCTGTACCTATTCATCAAAGCAAGGCAAGCTTTAACGCATGCTCCTCTATGCATGTAAGTTAATTCATGGGGCATCAATTCTCGAGTTTTTTTTATTTTATCAAATTGGTGCAAATAATTCAATATTGTGTGTAAAATAACGTCAAACCCAGACGCTGATTATAAAATATAAAATATATTTGTCAGAACATTAACATAACTAACACCCAACAGTCACATACGTAGTCTTGATCCCACACTAGGACTCCCTACTGTGTCGTGGCCGTGAATATCAGGACATACGAGTACCATGATACCATAACACCCAGACCCGGAACAAATATTTGCAGATCATACAAACATTTGTCACGCAGCGGGTATCGAACCCGCAACCGCATCTCAGCCGGCTACTCTCCCACCGCGCCAAAGACGTACCTTAATACCTAAACACGTTATAAGATTATCAGTAAGTTACACAAGCTTAAAGGTAACTATAGTAACAGTTTTAATGTCGCAACTGACACCTTAACTAAGATAATAATATCCTGTATCCTGTCATAAGTAATTCCTAAGATGTTTGATAACAATCGGCTTCCACCATTAATTTTAATTCATTATTATTTATCCTACTGACTGGTCGTCCTCGTGGCTCAAAAAAACGCGAATTTTTCGCTCAACTTAGAGCATTGAGGTCTCCGTATTTAACTCAAATCATCATCATCATCAGCCTGTAGAGGCCCACTGCGGAACACAGGCCTTCCCCTAGAATGCCATGACGAATGGTCTTGAGCCACCTCCATCCACTGATTTCTTGCGACGTTTATAATGTATTTCGTCCATCGAGTAGAGGGCCTTCCTCTACCGCGTCGTCCAGTTGTTCTCTGTCTGGGCGAACCACGTGCTTACTAAAATCATTTTTAATGATTACAATAAAATGAAAGCTATGCTAAAATAATAGGTATATGCAACTCAGAGATAGTAAGCTCTTTTATAAATAGCTCAAAGCATTATATGGAAAAAACTACGTTATTTTTCAGGCGGTCACAATAGGTTAAATTATAGACAATCAAAATAAGTGCTACGAATCTACGACGCTACACAAATGCCTACGCAGCGGCTACGACTCGTAGTCTACGCAGAAACACTTGCTGAGTTTTAACTATCCCTTCTTCACAATCTTATTTTTTTTTGCTAGCCATTTATACTGGTGTCAGGATACTAAATCTTTTTAGATATCATTAAGTTCCATTGAAATGTTTGAAAATTACTAAATTAGGTATTATAATTGATTACAACAATAAAGTATCGCATTTTGTCGTTGGCTGTCACCATTGTTAGAACTTGACAGACGTTCATGCATCAAAAAGGAGTTGTAAAAAATTACATGCATATGAGACTTTTCATCTTTATGTCTCAGGGTCGACAGTGCGCGTGTGATGCCTCTGGTGTTGCAGGCGTCCATAGGCTACGGTAACTACTTTCCATTTTCCATCACGTGGGCCGTATGCATGTTTGCTTAACAAGTAGTATAAAAAAAAAAATCTTAGCATGATCGAGCCCACGAGTTTATACTGACCTGTTTATCATTTTGGTGTTTATTGAACGTTATTTCAAAGTTTTGTGTGCATATTCAATTCATATTAGTAGTTTTATAATTCGACAGTTGGTAAAAACGACCAATGTAAACATTTTTGCTTGATAGTAACATCGTCAATTTATATTTCATGACTTCTTTAGTAAGTATTAAAGGGTTAAAAATGAATATCTCTTATAGTAATTTAATAAAATAGTCGCCACAAACTCTATCCTTTGCAAACCGAGCCCAATAGTTAATTTGAATCGCTTATTACTTTTTCCGAAGCACTTTGAAGGTTTTACTTAATATAATAAAGCCACTTTTATATGGAAATCACTTTGCCAGCGCCTGCTTACCGGCGCCGGTGGTCAATAACAAACTTGCGCATAGAATGCCAAAGTAGTGTGTGGTTTTGTACAGGTACAAGAACAGTCAATATACAACATACATTCCCTGTGTTGTGGGTAGGTACAGGTATAATATTCTATTTCACGAAGTCCATTTGGCTATGTTTATCATAGTACATGCACATGCACATTGCTTGAGTGTGCGTAAGCTCAAAGGCAATTAGTCTCGACCATGATGTAGTCTGGGCACAAAACTATTAATACTAATTTGACGACCTTTGTGGCACGGTGGGTGAGTAGCCAGCTGAGATGCAAGAGGTTGCGGGTTCGTTTCCCACTGCGGGACAAATGTTTGAATCATCTGCAAATATTTGTTCTTGTTATCTAGTTTCTTTAAATATGTATTTTTGTATTAAAAATACATTAATATACAATTAAATTAAAAATAAATAAGATTTTGTTGGAAACGCTACCTACTTTTACGCACTTATTTATTTATCTGCTTATCGACACACTTCACTACTAACGAGTTGAGCGGACTTTGTGAGATAGAACAAATATTATCAGGAATTACAACTACCACTTATGTGGTTCGTTATTTCCGTTTTCCCTTATTATTAACGGAAAACGGAAATAACGGAAACATTCAGCGCCAATCTGTTTTTTATGTAAATGCGTCCTTATACTGCGTCCAGGAGCGTCGAATATTTTTAATATTCTCTCGCTAAGTAGCGGAGTTTCTCAAACTTTGCGTGAAAGCAAAATTTTGCCCGAGGTACGGTTACTTACAATTTATAGGCAGCTTATCAAATTGAAGAACTTGTAAAAACGTTGTTTTCGCTTGGAATTATTTTCATTTATTCGTTATTCTTAATTTAAAGTAAAAACATATAATATTATATAAATAAATATTAGGCTTGTTTGTAATTGTTGACTTGTTATTAATAATATTTATAAATATAATTTATATGTATAACAAGTCTTCTTCTTTTCATGCTCGTCTTCTCTAAAAATACCTTTTAACAATAATAAGAATAATTATTAATTATTACGGCCTTGCTCCGATTTGATATTTTTTACCATAATGTTTGTATACTATAATATATGTTTTCGTAGATAGTATTTCTTTATAGTAAAAATTTTTTTTTAACGAGATTTAAAATAAATAAGTGACGTAATAATAATAAAATCTTTATTGGCATAATAATGATTCATTAGGTTGCATTAAGTTATAGATTCCATAGGCCCGAACTAGTTAAAATACTGTATTTTAGGAGCCAGTGGCTTCTCCCATCATAAGCTTAGCAATAATAATTATGTGTAACGTAGAAAGTGAAAGTGCAGTATCAGTAGTAGAACTTCTTGTGAAAGAGTTCGTCCGGGGAAGTACTACCACCTATTTCTGCTACTATTTCTGCTACCAAGCAGAGTAGTGCTCGCATTGCTGCGTTTCGGTTTCAGAGTTTTTAACCGACTTCACAAAAAAGGAGGAGGTTCTCAATTCGGTTGTATTTTTCTTTTTTTATCTTTGTGACTCAAGGTCGGCGTCTCGCGTTTGATGCCTCTGGTGTTGCATCCATAGCCTACGGTAATTACTTTCCATCAGGTGGGCCATATGCATGTTTGCTTGCCAAGTAGTATAAATGGTATAATTCTTGTCTCTTTTGTTTGATTGGTTTACATCATTCTTCCATGACTTACATACTAGCGTCTAACAGAACCGTGCAGCATAACAGCTTGCTCTTTGTGGTTTGATCGGAAACAGTCAATCAGAGCCTTTATCTTTATATTCATAGTTTAAAGATAAATTATCTAAACATGTGGTAGTTAAAGATGTAACTCGTGTGGGATCATTAAAAAGTTATTTAATATTGTACAATTTACACAAAAAAAATTGCTTCTTTTGTGGAATGTCTGCAAGTAAATATATATGTTGAAATCTCTACTAGACCTCTACTCCAATAGACAAACAATATACAAAGTTAGGTCAAAGTTCACAGTGTCTTGATTCAAAGAACTTCGATTGTAACATTAGCGCTATTCAAATAGTGTAGTGTTCTAAGAAGCCATAAATCGTGGGATTATTGTACTTAGTTTGAAACTATATAACAATATCCGAGTTTTTCAAATGGGTGGTCGGACGAAAGGACGAACAGCTTTTGATTTGCATTGTTTGTGAGCTTTGAGAAAGTTCAATAACAGTGGATTTGATTGAAGACAAATAATTACCTAATACCTATTGAAAATAAATCTGACCAAGACATGACGAACCACGCTATGTAAGGGCCAGAGGGCCTAGCCAAACGGCGGCCACAACACTGCGTTGCGGCGTCGGCGTCGTATCGCAAAAATAGACCTACTAGTACTAGTAGATTTTAGAGATACGTGTTGTGGCTTGGCCCTAAGGGTCCCGTAATTGCATGCTACTACTATTGCTAATGCTCTTACTCTTTTCCAGGTATTATTGAAAGTATGTTGCTTAAATTTTCATTGAGATTTCTTAACGAAAGCTACAGCCAAAATTTAGTTTTAACTTCTAAAACACAATGTATGAAGACAAACCTTTGAACTTAGCAACTTGGAAGACCTTTATTTCCTAATTAAGAGCTTAAAATTGTAAAATGGCTACTATCGTCCGTCTTTTCTGAAAAGTTTGATCTGGATCTATTCGCTTTCTAGTATATGTATATAGACCATTAGCCGCATCGTCACTGATCACTAGGTTAGCTTAAACTTAAGAATCATTATCTGTCTGACCTACCCTCGTTTTGATAGGATTGTGAACAACGATGAAAATTGATGATGATGATGATGAAAAGTAGCCTATGTGTTAATCCAGGGTATAAGGTATCCCCACTCCAAATTTCACTCAAATTCTTTCAGCTGTTTGAGCGTGAAGAAGTAACAAATTTACATTTTGGCTGTAATGGCTTACACATAAGATATAGATATATACAGTGGCGGGCTTTTTTGTAGGACTATTTAATAATAGTCAAACAAACTTCATAATAGTCCATCGTTCTTACCTGTGTTGGGAGCATGCGCTGACAAACTTTCAGCTTTTATAAAATAACGAAGGTCTGGGGTTCACGGGCTCTTGCTCTATAAGATAAACATTTCTATCATACTCAGAAACTTTCGCGTTTATAATATTAGTAGGATAGGATAAGCCTTAATTTGTTGCGTTTGAGTATATGCTTCGTTACATAGTCAATGGCAAACCCCAAGTTTGAACCTCTTCTGATTTGTCAAAGACCATGTTTGTGCGCCGTCTTTATGAGGCTGGGAAAAAAATCCATGAGTTTTCTTTTAAATGTAATAAATAGGTAGACCAAAAACTCCTCCAGGCATTCTCAGTGCGTCTAATGACTATTTCTTGCCTAATTTTGGTACTTGACTGAAGTATTTTAAATACTTAGCACATTTCTTAAAGCAGCGGTAGGTGAATAGGTAGGTAAATGTTGAAATCCATGGTTTTCATATTTTCAAGGGTATGATTTAGAGTCCATTAGCTAAAACGGAAAACCACTTAATACCAAGATGGTTATTCGAACCGCATTTGGGTGTAGCTCCGAGGGTCAAAGGATAAAATACTGACCTCCAATATGAGGTTGACCCCCGAAATGAGGTACCCGAAAGGGTTCTCTTGAGCATATGTTTACACTCGAGTGGTCTCAATGACGAAATTATGATAAAAATGGGAATGGAAATGCAAAAGTTATGGTAGAGCTACGCAGGGTATTTTGGATGAGTACCTAATATATCGTGTAAAGTTAAATCAACATCATCATCACCAGCCTGTTTACGTCCACTGCTGAACGAGGCCTCTTCCATTGAATGCAATAATTTTTCATTTCATTTCATTTCATTTCATTTCATTTCATTTCATTTTTCAATTTTCATTTCATTTCATTTCATCGCAGTTTGGTGTTAAGTGCTCAGGTGGATGCTGCTGCCCATCCTCTAGTGTAATTCTTTAGTCGGTTTTTACGACATCTACGGGAGGAGACGGAGGGGTCTATTCTAAGGCTTTAAATGATACCTAATAATTTTGTTCAAAGTAGGTTTTTGTAAAGAAGTAGGTATATTTCTCTAAATTGGCAAGGGTTCACTACAAATATGCAATGCAAAATCTTCTCAATAAAAAAATCTTTATTTGTTATCATCAGTGGCAAATTGACATTACTTACTACTTGCAAACTTTAATAACATAACATAACACCCAACAGTCACATACGTAACAATGATCCCACACTAGGATTCCCTGGTACCCACCAGGGAATCCTAGTCCTAATCAGGAACTACAAATACCATTAATGGTAACATATAATTCCGGGTCTAGGCGGAACAAATATTTGCAGATCATACAAACATTTGTCCCGCAGCAGGAATCGAACCCGCAACCTCTCGCATCTCAGCCGGCTACTCATCCGCAGCGCCACAGAGGTCGTCAATAACATGCAGGAGGTAATAAACTCATCACTGTAATCGGTTACAGAGATACCTCGATCGAAGTACGTACAAAGTTAAACAATTTGGACCACATTCGAGTTATTGTCGAATGTTTGAGTTTGCGGGACAAGGCGTAATTAAGGAGCTGAGTAATCGTTATCCTCCGTAAAACAGAGAGAGTCGTGAAGGGAGAGGACGTGTTGACGTGTTAACATAAGCTAAAGCTCGAGAGATGGCCATTTGAGTGTCACGACCTATGGGAAGACTTATATGAAGTGATAGGCACCTTAAATAACACCTTAGGTACGACTTAGTCTGTATATACCCTATGACTTGAATACTAATATATTGAAGGACAAGCTGTCCGCAACAAAGGAAATTTGAAAAAAAAAATATGTGTGGATCGCAAGGAACGGTTAAGGAATGTTAAATTTATATTATTTTAATCACCATTAAAGTCCTAGATTGTAAGGGTAGTGGAGATAACAAGACCAAAGACGAATAGGTACCCAAGAGACCTCCAATATATTTGAAACTCAACCAGCAATTCTACTTTTACGGTCATTCCTGCAGTTACAAACCGTAATATCATGGACAAGCCTGATTAATTTGAGTTGAGGGAGGGCATAAAACGCGGAATCTTGGACGAATGGCGTTCATATACTTACGTAAGCCTACACTTTGAATAACCTTATCTGTCGAGCCCACTTGGAGACGCTGTTTTATTTTGTGAGGAAAACCTTTGACTCGGGAAGAAAAATGTAGGACGCAAAAAACTTGCAAAAAAGATATGTGCGAGCAGGAACCGCATTCGAAGCTTCCCTAGCTGAATTTTGACACATGTCAAATTAAGAAGTGTCTAAGAGACAGTTGCTTAATATAAAATTACCCTCCCATTTTAGGGCAAAGTAGGAAATTAATTGAACAAGTTATAATTGGTGTAAATATCAACTTGAGTCTTCAGCCGATCTTGAGAAAAAAGGTCTACTCTTGACAGACAGATAGACAACAAAAGAGGTAAGTAATTTAAAGGTTTTGGTGTTTCCTTCTGAGGAACAAAACCTTGATTTTAATCAATAAATGTCCGTGGAGAATCAAATTGTAAAGTAAATGTAATATTATAGTAAAGAGTTATCAGTATCGTCCTCAAGGTATCGTACGCAAGGAATCGCATTCACGATCTGTCGTTTTTCGGTAAACAAATTATAAGCAAGAAAATTTGTAGAAAGCGATACTGAATTGTGTAAACCTTTGGGTTTCTTTTACATGATTCTAGGATGACTAACGAGAATGTAATATTAAAAAATAACACATTTTCCTAAGAAAACGCTCTGCAAAAATGTGCCACGGCATTATCCAACAACGAAGATAGTAGGCACTAATTATTTCTACAATATCAGTACATCACGCTCCATAACATAATATAGTGAGCAATGAACATCCGTCGTAAGCTCACATAGTTTATTCTTGCGTAATATTTCCTCATTTGTTGATCTTCTAACGAGAAGATAACACCATTCCGCCCTCCATCTATTTAGCGCTGTACTAACTGTTCAGTATTCCGTTCTCCCACAATCTACTTACCGTAATAACTGTTTACGTGATCTATTGTCGAGTGAAGTCTTCACACGTTTGAAATTAACATGTAAAGAGTTTATTGAAGTGTAAAAATTAACATCCGAACCGATGAAAGATTAAAATCAATGTGGACCATCAGAGATGTGGTCGCTAACTAATTGGCCTCATACACAAGCTCTAATTAACGCAACTGCCTATGGAGAGAGCTATGCTCAGAGTTTTTACGTGATATAATCTGAACTGAGAAGATTCGTAGAAGACCCAAGATCACCGATATAGCTCTCAAAATTATCAAATTGAAGCAGCAATGGGTAGGACAATTAGCTCGCAGAACTAATAATCGTTGGGGAACCAAAGAATCGCGGGCGCTAGACATAAAAAACATCGTTTAGTTTCATAAAACGAAGTCTATTCTAGTAACTATCTTTAGTGATGAATTTGAACAAATTATAGTTTGAACCTTAACATTGTCAGCAAAATAACAAACGGTTGTTCTAATTAATGTGGATACCGCTTTGTGTAAAGGTAAGGGTATGAAGATACCGGTATGTCGGGTACCGGTATTCAGGCTGCATACCGTTTATTATTGCTACATAGGTGTTGTTGGAAACTTTACAAAGGATGGTTATTGTAACGATAGAAACGGTACGTTTGCTGTAGGCGCCTATAGCTTCGTTAGATTGTCGTTCAATTTCGTTGTTTATGGAGTATCAAGTGAAAAATTAGGTTTATAGTGATGGGTAAGGAGTATGTTTTTATAAGTTTTTATTCCGCTTGATTCAACACCGCTGTTGTTACGCTAGTTTTTTATTGTTAGTGATTCCTATCAAGACAAAAACCCATTGGAAAAATATTCTAGTACAATTTCTATTCATTTTATAGATTTTTTTATACTAATTGCCAAGCATACGGCCCGCCAGATGGAAAGTAGTTACACATACAAAATACAAAATACTAGTTCAATCTTTCCGTACCTACTGGGTACAGGTTCTTTGACCTAAATAACGGACAAACCAATCAACCAAGCTACAAACAAAGGCTGTCTGCTAGTTTTATTATATAAAAATAAGTATAGATAAAGCCGTTGTTAGCCAACCAATAGTAATTTCAAACAACAGTCTTCTAGTCTCAGTACTCTGACAAACATTTCGATCTAGTGGTAAGAGTGAGATAAATGATCTCAATGCCACACGTGGGTGAAAGAGATGGTCTCAGTTGACATTGGCAGGAAGTCTTCTGATAGATTGTTCGGTTGACAATGAGAAGTTGGAACTAAGTGTAAATTTTTAGAGTGACTTTCACTGCACTGGTAGTTAGTTCTATTAGTAGATGTATGTACCTTACGTTAAAATAAAAACTATTCGCGACATTTCGAGCCACGCTTATGTACCTAATTATAAACTCAAAGATGCATGCCTCAAAATAATCTCCTAAAATTATCACTGAAATTAAATAATGATCACTAGAAACGGGATATTTACCATGATTTTTGAGCTTTATTAATGTGATTACCGCTTATCACTGAAAGTCTGTTAAAATAATTTTCGTTGAGAGCTTTCATCAAATTACTACTCATTAAATAATTTTTGGACACGGTTAAACAATTTGTAAACTATTTATTTTAATAATTATTATGGCAATTTAAGATTTTGAACATAAGATTGTAATGACTTTTTTGCAATCGCTTTCGTTACTAAAAACCAGATTTTCATAATTTCTTTAATCAAACCAGCCCCAAAATACCTGATAAGCTTACCAAGAGCTCCATTTAAGAAAACGCCTACATCCTCCTACGCCTGCACCTACGCGACAAATTGGTACTTCCAAAAGCATAGACTAAAGAAAATTGATTTCGATTTCTTTAGAAAATGAAATAAACAAGATTGCCAAACAGTTTTTCTACTTAAAAAGAAAACCCTTGATTTTCTCGGAAAACGTTAAAATGCGAATCTTTTTGACATTATAATATTTATAGAAAGTTAGTATTATTTATACTAGAATTGGTCCAAGAGCTCGTGCGTTTGAATTAAGGACGGCTCAACACTCCACCCATTTTCGAAGAAAACAAATTAATTTATTACTTTTTAAACCATACTAGTGTAGATACCGTTTTTGTATACATCTACGTAATAGTTTCAATGTACTGTCTAGACAGTTGCCTCACATCTCCCAGGGAATATAATGTTGGAATTTCAACTGCAGCAGCATTTCTCTATAGCTTTCACTCGAGTCACAAGTTTTTTCTACGTTTGCCTAGGGAGTGTGGCTGTGAAAGATTATGAACGATGGCTGGTGGAAAGACTAGCGTGGTCAACGAATTCATGGAGCGCCACGCAAAGTGGCTCCTTACAGCACAAAATTTACAAAAAAATGTTATGTTGCAAATTGGGATATGTTCATTAAGGAATAAAGTTCCTAAAAGTAAAAACTATAAAAAAAATCCTCTTAAGATTAGACAAGATAAAGTTTTATATTAAAACTGAAGTTATTTTTAGTTCTCAAAGGCTTTTCACCCCGTTTACACTCTTTGTTGTTTAATTATAAAAACCCTTTGTATTTGCATTTCAAAGATCTTTGTGAGAATATGAAAGGGCAGAAAGATTGCAATTTTTAGAACAGGTTATTAAAACGGTTGTATAAATAGGTAACCTATTAATAAGCTTCGAATTATAATACAAAGTAGAAGTAGAAGACAGTGCTCATATTAGTTTGTAGACAGGACTACTTGTTATTCATTATTGTTTATAAATAAATATAAAACAAAAGACAGAATGAAAAGACCATGTAGAAAAACGAGCTTTGCCTTAATAAGATGTAAAAAGGACTGTCACGAATGACATGGGGAAGGGCCAAATCCAAATCTTTACCGCATATACGGTAGAGAAGCCACCATTGTGAACAGGGATTTTGGCAAAAGGGGCATAGATGTAGGACAAGGCTTACCAAGAAATTTAAATTACAACGAGGAATTCAAAACGCTTACGAAGGTAGGGAGGAGAGATGGACTAAAAATATTAAGAAAACAGAGAACAAAACCTTGTGGTACACCCGTAGGGATAAAACATTATTCAGAGCAAGGCTCATTCTTGGCACACCCACTATGAGTTGCCTGAATGATAAGATTTGAATCAAGAGATTACAGGGTGAGATAAGGTTAGGGAGGAACGGATGGACAAAAGGATCTCATAGTCAACCGAGGTAAAAGCACGTTCGAAGTTCTAAAGTACCAAAACGGTAAGGCATTTACCGTCTATAGCCCACCAAATATCATCAAAGAATATACATAGTTAGAGCGCTTACGGTGATATGGCCAGTTCTAAAACCAGATTTAAAAGGACTCAGCAGGCTATGTTGAGTAAGGAAGAGGGATAGTTGCCTATGGACAACGAGATCAAAAATTTTGAACTGAATAGTTAATTTGGAGATAGGGTGAAATCAGAAGACAGTCGTAGGATTGGAGGTCTTGAGAATAGGCAACACGAAATCTTTTTTCCGATGCTGAAGGGAAAGAGCTCGTTGCAAAAGCGTGATTATGTATGAGGGTAATGGTAGGAGAGAGTTCAGAGGAGAGTAGTAGCAGTATCTGAACCTACAAGTTTGGTGGAAGTAGATCTAAGGAATAACATAACATGACTTTCAGTAACTGATTTGAATACTTATAAAAAGAGGGCACTTGAGCATGAGTAAGCAAGATAGTGAGTCCAGAGTAGAGTTTAATGTTAGTATTAAAACAGAGAGGAGATTTGTAGAAATCAAACGAGATGTTGTTGAAAACGCGGGTATCTACATAAGTTACTCACGAGTATAAGCATTACTGATGATGAGACACAAAACTCATTCAATTATTTTTGAATGGTTAGTCAGCCATAAGGCCATAATACGTGAATAGATTTTAATTAAATCAATATACAACAATAATACTAACTTCAGAGACCAAACGCACACTGCGTTAGATTTTATTATAATGAAATAAGATACCTACGCGTTTTTGTGATGATCATAAAATAACTGTCACTAATGAAATCACTTCAGTAATAAGTTAAATTAATATTGTGTCACGTTCCAAATTTAGGTACGCACCTACACAGTAGGAGCTTGTAACTTATGTTATTACTCATATTTCAAGTTTAAGATATATTTTATACATCCTTTAGAACGGGTGAGACGTTGCCCAGATAAAATATGACATACCAAAGTCAAAGTCAAAAAGAACTTTATTCATTGAAATCACATGGATCATTTTGAATCGTCTTACAAACTAAAATTACTCCTGTTCCAACGCGACCAAGCCTAGAAGAATCAGGCAACTAACACGGCTTGGCTTACATAAATGGTCCGTCTTACTACTAGGTGAGAAGCGTACCAACTTATAGCGTCACTTTACGGACCACTGTCTGACTTTTTCTATAATGCTTTAAAATATGTACCTTCTACGCTTCTTCTTATTCTTCTTCTTCAAAAGCCTTTAGATGTCCACTGTTGGACAAAGCCTGCCCCTTAGAGTGCAATGAGGAGGTTTGCCATAATCACCAAGCTTGGCAGGCGGATTGGTGATCGCAGTTTTGTGTTGAGTACTCAGGCGGATGCTGCTGCCCTCTAGTTTGATACAGATTTGCTTTTACTACATCCACGGGAGAAAAAGGAGGGATCTATTCTTAGGCCAGACACACCACGGCACAGAATCCGCTTGGTCACAAGTTAGTTAAATATTTTAACGCTGACACCTGTATCAGCGAACGTCCAAATCAATTTTTACTAAACAAACATAACAAGAATCATCTCTCAAACATTCTACATAAGTATCATTCAAAACACACAAAAAAATACAACGGGAGCTATTTTTTAGTGGTGTTGGTTGATTGTGGTTGTTTTATGGGACCTCATCATATTATACAAGGAAGGCTTACTATCTAAGTATATGGTACAGACAGACCTACACATAGCTATACACCGGGCTTCTAATCATAACAGCCCTCCTATTTTGCGTCGGGGTTAAGCATTATGAATATGAAGATGCGACCCAACCGCTGAAGTAGTCATTTGAATTCACTGATTCACAAAGGAATAATAATTTAGGTACCTACCCCACAGTGGAAAAGCTAAGTTTTGCCAATGGGATCCAATATCGTTTGTGAAAGAGATTGTAAGGCAGGTCGCTCACTGCTAAGTTGCGGCCCTTGCAGCAAGGTCGCGGGCTTTGAGGCTAGATACATAGTAAGAGTACAAATAAATAGGCGTAATAATGTTAAGATCCATACAGTTAGAATACATATATATTTTTTTATGCTACTTGGCAAGCAGACAAGCTTACGGCCCACCTGATGGAAAGCAGTTACCGTAGCCTATGAACGCCTGTAACACCAGAGGCATCACATGCGCGCTGCCGACCCTGAGACATAAAGATGAAAAGTCTCATGTGCCTGTAATTTCACCGGCATCCATACCCTTCAAACCAAAACAGAGCAATGCGAACACTACTGCTTGGCGGCAGAAATAGGTACAGTGGTAGTACTTCCCCGTACGAACTCTTTCACAAGAAGGTCTACTACTAACCCAACCTAACTTTCTCAATTCCTAGAAGTATACAACTCTTATTTCATTAATAATATTAAGATACATTTGATTCTGAGGTATGAAATAGGGGGTGCACTTCTTTGTTGTGTAAGCGTCCGGCCTAAATCAACAACACCACTCCATTTTTGGAAATCAATATTTAAGAGGAGTCGCTTACGCCCTTTTGCACGCGAACGAAGTTTGCTTCTATTTTGGCTATTATATCATCAAACCTCATTAAATGTTGTACACACTAATAACTAGCCCAATAGTGCGTCAGTTTTAAAAAAAATAGTTTGACTACAAAGATTTATTAAAATAAGGAAACGTTATGATACTTTTTTCTGGCTAATAACCAACTTATACTTCGTTCTTTTGAAGTTTTATAAGGTATCTTGGAAACAAACTTCTTAGCCACTTGAACTTCACAGGCTGCAAAAATCCAAATAAGGAACTGAATTTCTAATGATTTAACTCACGCGAATTTTTAACACGTTTTCTTGTCTGTTTGTTTATTCTTCTGTTCTGTACAAATTTTGAAATTGATTTTAAACTAACTTTCCGATAATCTATTACGTCTAAATATTACGGTATTAGTAAAATTATTAAGTAATAGTTACTCACCCAACGCTGGGTATAGGCCTCCTTTAGTTTGCGTCTTCATGTAAACTATTTGTTTTAATATAGTAAAACAAGGTCGAAAAGTTTGTACATTGAAAATATTTTTCCAGAATCTGGTCTGGGGGTCACTGAGGGGTTAAAGGAATCATTAAAGAAAACGATTTTAATGGGAATTTAGCTGTGAAAGCTTGTGAATATGTAAATAGGATATTGTTGATCACGCAGCAGCCCTCAAAAGGGGTGAAAAAGAGGGGACTCCTACCCCCGTCGGGAAGGGGGGGGGGAGGTTTGGTATAGAAAGGTAATTTTTAAAAATCTATTTATAATTTTTTTATTTTTTACTCTTTTACTGGATAAAGTAAACAAAGGTATATATTATGAATTTATTACAATTAAGTACCTACATAACTTGTTTTACTCGTAGATTTCAAGAACTCCGATCCAGCAGGTCACAAACCCGCATCTTTCTGTAATCAGCGTTGCCTGGACTAATTCGGCCATAAGATTGAAATGAAGTTGACAGAGAAATAAAAAAGTCACCTAGATTTGGTTCTGTTTGTATAGGTAGTCCGACCTATACAAACAGAACCAAATCTAAGTTTTCTCTTTCTGATTTGCCATCGTGCATGGATGGAATTTTGGAATAAATCCGATAAGAAACCATTACCATATTACCATTTATACCATTCTCCTTTTTGAAGGAAAACTAAGATTAATACAAATCATTTATTTTTTATAAATGGGTATCTTAATAAGGTTCTTAAAATAATTAATTGATTCAAGCGTGACTTTGCGGAAATCCATTCTAAAATATTGAATAGACGTACAAATATATTATACATCATTCCGCTCCTATCCAATGAAAACTCTGAAAGAATACGACACGTGTTTCGCCTCCCTAAGCGTTCTCAGGAAACAGCGCACACTACGCGGTAAAACAACAAAGAAACAATACTGCAAAAACTCCGCAGCCATGTTCCCTCGCCGAACGCCGAACAGAAGCGAAACACGTGTCGAATTCTTTCAGAGTTTTCGTTGGAGAGGAGCGGAATTGTTACTATATATATGTTCGTCTATTCAATATTGTTTTTAAAATATTCAATCCTCTAATACTTCTTGTCCTGGTCAGGCTTATAAGCATAAGTCAATTTAAAATTTCCTTTCAATGTCGTCAATGGATCCTATGCTTTGTTCAATCCACAGTAAGGTACTACCACCTAATATCCGGCCGGACGGTTATCGGATAAACCATAAACGCTGATTTATGCAAGCTCCTGAGTGGAAATACTAGAGGGAAAATACTAGATCGCACCTATGGACGTATGAACCGTCTGCTAATATGATCGCACTCACAGGTGAAAACAACAAAAACTTCTAACACTTACCAGCATAGAAGCCTTGACATAATGGTTTGTCTAGGCTCTTGGTTGGCCATGCAAACGCCTGGGGGCTTAGTACGGGTTTTGTTAGTTTTCGAAACTATATGAAGTTTCGTTTCCTTCCATACATTTACTTGCAGCGTCCCTAGCGAAAACGAGAAGAAAACTAAGGACGCTGTCGGTAAATGTATGAATGGAAACGAAACTTCATATTGTTTCGAAAACTATCAAAACCCATACTAAGTCCCCTGACCTTATAATATTATCTTTAAAAATAGACAAACCGAGAACTCCTATTAGAGATGACAAAGCATGCCAAGTCACGACAAATCTTGGGAAGCGTAGATATCCTCTCAATCTACCTGCACATTACGTACACCTCCAGCCATTTTTCTTTTTCATCTCTCTCAGCCCAAAGGTTGTCTGGAAGAAATCGCTTCTAAGCGATAAGACCACTCATTGTACTTTTAATATTTTATTCTACATTAGCAAACACAAGCGCAGCTAGGAAAAGCAGCTTTATGTGCGCTCGGTACAATAATTCCCCGTTGACGTTACCTGAGGGTCGCGTAGACCACTGACTACAATTTTGGAGAGAATTTCGTGAATACGAATGGATAACGTGAATTATTTAACAGGGATCAGAAAGATTTATGTGTGAAGTACCATTAGGTTGAACAATTTGATCGTGTTTCGAGATTGTATAGTCATCATCAGCCTGTAGAAGCCCACTGCTGGACAAAGGACCTTCCCCATAGAATACCATGAAGAACGGTGTTGAGCCTCCTTCATAAAACAACTTACTCCGACCTTTATAATACAGATTGTATTTTTGTTGAACTGGCAAAAGCATCAAAAACATCATCAGTGCAAACCAAAACCAAATCAAATCAAAAGAACTTATATATTAAAATTACTCCTGTTCCAACGCGAACAAGCCTAGAAGAATCAGTCAACAAACACGGCTTGGCTTAATTTGATGATCCGTCTTACCACTAGGTGGGAAGCGTCTTGTACTGCCTCGGAGCAGGAAGAAGTTGATACATAGTAGTAAAAGACATCAGCAAGATTTTATAAGACAGCACACGCTACGCTTTATATAGGGTCAAGGAGGAATCACCCAATGATGAGTGTCAGGTAGGCCACCTTTCGTTATTGTAGCCTCCTAGATCTTATCCTGTAATTGAATGAGCCACTTAATGAGAATCAAGAGCTACCAGCCCCAGTATTGTCTAACGAAGTGGTGATCGCTTTCAATTACGATTTCACAGTACATTGCGCTGCATGCTTCAGCTTATTGTCACAAGCAGAAATATTCAAAGCATAAAGCGCAATGTACTGTAAAATCGGAATCTAAAGCGATTATCAGTTCATTAGCCAATAAAGAGGCTGGTGGTGAAAAGATTAGTAATAAATCATTAAGTTTTGATAGCATTAACACAATCGGCAAACAAGCAAAAAAAATTACGTTTTACAATCACATTTTGTATTGTTGCAAGTTTTTGCCAATATTCTTACAAAAATGAAGAGAATGTGTCTGTCGGACCCATTTCAAAGCCAAATAGATCTAGAAACCCCGCATAATATTACATGGATCAGGAGTTGTAGGGACGTAGATTTATGAGATGGAATAACATTTTTGAAGCTGTATCTGCAGGAAATTTTGTTATGATTTTATAAGTGGTTCCATAGTTATTACAGAGAGCTGATTATAAGTTTTTTTGCAAACAATTGACACTGGCGTCTGGTGTAGTGTAACAAGGATTTTGTATGGCGACACCGATAAGCGCCCCTAGCGTACACTCTGTGAACCTCATTTTACATACAAAAATCCGTGTTACACTACTCCATACGTCCGTGTCAATTGTTTGCAAAAACTGATTTAGCTCTCTGGCAATCCTGTAAAAAGATACTTAACTCTACCAAAACAGACGTACAAATATTATAACTTTCACATTTTTATTAGAAGTAGGATTGGTAAGTAAGTAGCTACTTTATTACGTTATAAAGCGGGGCCGGAAAAATAACCTTGAAAAAATTTGGTTATTACAACGCTAACTATGGGGACTTAAGTGCTTATTAACCTGCCCTTTTTTGTAATTGGATGTTAAATAAAAGGTTTTTTTTAACCGCCAAAAAGGCACGTGCCAGTTTTTATTAAAAAAATATTTTTAACAAGTTTTGTATCAACCTCAATCACGTTTCTTATTGTTGGATTCTTTTCGTACCTGTTTTTTTGTGCATCTGGATTGTATAATGCTCTCTGCTATATTCTCTACCAGATATATTTTCTTACACAAACACACTCGATTTTCCTCATAGTACGATATCCGTCCTAAGAGACTACTAGGTACTCCCATCTTGATTTTGGTCAGATTTGTCACAATCGATAAAGTGAGTTTGATGCTACCGATCTCGACATAGTCCCATTTTGTTGAACTTTAATGACAAATTTTAACTTTTCAGAGACCCATTCTTGCAGCCCAAAGTTTTTTAAAAATAAATGTTTAATCCTTCCGCAAAAATGCATGAAAAATACCGTTTTCATTTTTCTACGAAGCAAAAACAGGTAGAGGAAAACTCAGGTGTTTTGTTAATTTTTTGAACACAAATTCCTTTTCTGTCCACTTGTTATAAGCACGAATACTTCCTGAAACTCAACAACCAATTAAATCGAGCTCTAATAGCGGATTTTCGTTTAGATTAAAATTTACAAAGTCCTCTGATAATTTCTCAAGAACTTGAAAGTGTAAAGTTTTGGTTCGAGATGAACGTAAGAGGTATTACAATAACTGGTTGTAACTCATATTTCTTAACAACGAGTGTCGGAGGCACACTCCTTGGTATCAATACGTACTACGATTCAGATGTAAGAACCTATATTATATTATCCGGATTTTCTTTGTAAGAGAAAAATTTCGCAGAAACTTGAACTGGGAATTTTTTTGGAAGGAATTTGTATGGTTTGCTTATCGAAAATTTTATAATTAGATTCCAAGAATTGACTTTCTTTTTCAGGTTGAAAAAAAAAACAATTTATGATAACAACAATTAAATACCTACACAACTTTTACAGTATTTTTTTTATAAATGAAGTTATTTTACTGAGTACTAGTCATGATGATCATGACTAGTCATTACCGTTCTCATCGCTGGTATATATTACGCAACAGTTAGCAAGAATACTATATTATGTAGCAGGTATAATATGTTCCAGCGATTGTACAACCCACGGTGAAAAGAGACCTTTTGGGGCTCTACCTACCCCTTCGGGGAAAAAAGGCTTGTGTTTATATTGTATTCGTCTAACGACCTCCCAAATCCTCACCTGGCATTACTATTCATATAACTACATCAGCCTATTCATGTACATTGTATGGAAATCTATCAATGTTCCTCCTCATTATTGTTTATCTAATTAGAAAATTAACAAATAACGTTCTGTTAAATTTATCTTAGATTTATGGAATACTCGCTACTTCATCGGCGTTCGAGTTTGATATAAAAACTTCAACCCTCCGCTGCACTCCATCGAATTTCACAATCATTATATGCCAAAACACGTCGATTAGAACTCAATCAGTTAATGGGGTCTGCCAAAATTTACCGATTTGACTCTAACTCACATAAATACGATTTTAAATGATAACATCACGCAGTACCTGATATGTGGCTTTCCTGATAAAGGCACAACACTGGAATTATGTATTTAATATCTCTTCAAATCTGTTTTATATGTTTATTGGAAGGTGACTCACGTCCCTCGCCTCACTGCGGATATGATTTGCTAGTGAAAATTCACGAAGGAAAGTATCCTGAAAATATAATAATATACTGGGTAAAGTTCCGTAGTCATGACACAGAATAAATAATAGTGCAAATCATGATTAAATATTTTATACAACTCTTATTCCCATTGTGCATGAAAAAAACCGCCCTAATCCTTTCACCGCAGTCGCAATAAAAGTCTGTTTTCAGAGCCTCATGCAATCAGTACACTAACAAGTGACACCGTCATTATCATCAGCCAGTAGAAATCCACTGCTGGCCATAGGCCTCCTCACAGAATGCCACGACGAACGGTATTGAGCCTCCGCCATACACCAACTTCCTGCGACCTTTCTTAAGAGGTTTACCGGCATAGGTGCGACATGTGCATTTGACATTATGTTCGTCTTGGCCATGTTCATTTTAAGACCCACCTGGGTACGGTATTTAGGGTAATGTCTCTGAGCATTGTAGCATCACTAATACATTTTTGGCATTGGTGATTTTCCCTTTTTTGTGGGTTTTTATTTATTTAATGAAGAGATAGAAATGTGTTTAATGAAAAAAACATGAAAGATGCATCGTTAGCCACCGCGCCACACTTGTAGATGTAATATGGTCCGTATATAGGTCATGTGTAGCATTGTATTTGGTTGTATATGTTGTTTTATCTTGTTGCAGATTGGCTGACAGTGACGTGGGCGCAGGGTGGCATGGCACTGCAGTCGGATGGAGACGACGTGGACTCCATCAAAGGAAGGTTAGTGGATGGCGTCCACCACTGGACATAAGAAAGAAAGAAGAAAGAAGAAAGAAAACACGTTTATTTGTCCCCACTTAAAAGAAACAAAATAAAAACAACAGTAGGTACCTACCTACCTAAGTTACATAAGGCCTTCTCCACATAGAGGAAAAGCAGGTAGCTTCCCACTTACATGAACAACCACAGTTATATACTAAAACCATGGATATAAGGTACTATATCCATGCCTAAGAGCGCTTGTAAACGTTCGTTTTTTTCACCGGATAACGGACCGTCAATAAACGGATATCCTTGTATACATATAATTTTTTTTACCGGATGGATGCAAGCTTGGACTGCCGTCTATATGCGCTAGAACGCAGGTAGACGGCACTCAATTTATAGGAAACCGGCAATACGTCTGGCAGCGTCAACAGGCACCAATACACTGGCGTGGATGACCGCTCTTTCTTACGCCGGACCGCTCTCCGTCGTGCAAGCGGTGGTGCATTCCGGTTGCCGCGGTTTGCGGTTCGCCGGACCGATGCCCGGTGCATGTACACACATTCATTATAATCCATACACCACCGCGAATCCGGTAAAAAACACGGTTCGTTATCCGGTGAAAAATACGGACGTTACAAGCGCTCTAAAACTTCTTTATTTGAGAGATCAGTGTCAATATCGGCTCTCATCAGGCACATAATGTCAAGTTTGACTCACTTGCATTGGAACTGTGCCGAACTAATTATACAACCCACAATCCGTACGAATTCTTTTGTGAGATCTCCAACGGGATGGTATAAAATACTTAAAGCGAGGACTGATCTCAAAAGTAGTATTTTGAACGCCCAGTGCAACGACGTCACGAGATGAAATAATGAGATGCAAAAATAGTGTGGGTATAGTTGTAACCGATCAGAAATTTGAAAAAAAAGTCTATTTTTGCAAGTAAATATTGCACAAATGACCACCCTAAAAAAACTTTGACATTCAAATGCTCTTAAGTTTGAACGGCAACAACACAATTAATAAATTGTTGTGCAAATAGGACTCACCGAACATAGATATCATCCACTCAAACGTATAAGTACCTAACCTAGTGAAAACCAAAATATTAAAACACAGTAAAATCATATTTATAGCTAGTCAAACCCCTCGGAATGAATACAATTATTCCATTTAAAAAAATCAAGTGTTTCCAATAACATAACAAAGTTAACTTTCTAAGCGCTTGTTTCTAGGGCTCGTTACACAATTTTAATGAATTAATACCATTGTCATGGAATCCGCGGACATCCCCAACCATTCGCAAACGTCCGGCAACATTTATAAACTCTCAAAGTTGTACTCGGTTGTTCTAAAAGCCGAAGGAAATTTCCAGAAGCTCATTCATTAAAACTTGCTTATTATCCTTTTATATAGCTTGAGTAACAGAACTGTTGAGGGAAGGGCCACTTGGCAGGTTGGTAATCATTTTTAAAGGAATTTCCTGAGCAACGCTACTCTTAGAAGCACGAGTCAGCAAGTCCCGTAAAAAAAATTAATTGAAACAGGTCAAGCGGGTATTCACATGGGGCTTTCTTTGTTCGTATATAAAACATTTTTTTTAATCTTATTATCTCACACAAAGAAATATCTTGATTTTGATATTGTTGAGTATAGCATAGTAAAGTGTTCAAGGCAGTTTAACACACACAGACACAGTTGTGCAGAGCAGTTGTGTGTTGCTGAGACAGGGACCTTTTTCACCTCAAACAACACATTATCGTCTATAGATCTTCATATTTATTTATAATGTTAATCTTTTGTTTCTGTTTGATTTTTCTTTTTGTATAATCTTGTGTTGTGTTTTCTATGGGTGAAATAAATACATTTTCTTTCTTTTTCTATCTTTCTTTCAAAAAACACAGAATACTTAGTTGTTTAGACCACTTCCATAGGTATAGTAAACCTCGTTGTGATGATAAATTATTGCTTTCAACCATCATAAATATTTATATAAAATCGTTGATGCGTGACTGACTGTGACTATCAACGCACAGCACAAAAAGTCTTGGGCCTGATAAATATAACGTATAAGTTAGTGTGAGCATGACTTCAGGAAGTATTGTTTTTACTTGACTTAGCAGTCTTTTTTTATTTTTTTATTTGAGTAAGTGACGGTATTGGCTTGTGGCCCACCTTATCACCACCACCGGCCAATCACAAACGCAAGCGCCCTACTTACTGCGCCCGCCATTCTGAGACATAAAGATGAAAATCTCATAGCTTGTAATTTCACTGGCATGCATGCATACCCTTGCAATGCGAGAATTGGCAGCCAAGCATGGCGGCACAATTAGGTATGGCCTATGTGATTATATATATATTGTTATATAGAATGGTATGGTCTCTATGGAGGAGACCTCGTCCAGCAGTGGAGGTCTAACGGCTGTTGATTATGTAAAAGCGATGCGAAGTAACGTTTTTAAATAAAATAAATAAATGCTGGACATTTTACACAACATTATCTAGCACCAAGCTAAGCAGAGCTTGTGTTATGGGTACTAGATAACTGATATACTTAATACAATACATTACATAGACAAATATTTGTTATTATACATAAAAAAATACCCAGAACACCCTGAACAATTATCGTATAAATATTTGTTCAGAGGCAGAATCGAAACCGCAACCTCCTGCGTTGCAGGCGAACCATCGCCCGCCGTGCCACAGAGGTCATCAAAAAGTTAAGTTTAAAGTTATGTTTTGTCCAAGTCACCGTTAAGTATATTGTATGGTCTAAGGGTACACTAAGTTAGGAAATTCCGAAATTCATAATTCATAAGTCACCTAAACTGTGGGGTGTAGAACTTTGTATGGTAAAAACTCAACGCCAGATCAAAGTCACGGGTGTCCCACTGGTAGCAAAACTCTAAACTATTGTGTTGATAAATTATTGTTTTCATCCATCAGTTTGTATGAACTAAAGTTGTAAACTTTTACAATAGGCATTCAACATAGGAACTTTATTCCACAACAGTTTAACCTATTAAACGAGCAATAGAAACTGAGGCACATCCATTACCCTTATCTTCCATCGGGCGGACAGTTTATGTCGGCCTAATGTACTCTTTGAATGTTTTCTGTGCTATTCGTAATTATGAAAGACCGTTCATGGTTAAACCAGTTATACTACCAAAGTTAAAAGTAATTTTCAGGAAGCATGTTATTTACAAACAACTTCATCCTATGAAGCATCAATCAAGGGCAAGTCCGACGAATATAGGTACATAGCACATGTCGACTTTTTGCTTAGCAGTAACTTACGTGATAGAAGTACTAACCGTAGTTCTTTATTATCCTTTCGAAACAAAACTATAGCCTATAGTATATTCATCGTCATTAGCCTCCCCCTTAGAATGCAACGACGAACGGTCTTGAGCCGCCTCCATCCACTCACTTCCTTCGATGTTTATAATATCTTTAGTCCATCGAGTGGAGGGCCTTCCTCTACCGCGTCGTCCGGTTTGTGGTCGCTACTCGAGAACCTTTATCCCTCAACGGTTATCAGTTCTCCGAACTATATGACCTGCCCGTTGCCACTTCAACTTGCTAATTCGGAGAGCTATGTCGTGTGTGTGTGTGTGTGTTACGTTACGTATGTATATTATTAGAAATTGAAAAATTAATCATTCGAAATGAATTATCTTAAAACATAGTTACCCATATATGTATAACCCATGTTTAAAGCTATAACATCATTGCTCAGTCTGTATACTTACACGACATGCGAGGCCGTTCATGTGACTTCAGTTGCGAATAACAGATAATAACCGCGGATAGCTGCGCTGGAAGCTTTTACGACGTGTTTTATTTTTTGTGTTTAATGTTCTGGTGAATGGTGAAAGGTCAGCCAGAAAATAATAAAATGAACAAGTGCGAGCGCACTGAGGGGTTAATTCCGTGAGTTATTTCAAAATCATTAGAGACCTATTCCAGTTTCAGCCACTTTTTCTTACAAAATTCACCATCCTATACTAGGGGGGGAAGTCGAACTATCACAATTTTACACTTTGTCCTTTGTTTGTGTCACAAAGACTCCTAGAATTCTAAATTTCAGATGCAACCAATTGTCAACAAGAAAGTCGGTTTTAAATGGCCTGTTTTCTACTTTGGAATTACTATCGGTAAGTGTCGTGTCTTTACAGTTTGCCTGTACGCAGCTTTTGCAATCAGAGTCGATCCGTGGATTGAGAATAATGTCTGTCGGCTTCATAACGATGACGTATCGTATCGAGCCGCACTTGAGGGCCTCGGGATTGGAACTTATTGCGAAGCGGATAACTTTCCGATGGATAAAAATAACTTACCGACGTAGCGTAGCGTAAGTACGTTTTTCACAAAATTTCTAACAGCCGAATTCAGAACCACATGGTTTTATTTTTGGAATTTCTCTGCTAGCATGTTTTAAATTATTATAGACAGGGACTACGATAGTGAAGTGATATTTTAGAAAGGTATATTAAGTTTTTTACGAATTATTGTGTTTAATGCAATTGAGAATCACACGGAGAAGAACATATGGACTTCCATAATCCCAAAGGTTATCTCAAAGAGATCGATAAGTTGTTAGTTATTGTCTGTATGTGTCGTCGTCCGTTTTTATTTTATTTCAATTTCTAGTGTTTTTACAGTACATTATTATTATTTAGTTACATTTTACATTATACAGGGTGTTTTTTTTAAATGGGACAGTATGGGGATATCCGAATCCATAAGAGATACGGGAAAACTGTCTTTGGAAAAACCATTTGCTCTTTTTGTATGAAAATGATTTTGGCATAGTTATTTTTTTAGTCAAGCGTGAGTTCTCCATAAAAATGAGTAGTTTTGATCCAAAATTTTTTTTATGCGTATCGACACATTTCATGTAAGGATTGTTTCATTGTATCGGAAGAAAAAAATCTGAGCAGCAGAAGTTAGTCAAATTTAATAAAATGTTTTCTCATACAAATTGTAAGTAATCTGGTACCTACGTTAATAAAACTATCGCAATAAATTTTCAAAATGGCCTCCCTTTTGCTGTTTCCAGGTACGTTTCAGAATACCTCTTGTGGCCTTAGACAAAGATTTTCTTATTAAAGTTTGACTAACTTCTACAGCTCTGATTTTTCTCATTTCACGAAACCATCAGAACAGTAGAACAACATTCACCACACATCTTTGTCTAATGCCACTACAGATGTTCTGAAACGTGCACGTACCTGTAAAACAGCAAGAGGGAGGCCATTTTGAAAATTTATTGCGATAGTTTTATTAATGTAGGTTACTTACAATTTGTACGAGAAAACATTTTATAAAATTTGACTAACTTCTGCTGCTCAGATTTTTTTCTTCCGATACAATGAAACAATCCTTACATGAAACTGAGTCGACACGCATAAAACAAATTTTTGATCAAATCTACTAATTTTTATGGAGAACTCACGCTTGACCAAAAAAATAACTATGCCAAAATCATTTTCATACAAAATGAGCAAGTGGTTCCAAAGACAGTTTTCCCGTATCTCTTATGGATTCGGATATCCCCATACTGTCCCATTTAAAAAAAACATCCTGTATACCTATATAAATAAAACCTCACGACACCTTGACGACTTCCGTGGCACAGTGGGCCAGTAGCCGGCTGAGACGCAAGAGGTGCAGGTTTGATACTCACTACGGGACAAATGTTTGCATGATCTGCATATATTTGTTCCGGGTCTGGGTGTTGTTAATACCATGGTACTTGCAGTTCCTGATACCTACGACACAGGAAATTTTAGTGTGGGATCATGTATGTGACTGTTGGCTGTGTTGATGACCCAGTAACCAATTATGCTTGCTTCAGCTCAGTAACTAATGAATGGAAAACTTCATAAAACTTCACATGTCGGATTTTTATATCCTCGCTTAATTCGCAACCTTTAACAAGACCACAAAACGCAGAGTCGCATAGCATCCAATTAGAAGTCGTCGCTCACAAATTGAAGACATTGTTATCTTTAACTGTTGCGGTAAAAGGCTGTGTGGTAACTCGATAGTAGATGTATCATGTTAAGTAGCTCAACTGAAAACGCTTTTCAATATAGCGCATTGTCGAAGCCAATTTGAAGCCAAGCTTCTTAATTCTTAATTCTTTATTGTACACAATATTACAGACAAAAAAAAACTTACACAAAGAACATGTACAAAGGCGAGCAGCTTAACCCTAAAAGAGTTTTAAGCTTCCCTAATCTTTTCACCTTAGTTCTTAAAAGTTCTAGTTTTCTCGCTCTGTAGTTGCAATCATAGGCATGTCGAGTTATTTGCCTCATGCAGGGCAAAAGCCTTTCGGCCGTCTACGTAACCGTAGTTTCGTAACCAGTTACGGAAGAGAAAAAAAAACTTTCGACGAAACCAGTTTCGTACAAAGAATTATATTTCTGTGTACGAAACCGAAAGCATAGAAGCTCTATCTTTTTGCTGGTCAATTTTACAAGATAAGGACGCTTGCAATATCTTTGTGGTAATTTATTGGCTTGTTTGCTATCTTTCCACGTATAGGTACGGCTTCAATAGTTTTTACTATTATTTTATTGGCTTCAGCCAATAACGTAAGTAATAGTAGTAAAGAGGTAAAAAGTAGACATTGGTTTATAGAGGTTATATTTTGACCATCACCATCATCATCATAAGCCTATAGAAGGATAATAAGAATTCCACCATGACCGGCTGATCTGCCTCGATCCACCTATTTCCTGCGACCTTTAAAATGCTATCGGTCTATCGTGAGAGGGTCCTAACTAACTGTCAATGCTAGTTCATCACATCGCATCGAGTATCGATGATTTGGATTCGTCCAAATCAGTCAACGTTAACTTACCTAGAATTTACAAAAAAAAAAACAAATAATGCTACACATTCGTAGCTTGTGACTTGTCTATTTCGAGAAACATAGGGTCATATGCTCTACTAAATTCAGACTGCTCTATGGGCGATCCCACGAGTCAAGCTCGTATAGATTTGTGCGACATTTTCACTTTCTTAAATAGTACAACCCTCCTTCCTCTTTCCTGCCCTTGAACTGCCTAATTCGTAATCGATTTTGAGCTTTAAGATTTATTACTTCAGCACGCATTCTTAACATAAATGACGGTTCCAAGTGGACGTGTTCAATCCTTCTCCTTGAGCCTCTGAAGATGACATCAGAGTAGAGGCGCGCGAGAATCTGTCACGTTACAAACGTCATGATTAATTACGAAATTTCACGCACCGTCTCACGAAAATTATGTTTAACCCTTATTATGATAAAGATGGCACTTTCGGTGCGAGAAAGGGTATTCACGTAACACAAAACGCCCAAACATGATTGGACAACTCTTATTTTATAAAGAATATGTTGTTTCTCCAGTGTGCGTGTTAAATTTGGGTAAACGGGTAGATATCAAAAGATAGGTCACGATGAGGCGATTTCTAATAAAGTTATTATGTTTAGCGAACTCATCCAATGAAAATGCGTTTATTCCAATCTGTCCTACCAAAAGTTCGATGATCTAACTGTTTGGACAAAATTATTCTAAACTGTTAGTCTGACTAGTCGGACAGATAAATGCAGTCGGCCTTTTTAGTTAGTTAGTAGTTTTACTTTCCATTCGTTATTCATTTCAGAAATAAAGAGGGTAAACCAAATCCATTGTGAGATTCCTAATTAATATGGTGACAATGGTGGTAGCGTTGTAATTTCCCCGTCGTTCATGAATCGCACCGGATGCTGCCAGCTGGTTCCGGAGGCTCGTAGGCTTACAATGCTTGTTTGTTACCTAAGTAGCTAAGAGGCGACAGTAATATTGTGTAGAATTTCTAACAAAATTACTTATTGAATGAGCGAAGCGAATTCTCTGATACTTTGATGAATTGGCATTGTTGTGTAATGTTTGTTTGTTTGAAGACTTTTGAACCGTTGATCCGATCTTCATAAAATTGGTAGGTGAGTAGATAGTATTGACTGTGGAACTGTGTGAACTTATGAGATTAATCCGTCAGGGGGTTGTTGAAATAATGGGGTCTAAGAGAGTTAAGAAAATTAAAAATGAGACAGACAGGTCAAGTGGTGTGTTATAATGAAAAGGCTTTATTTGGACACTCAAAAACTATTTTAAATATCATGTACCTACTCTAGTTCTTGAGTTATGAGCAAAAGTATACAAAAAAAATTCTAGGGTAGGTACTTCTATAGTAATCCCACAATGCGGAAATTTATCATGGTAGTAATTTTTGTGACACACTACAGCGAAAAGTCCAAAAAAGAAGATCTTCGTCATTTAATTTTGTACCCTGTAAAATTAAATACTAATGTAACATCCATTGTTAACCTCCCATTTGAGAAATTTGAATGACCTTGTAGTTCAGTTAAGTTGGATATTAATTCATTTGATACACTAAACTTTACAGTTGTCTAAAGCTTTCCTGAAAAACTGTCAGCTTAACTTACCTATACTACTAGTACTACTATATAATTATATGTATTATAATAAAGATGAGGGGATGTAGGCCAACGGCGTCACTACTGACTTCTATGACATAAAAAAAATATGCATGCATTGTCTAACTCTATTTTTTTATTTCGCCAGGCTAGGCCGTGCCGGCAGTCTAGCAGCGACCCCTGGTGAGAAGCTCCTGGAGCTACTCCGGCCCAACACTGGCACCCCACGGCGACATTCGACAGCTGCGTGTGCCCCTCAACAACCGCGGCCCACGCAAATCCAGCGACCTTCAGGCTTTGTCTACTGCCCCTCAGATGCGCTGCCGTACTGCCCGCCATCGAGGATACCAGCGCCGCCTAGAAAAATCAATGTGAGTAGACTACCTTTCATAGTCATCATCAACATCATTTAGCTCAAAAAAGCCTACATTCTTACATGCCACTCCTTAGTAAGCTATTACTACAGCACCGTCTATGACCAATGCCATCAGTCCATCAAGTGGGGGCCTTCCTAGACTGCAGGTTCTGGTTTGGAAATCAAAGTAAATTGAGCATACAGAATAAATGGCCTAATTGCTTGGCACTTGTAAGCATTCTTGTTTAGACGCCACTTCAACTAACACTTTGCTATTTGTATAATAAGATAGCACGACATTTTATCATTCTCCACGCACTTGGTTGATGGTCTGCCACGGCTTTTTGTTTTCGGCAACCACTTGTTCAGGGCTTTATACGTTAATTTGTATTTTCCGTTTCTTATAGCCACCGCCACCTCTAATAATCCAGCCAGTAATGTCGCCTCAGCCACCACCCGTCCCGCAGCGCACCGCCCCGGTGTCGCCCACACCTCTACCAGTGCCTCCCCCCGCACCCCCACGGCGCTCTTCCCCACAGCCACCCAGACGAGTACCGCCACCAACGCCACCACGACCCGTGACGACTCCACCGACAGACCCAAACGGGAACAGAAGAATTGCCCCAGTGTCTCCGACACCTCGCCTCGACTGCAATAAAAACCCACAGAATCCCAAAAGGCCTCCAATTAAAATGCCGGATAACCCCTACACTCCACCTCCCACGAACGGAATGAAAAGGTCACCATCCTCAGGGTCAAATATAAGCGTGAGGCAGGATTCGAACGTTTCCTCAGAATCGTTCAGTCAGACGTCTTCACCTTCCTATACGACGAAGTCCATGGAGGCACCTTTACTACCTCACCAGCATGTAAACAAAAGCCTGAACGCAAAGATAGCTCGAGGGCTGATGATGAAGGAACAAGCAGAGAAGGATGCAAGTAACTCTGCGATAACGAAGAGTGCGTCCACGCCTGCATCGCTACAGACGATAGTGCGGTTTCAGAACGGCAGCAACATGTCTTTGCATCACCGGGTAATTTTCGTTACTTTCTAGCTTTAGTACTTAGCGTTTTGGTTGCTTGCCAAGGTATTATGACGGTCTGCTTGCCGCAATAACTTTGTTCGTATATTTCAAGGCTTATGTTATAAACAAGCTTTAAAACAAGAGTACTGGGTACATTATAGTCGAAGCTTTGAGGCTGTGAATTAGTGATAAAAAATGTTGTACAGACATTTAATTTAGGAACGTCTGGTTATGCTAGTTGATGATGGATGAAGGTTTTCTTCTTTCTTCTAATCTCTGGTCAACGGCTTACTTGCAAGTGAAGTCACATTGCAAAGCTACGTGGCAAGGCTCTTTTCGATTGCGTAGGTTTAAAAATATAGGAAAATGTACTGACTAAAAATCTAGTTGCATTTAAATTTGTTTCCATTGTTGTTCGCTAAAAGTTACCCGCTCGCATTTAAATAGTGACAGAAATGGCTGCAACGAAAATGGGTTCCACGTCGTGCACGCTCCATCCTAGCGTGACAATTTCAATTTGGCAATCCACACACGGCAAAATTAAAGTAAATATTCGTATTTTTTATTAGGTTTGGCGCCGCGACTGCCTGTTTGACTCTGGAAAATGGTGAAAAGTCACAGTCGAATCATGTTTTAGTAAAGCGTGGCTGTTTTATAATGGACAATTTCTACCCGTTTTAAAAGTCACGCAATCCACTTTTATTTCATTCCACTATGCTTGTGCACTTCAATTACATACAAACATAATTCCCCGAAGGGGTAGGCAGAGCCTCCAAAGGGCCATTTTTCACCAGGGTTCCACAATCGCAGGAATATAGATGTGAAAAATGGTGAGCTCATCGTCGTTATTGCTTTCCACGACCAACTTGGTTAACGTTTTCTTCCAGTAATAACACACTCCTAAATGATCCAGCAGCAGCTTAGGTATTCATAGAAACACTAGAATATATTTAATATAAAATTCAATAGCACGATACATTACGTCACCAAAAAGCGGAAAACGCCCCCAAAATATCCGCAAATGTCATTTACTTATAAAGGCGAAACGAAAGCCTCAATCATTTTTTTTAATGGCCTTTTGCCACGATGCAGTTTGGCAAAAATTTTATCGCACATAATTTGACACAAATCAAGAACAAGTCTATTGCGCAAGTCAGCCGAATTGAGTGGTTCTGAATTGGAGGACTGGACACAGTAAAATAAGTAAAAGCTCATTATTGTGGCCGCGGCAGGTGAATACAAATTCTGCCTGAAAATTATTTTGAGCGATTAAATACCTACTTACATAGCCAGTATTGTATCAGATATTTGTTAATTAATAACGTAGATTTAAATTTGAAATATTTCACGAGCATGTGTATTTTTAATGTATAAGTATATCAAAATTAATAGGCCCGAACTCTTTCTAATTTTACAGGAAAATCGGCTTAGTATATTTTAATTAAATACGGAGAAATGGAATAACCAAGATTTGAGATGCCCTTCTATTTCACTATAACTATAACTGAAAGTCACTCGGTGGCTAAGGTTTGACAAGTAAAATGACCATCAATTGACATTTATGTCAATTGATAGTAATTTTACTTGCCAAAATGTCACCTAACAGTCACATACGTAGTCCTGATCCCACACTAGGATTCCCTGTGACGTGGGTATCATGAACTACGATTACCATGGTACCATAACACCCAGACCGGAAACAAATATTTGCAGATCATACAAACATTTGTCTCGCAGCAGGAATCAACCCCTCTCGCATCTCAGCCAGCAACTCGCCGGCTTGTTCGTGGAAAAAATGCACAAACAATTTTAACAATCCTGCCCTCAGTTACAGTCCCGCAATCTTATCTGGCCCATTGGCTAAAAGTGAAACTAACTTTCAAAATCAGATTACTATTCGAACACTCAATTTGATAATAGCGCCCCGCCACGCCGTCACTAGGCGAGATAAGTTTGTCAGGCTGTACATAATACTGTAGATAATGTTGAGTGTGAAGAGCAATCATAAAAAGTGACATTCAATAAATACAACAGAGGGCCACTGACCTCCAATGACAGGGTCAGTAAACTTTCAACCTTCATCAATTTTTGATTCCAGGCTTTATGTTTCATATCCATCAAAGCTTAAAAGATCTCGACTATTATACTAACAGACTAATGAGTTTAAAGCTCCTTGACTGAACCGATTGATTCACTATTTCGATTGAATGTTGATTACATTTATCGAAACTGAATAAATTGACTAGACGATTTTCAATCGGTGAAATACAATGCAAATAAGAGTACAATACAATACAAGTGAGACGAGATATTAATTGGGTTTTATGATCTCATGGCTATGTTTTATATTGATATAGTCTGGCACATTAGAACATAATGACGTCATAAATTAGGTAAATATCACTAAACATAAATTAGTAGAAAACGCGTGGGGCGAAACTACTAATTCAATAACTTTTCATTTTAAAAACCGATGTCCGCCATTGTATTCGACTAAATATTTGGATGAAAAAAATTATGAAAGAACCATAGTGGTGAAAGGATTATGATACTTTTTGAATGCAAATGCTTGGTTTGATGCTGAATATAATATCAAAATCGCCATATGTATGCCTACAATATTTGAGGAGTTCCCTCAATTCCTCATGGATCCCATCATCAGAACTGGATTTTGAAAAAAATGGGACCAATCAGGAAGTATATATCTATTTAAATAAAAAAAGAATTTTCCAAATCGGTTCATAAACGCCGGAGATATGCGGTAACAAATAACAAAAAACAAAAAAAAAAAATACAACCGAATTGAGAACCTCCTCCTTTTTTGGGAAGTCGGTTAAAAAGTGTTTTCGCCCCGTAGGTCGAATGCGGAGCGGGGTGAAAGTACATATTAAAACCCAAAATTTCAAGTCACATCTTAACCCGACAAAGATCATCAGGTAATTTTAACATTTGCAGTCGATTAATAGCGCTAAAACTTTAGATATATTCCCAGAAAAGAGAAAAGTATAATATAAAACTTCGCTAAAATACCATGCACCACGATACGTGTTGATCTTGCGGTGGTTATACTCTACCCGAGATCCTGAATTGTAATAAATAATTAAGATACATATACTTACTGTGTAAATAGGTAACTTATATAAAGAATGGTCAATACGTAAGCAGCTCGTTCAGGTTTGGTTGTTATATATTATGATGTATGTTATGTTATGTTAAACTTAGTACCTCCTAACTCATTCATAAACGTAGCAATTAAAGTAACTTCCCATATAATTTAAAAGCTCGTTAAATTGTTAAATGACGTTCAAATTATGGCTGCGAGGAATTTATCTCAGAAGGCATTCCTACAGCTTACCTACTACAAGACCCTTTTGTGGCATACTCTTACATACGACTGCAGCTATGCCGCAACTTTTTAATCCATCGGAATAATAACGCTGGTAGCAATTACCTAAATTTAAAGTGCACTAAAATTATAGCGCGCTCTTTTTAACTGAAACCTAACGACTGAAATAAAAGGGACCAAGATAATTTTAGCGCAGTTTTTAAATTTAAAAATGATGCACAGAATCGGTACCAATATCAGATATTATTCCAGTATAACTAATTGTTTAAATTAAAAAAAAAACATAAAAAAAATCATAAAAAAAATTTTTTACGGTAAAAAATATTATTCAAAAAATATTAAACTATTTATTAAAAAAGTCTCCCCAATCATTTACGTTTCTAATTCACCTGCATTATTTAATTTTTTTCATTTCATTTGTCTCAGACTCCACAAGTAGTAATTTTGACCGACAGCTTATCAAGCTTGCGACAGACGTAAAAACTTGGCTTGTTTCATCCGCCAGAAATAATACACAGGCATTACACCATACACCGTTTAGAGTATGTTTAGAAAGAGAGCCACGTCGTGGCCAAATTGTGAACTAACGTTGTGAACTACATATTAAAACCCATAATTAGGAGCCGGTTCCTTTCTGTCGTTATTTTGAATCATAAACTAAAGAAATAGTAACAGTTGTTATAGGATCAAAACGGAATAGACACGCTATTGTATTGTCCGCTTAACAAAAAAGGTAATTAAGCACAGCAGCGCCCACCAATCCCACGACGGGTCTCTCACTGAACAGACTCTACGAGTATTGAATGTAATAGCAACATGTCGCGTCACTTGCGAAACGTTGTGAGCAGAGGAGTGTTAACTGGATTGTCAGACAAAAGGCGGTGAGAGCTCGTTTAGCCATCTATGTATATCCGTTAGGAGTTGGGAGGGACAAGGCAGTAGAGAAGAATGGCTCATACATAAATAAACAAACAAACATACAAGCAATTAAGTACCTACTTACAGTTCAAAAAGCCTAACTTTTTAAAGACTTTTCGGCGTGTTTTACACTTGTTGTTATTTGCTTAATAATTTACATACTATCAGGACTCTGAACAAAATATTTGCAGATCATGTAAACATTTGTCAATTAGCGGGAATCAAACCCATACCTCTTGTGTCTCAGCCGGCCATTAGCCCGCTGCATTAAGTGAATTTAATTTCAAACAATATAATGATATTGCATAAAGTTCATAACTTGAGCCGATACATTCTGAAAGATAATTTATCTCTACTTTCAGCACTTGCGAGCACGTTATCCGCTTATTGAATAAATTTGATAGAAATAGGTTGTTGTGGTGCTCCGAACTTACCCCTGGATTGCTCGTTAGGATCACCTCCGTGCAAAAGAGATCCCCCAATAATAAATAATAATAATAATATGATATTATATAATATGTAATTCGGGGGCTGGTTTAATTTAATATCCGACTATAATATAAAAGAATGCTAAGTTTGTAAATTGAACTAGTTTAAGATTAACCAAAAGCTCTCAGCTTTAGAAATTATCTCAACTCAGATAATCCGTTAAACATTTTCTTAATATAAATATGATATCAAATGGGAAAGGTACAAGCGCAACTGAAATCCGTTTATCCCAGAGTTTAAATTTAAACAACTAAGTCTCAACTAGGTATTAATACGGTCGGTATGAATGTAGGTGTGTGAGTTGAGTACACACACACTCGCTGTACACGCCCTAATATGTGGAGCAAGTATATTTTACTTTATAAATGTGTACAGTTAGCAACGTTGCATTTGAAGTCTTTGGGGACAGCCGATGCGAGATCAAAATTGATTAGAGACATAACTTCACCTCCGTGGCGCAGCGGGCGAGTAGCCGGCTGAGACGCAAGAGTTTTGGGTTGATTCCCGCTGCGGGACAAATATTTACATGATCTGCAAATATTTGTTCCAGGTCTGGGTGTTGTGGTACCATGGTAATCGTTTCTGATACCCACGACACGGGAATCTTAGTGTCGGATAAGGACCTATGTATGTTAAGGGTTGTAACTTAGTTGTTTTCAAATTTATTTTCCTTCAAGAAATGTTGTTCGTTTTTTTTTATACTCTTGGCAAGCAATCAAACATACGGCTTATTTGATGGAAAGTAGTTACCGTAGCCTATGGACGCCTGCAAGGCTACAACACAAGAGTCCTCAATTTTATGTCTTTTTCTTTTACTTGTGCTATAAGACCTTGTTTCTTGCCAAACTTCATGATTCTGGGTCAAGTACCCTATAGGTTTTGATTCCCGAGAGAGATGTGGCATAAACGGCCGTTTTTTTTGATTGCGTGGACTGAGACTGAGTTTGTTTTTTTCACAGCTCCGCGAGGGATTGCAGACTTGAGTATTTGATATTAATTTCAACTTGATTGATGAAAACGGTCTTGACAGACAGACAAACGGACAACAAAGGGATCTTATAATGGTCCCGTTTTTTCTTTTTGAGGTACGGACCCCTAAAAATGTTACAAAAAGTGTTCTGAAACGGTATTGTCTTTTAGATGCTGCGCGACATACAAGGTGCGACAACTGAAGCGTCTCCACACAAGTTTCGACTGATGCAACTGGCTTTGAACGCAGTGGCTTTGCTGGCCATCACAGGAGCTCTGTTTGCTTACTTCCGAGCGAACCCTGCTGTGCAGGTTACCAAGGTATATCCATTTCCATTATGTTTTCTACGTTATTATTATTATAACTTTTGAAACTATCATGGTTATGAACATACTTATCATTAGAAACGGGATATATACCATGATTTTTGAGCTTTATTATTTTTTTTAGCTCAAAAACCATGGTAAATATCCCGTTTCTAGTGATAAGTATGTTATTATTATTGTTGAGAGCTTATTCCACCTGCTGGGAACTTCGAATCAACGATGTTTGCTTATAGGGTCCTGCAGAAGTGGTGAAGCAGATTAAATTTTGTATAAAACTGGCATAATTAGTATAGCAGAGATTTATAATTTAATTAAAGTTAACAAAGAAGAAAGGAAAAGTCAAGAATTAAAACAGTTTCTTATTGCCATATCTAGATTCTCGGACTCTTGGGAAAACCATTCAGTAAATTTAAGGCGCTGTATTATCCTAAAATTCAAAAATCCAAATTTGTTATCGAAACGGCTTTGCCTAAAATTCGTTTTTTTTTGTTGAAAATCGCATGTCATATTTGACGATGAAACTTTTTTGCACTTCAGATTGTATACAATTTGAGGGTTTTTTTTAAATTAATGGAAATATACAAATCATAGATAAAAAATATGGTGTTATAACTTTAAAATACAAGTCTATTAAATTCGTAAGAACATTGTTTTGCGGTTGAACGGTATAGTTCAAAATTAAGAGCATTTTAATGCCAAAGCTTTTTTATGGTGGTTTCTTTGTGTGATTTTTTTGCAAAGCTAGACTTTTATTCAAAATTCCGTTCCGTTACAACTATTATTAGTATATTGTTCTACTTACACAATTTTTTGCATCTCATTATTTTAATCTCATGACGTCGTCGCACTGGGCGTTCAAAATACTACTTTTGAGATCAGTCCTCGTCTTAAGTTAATTTAACAAACTATGTTCATAACGTACCTAGCAAATAATAGCCAATTTTTACCCAAGACATCAATATGTATAAGGCAACAGTAAGAAGTTTTAGTGGAACGAAAATAATGTAAAATAAAACAAATATTTGTACGATATGCAGATATTTGTTCAGGGTGTTCTGGGTATTTTCTATGTATCATAAAAAATATCTGTCTATGTAATGTATAATTGTATTAAGTATATCAGTTATCTAGTACCCATAACACAAGCTCTGCTTAGCTTGGGGATAGATAATGTTGTGTGAAATGTCAGCATTTATTTATTTATTTGTGGTTATTTTCATATCTACTTAAAAATCACACCCATAGTACATTTTTTATCTGGCAAAATTAATTTACGCTATTAAATAACCACAAATGCTTTTATATAAAAGAAAAGGTACACAAGCTATTTTGATAAAATTTGAAAAGCATTTCTTTCAATTATCGCGCTCTCAATGCGCCCCTTGACAAAGTATGGGCTCCTGAGTCTTACCACCATTGTAACTCGGCTTTGGTATGGATATTGAAATGTGACATAGTTCATTAAACTTAACTCATTCGTTATATCAACTAATTACAGAGTAACTATTATTGTTATCTGTGTATTAATATAAAAACAATAAAACTTTTATGCAGGGTCGCGATTACGTACATAACTTTGTTGTTATCAGTTTCTATGCTATTGAAATTACGTTTTTGCGATTAACCAATTGACGCAATTTGCTCAAAGTGATGCTTAAAAAAATGTGTCCTACCTAACCTTCCTAACCAGCTTATTACGATATTTTTTTTTATTTATCTAGTACAGAACACACGAACACTTACACGAGTATGAGTGTTTTTTCGGATAGAAACAGCTTTTAAACTGAAAGCAACAGCATTTAAAAATTCGCAAGCTGATGTACCACAGGTTATATTTATTTTAATTAAAAAATTAAAGCCTATAACCCTAACAAACATCTTAAGCATCTACGCTCTTGACTTGACATCCAAAAGAGTCTACGCGAATTAGATCTCTTGCGTAAAGGTCATGGTAGGGCTCCTGTTTGTAAAGTACGCGCTCCACCTGCCTTTTGTCTTGGTTTTTTGTTCGTTTCAAGTGAATATTCACAATGGGGGGCCTTTGTCTTGTGGTGCTCCTTATCATCTTGTTACACTAATTGAGTGGAAGATAAAATGTGTTGAGCGCCTGTAGGCTCATTATCTTCGTTTGTTCACTTGAAGATAAGGAAATTAATAACCAATTTTTTGGAGAATTTTTTTTATTTATGTCCCAAAACACGGGGACCTCTGCACTTCTGTCTTACCTGCATAAACTGTGCTGTAAGCATAATACTACAAAATAAATAGGAACCTATAATATATTTTATGATAATACTATCTACAGAGGTACATAATTTTTTCTTAGTAGGTATTTTTTGTACTTTAACAGGAATCATCTAATAAGAAAATAACACCTTTTAATGATTCACTAATGTTACTCTAATATTATTTCATCATCATCATTATCAGCCTATAGAAGTCCGTTGTTGGACGTAAGTCTACCCGTGAGGCGTCTCTATCCACCGAGTTACTGCGACTTTTATAATGTTATCGGCTTTTCTACACTGGTCGTCCGGTTCGAGGTCGCCACTCGAGAAACCGATTCCTCATTATTAATTTAAAAAAAATATTATTCATTTTAATGAGAAAGGCCAGGAGGGCATTGAAAACGATTGAAATCAATAGCAACAGAATTACGTAATCGCGCCACATATCAAAAGTACCCTAAACCGATCCACATGTATGATGAATGTAATAAGAGTGAATGAAGGCAATCAGTTATGTCAGTATCGTAGCAAGTGGACATCCGTGGTATCTGCCTACCCCTCCGGGAAACAGGCATGATTTTATGTATGTATTAATTTTATTTTCCCCACACACATCCATATTTAGAGATTTTACAGTCCCGTATAAAACTATGCAAACACTTAAAATTACATACTAGGTGGCCAGGTTCAATAAAGTACAAAATTAACTTGAGCGTTCTGGCCACATTGTTCCTAAATTGGGAGTTGCGGCACCCACGGCGAATATTTTGTAAGGTACGCCACTAATTAAATAGAAAATGTAGCTTCAGGCATGTCCAAACATAGCACCACATGTTATGTATTTATGGCGGATGTAAATTTGTTTTTGTACAAGTTATTTTTATTTAGTCTGGATTTCCAATTTATAATTTCACCGCTTGTTTTGTACCTCATAAGAAAATGAGATAGTTAGACCCAGGATGCCAAAAAAATACCACTTCCTCCTCCGGTATTTGGAATCAGCGTACGTCAATTTGTAGAATAGATGTGTGTATTACTTTTGAAGTGTATGAATTTTAAGCTATTATTTAAAAACAACACTCAAAAGGAAAACACGACTACATAAAATTCCCTGGATAGAATAATTTTCCAAAATAGGCTCTGTATTTTCAAAATTTCGCTCTGCATCTAGATATACACTCGAGAGCAATGAATCCGGGTCACTAAAGAATGTTAAAAATCTCGGAAACTAAACATGATAGATTAATGCAATAAATTGTATTTAATAGACAATGTAATACTCCTTAAATGAAGGTAAAAAAAATATGAGTCACCATACATTTTATTAACACAAAATTACATAAAGAAAAAAACTGCTGATCTCTCCTTAAAACAAAAATAGGAAACATGAAATTTTTGAACTTTATTACGATTTTCTTGAATTTTAATACTTCGTATTGCCTCCTCGTGCTTCCATTACTGCGTTTACGCAGAAAAAAAACAACAAAAAAACAGAAATCAAACAATGATAAATGACAGATTACAAACAAAAGCAAAACCAAATGCTGTAATTTCGTAGTTCCATCTTCGAAAGTGGCCCTTTTTCAAATTTGATTTTTTTATGATATAACTTTACAATAACTAAGAAGTTTTAATACCTTCATTTAAGGAGTATTACATTGTCTATTAAATACAATTTATTGCATTAACCTAGCATTTTTAGTTTCCGAGATTTTTAGGATTCTTTAAGTGACCCGGATTCATTGCTCTCGAGTGTAGTAGCAATTTGATCTATGATTTTTTGCACACATTTTGTACAATGTAAAGTTCTCTCAAAACAGAATTTTATTACTTAATACGTTTTTATTTAAAAACGTATTTTGATTAGGCGTCTGCATCGTAAATAAAATCAAACTGAAATTTCCGCACTAGCGTACTGGGCCTTAAATATTTATTACAAAACAATAATAAATTCTAGCAGACAGAAATACAAAAACTTCACACTAGTCATTTCAACATTTTACTTACCTGAAGTAGGGTTACCAAGAAAGAACAAGTGCCACGACAAAGAATAATTAGAAAATTTAAATAAATTAAAAAATTAAAACCTTGATATTTTCGTTTCCACGACGAAAAATAGTTGGTAGATTTAAATAAATTCAAAAATGTTGAATCCTTAATATTTTCGTCTGCATTAAATAATGTGTACGTACAAGTAATGAATTATTAGTTTTCTCCACAGTACGTATCCCAAGTTGTGAACCGGTCGGTGTCAGTTCCGTGGCCGACGCCGGCCGAGCTGTCCGTCGGACGTAACCCGGCGCCGGGCGTCTGCCTGCCCGTCATCGTGAACTTCTGCCACCAGCACCGCGTCTCCTACAACTTCACCGTGTTCCCAAACTACATCGGCCACTTTGGACAGAGGGATGCCCAACTGGTAAGGTTAAAAAAACATGCAGGCTTACCCTCTTGTTCATAATCAATTTTTAAACCTTTGATAGGTAAAATAGCTTTTGTCTCGTTTTGACGTATTTACATCAGAGAGATCAAAACAACTATTACAACTATTAAGTAAAATAGGTTTGAAAAATGATTATGATTAAGTGGGTAAATCTTCTAGGCAACGTTGCCTATCATAGCAGGCCATTCCGAACCCATGACACTACTACCACTAACGCACCACTTGTCCAGATATTAGTGTACTGATCATGTGTACAACGTTTCGTGGAATTTGAAGAAATATTATCCAAATTAGAAGCAAACTTAATTCGCGTGAAAAAGAAAGAAAGAAAGAAAAAGCATTTATTTTTGTCAATGATGCAGATCATAAAAAAAGAAAAATACAAAAGACACACACACAAACAAGAAAGATTAACTAAGAAAATAAAAACTAAACAGAAAACAAGAATTACTTGAAAAAGGACGTACGCGCCCTTTTGCTAGCTACAGGAAACGCCGGCTTCCTGCGTAAATGCAACCAAACGAACCAAATGTTGCTTTATACTCCGCTAAAGATCAATGGCATCAGTGTTTAATCTATTCCAGGTAATTATGTTAAACTTTCGCCTTGATTCAGACGATATTCACAAGCTTAATACTAACTACTGACAAACTAATTAAAGTGTGGTTCAGTACGTTTTCACTTATGTTTACCTTGTTATAGTAGTGATATCTTAGTTGCTGGATTAATATCATATGTATTATTGCCTTTCCTTTAAAGTTAGGAGTTTGGTAAAGGTTTAATAGATACATCTACTACATGGTGTGGTTATGAGGAATATGTTTTAAATAGATAAACACAAGAATTGCCTAGCAAAAACCTTGTTTTTTTTTTAATTTAAGTTAACCTCTTGTCGAGGGACTAATACAATTTGTAACCAACCCATGATATATTTTTGGAAAGTTTTAATTGAGTTATCGGTCTGTTAGAAAACGCGTCACGCTGCACTACTGATTTTAATAGTATTTTCACTCTGTGTTAGCTTACACAGATCTGTGTCAACTTAGTATATTAAGTAAGGTTTTTATCTCTCATATTTTTTCCTTTCCTATTTTCTCCCACTGCTGGGCATAGTCTTCCCTAAATCCTTCTACTTGTCTCCCACCAACGCTTCTCAAAAGTATTGAGATCGTACCGCCAACGTTTTCTTGGCCAAACTCGAAGTCGCTGTCTGTTAGACATCCAGGGTATGTTGATGTTCACCCACCTCAGCAGGCATTCGGTTGACGTATCCCGAGCTTACTTGAGTCTGGTGGTATTGTCACCCATATCGGCAATACCAGTCAAGGAACGCAGCGTTGGTCTTCCTAACACGGTTAGTTCAATCCGACACGTTATGTTACGTTACATTTATATTATGAGAAATAATAATATACAAAGAAAAGGATCATAAAACATTTTTGTTAAATTAATTTAAGTTCCCAATTTAATTTTCATTTACGTTCCTACTGACCCTCAACATTGAGAAATACGACAAACAGAGGAGGTTATTACGAAATAGTAGGTAAAAAAAATGGAAATTTACTGAGGAAGTTATCAAGGAAATTGGCTTAGCTGAAGCCATTGAACTCGAAATGAATGGCAGTCGATACTTAATTATCCACCTTTCGGCTAATTGAGCCAATTGATGCCTCTCGACACAAAGTGGCCAAGAACACAAAGACACAAAGTTATCTAGCTGGGGCCTGGGGCATAGAGCCGTAAACGTATTCCAGCAAAACATGTAAAACAAAAACCGGTCAAATGCGAGTCGTACTCGCGTGGAGTACTAATAGGCTAACATAGTAACCACCAGACCAATTAACTTATTAGTCAATAAACACAATTTTATAGACATTACGAGTATTTTGCGTTTCCCATAGGAATATTAATGATTTTAATTTAGGTTTTTCTGTAAAGTATGAATAAGGCCCAATAATGAATATATTGAATAATAATATTCCATATTTTTTTAAAATTTTTGGCTCAGTATTTTCCCATATAATTATGTTTAATATCTTTAAAACTGCAGCATATGAATAGCTAATAACCAAAGTTGTAGTGATAAATATAAAAATTACGTGAATCGTCGTCAATCGTTGGCGCTGTGTTTGCTGGTCTTTCTAGGGACCGATGTGACAAATGGTTTCATCAAAGTAACGAGTAAGTCGACTTACGGAAATTAGTGCGGGACCGCGCCATGCTGACCGGACTGAGCCATCAATGCTTGCAATATAAATATGCAAATACATATATTATGTATACCGTCACAGATACCGCAGAGCCTCAAGACGAAAGTCTATAATCAGTGCGTGTTGCCAGTGATGACTTACGGCCAACGATCTTTAATACTCACAATATAAGATCGTTGCTTACGGCACTAAGACGTGGTCGCTAACTATTGGCCGTATAGACAAGCTCAAAGTCACACAGCAGGCTATAGAGAGAGCTATGCTAGGAGTTTCACTACGTGATAGAATCCGAAATGAGGAAATCCGTAGAAGAACCAAGGTCACCGACATAGCTCTCAGAATTAGCAAGTTGAAGTGGCAATGGGCAGGTCATATAGGTCGAAGAACTGATAACCGTTGGGGAATAAAGGTTCTCGAGTGGCGACCACAACCCGGACGACGCGATAGAGGAAGGCCCTCCACTCGATGGACTAAAGACATTAAAAACGTCGCGGGGAGTCGGTGGATGGAGGCAGCTCAAGACCATTCGTCGTGGCATTCTAAGGGGGAGGCCTATGTCCAGCAGTGAACTTCGACAGGCTGATGATGATGATAAGATACATAATAACAGCAAACTCGAAACTGGAATCGCCAAAGTTCGATAAAACTATCAAAGCCGAATACCAATAAGTAATTTAAATTATTATGTATAGGTACGTACAAAAGTACGTGATCTTCCATCGAAGGGAAAGATTAAGGGACCGTCTAAGCACACAAATTAATTGGCAGAAGCTTCAGCGCCATTTGATCTATCGAATCGACAGTTAACTTTCGCGTACTTACGATGTTTAAGTTTTAGATAGCTGATTTAAAGTAGCCAAGTTTTGGGCCACTGATATTGTTTATTGAGGCTTAGCTGATTTTAAAAGCAAATGAAACGCCTACAGATATCTAGTTATTGTAATATCTTTGCAGATAACCTCGTGTCAGTGGGAAATTACATATATTTAGTATATATTATAATTTTTCTTCAATTGAATAAGTACCTAAACTTGTTTTGAATTCTTCTATTGTTGTTTTTAAAACATACCCTCTTATTCATAATTAATTTTAAACCTTTGATAGCCAAAATAGCTTTGGTCTTGTTTTAACTTTGTTATTTTAGAGAACAAAACAGAAGGTATTTTAACTAAAAAAAATTGATTTGAAAAATGATTATAATAAGGGGGTTAATATCTAAAGCTTCTCTAAATCGATTTCCAATACCTTCAGTCGGATCATTTCCACTAATCTGATGTCTGTTAATTAAGCTGCCAATTCTATTATAGCTCTATGGAGTCAATAGCCGAGTCATAAAATAATAATACTAGCGTAAGGATGTGTAACTGTAATTACGTGTTACTTAGACTGCCTAAGAGACGGTTTCCACTGGGGCGGAGAGGAGAGGAGACGAGAGGAGATGTGTTTGAATAAACCAATCAGTTTTCTTTATTTCCTTTTCGTCTTTACTTAAGCTTGCCTGACAATAACCTGCCAGTTTTGCTCTCGTTTCCTCTCCTCTCCGCCCCGGTGGAAACCGGCCCTAACGTGGCCTCACGTTTCACCTAAGCGCATCCTGAGCGAGTGCGAGAGAGAGTGACATAAGGTTAGGTATACTATATCCATGCATAAGGTAGACATAGGTAGGTTCTTAATTTTTTAACACAGACACCAACACCAGACACCAGTAGCTTTTTTATTTCACTAAAGTTTTCATAATGTAAAAGGCCCGTTTTGATAATTGTCAGTGCAACTTAACTAAGGATGTGAACCAACAAATCAGAAACCAGATTACCCGGTTATCACGAGAAATCGATTCAACATTTTATGACTTTGTGATTGTTTTTACTTTTACGTTATAAGGGCGTTTTAGTGTCATGCTGATTTGCTCAAGCAAGCGGGATGGCACGCACGTTTGGTTTTTATCCCGCATCGCTTCTCGCGTAGGTACCGCATGCTTATATTAAACATCACAAAAGACGAATTCAAGAAAAAACATTCACGGGTGATATACGCATGCCCGTGTGCGTGAGTCAATCAATCGGCATAACACTAACAACGCCCTAATAATCATTTAATAACAGATTCTTTTAATTTTATGATTATTTTGAATAGTTTTATAAACAATTTACTCCTATTCCAACGCAACCAAGCCTAGAAGAATCAGGGCAACGAAAACGGCATGGCTTGATTTGATGATCCTTTTACTACTAAGTGCGTAAGCTGTGGTGTGCTTCGAGAACAAGGAGACACTGATACATAGATTATTTGATTTATTAACTAAAGAACTTATAAATAACAATCTAATAATACCATGTTTTTTGGTAGGTACAAATATTGCAAATTTACATTGTAGGAGTTTAGACAGAGCAACATCAAGCCACGCGGCTTTACCATTAATAAAGTCATCTAGAGTGTAATACGCTTTATTAATTAGATTATTCTTTAGGATTTCAATCTTCGAATAGGAAGTTAAGATGGAAGTTTATAATAGAACCGTTCAGATTAACAATAGCATTTCGTAGACCTGTACTGTAATTCTAAAGACCGACTTGAAAATGAGCGTACTTACTAGTTTGGTGTGTAAAAGAGTTTCATATCTACACGATAATATTTTGTTTTATGGCCTGGTCGTGGAAAGCGTCAATAGTCATTATGTGAAAGGCTAGCATCAATCATTGTCACTCCACAATGGAACGTGAAATATCGAGACAAGGCACATTCAATTTCAAAGCTGTTTACTGATTTGCGAGGATTAGGGGTTCAGTTACATTGCTACTATATAATATATACGTATGCCAGAGTAAAACACTATCGTACAGCAACCATTCACGAGCTTAGTTTCCGTACGAAATAGTGGCGAACACCAACACCGATTCCCAATTTTATGTACCTAGACTGAACGAGTAGTTTTTGATCTAAGTTAGAATAAGAGTTCGTTGCGAGTGAAATCAGGTCTTGTTACCAGCCTACCTTCTACTTATAAATAGGTGACCAGGGAAGGTAAACATTTTTATGGGGGAGGATTCCCCTCCCCTCCTTCTTATCTCCGAAATCCTTTATGATATTTATAATATTAGTGTAGATAAAACGAGTACGTGAAAATAAAAATAATGAAAGAGACTGACCATTGTGGTTCCTTACATTCTCTTTCATCTTTATTTTCAACTAGTTGCGCCCCGCAGTTTCACCCGCGTGAAAATGATGAAAATTGATGATGATGATGATGATGATGAAAAGTAGCCTATGTGTTAATCCAGGGCGTAAAGTATCTCCTTTCCAAATTTCACTCAAATCCATTCAGTAGTTTTTACGTGAAAGAGTAACAAACATCCATACTCACAAACTTTCGCGTTTATAATATTAGTAGGATATAGTAGGATAGTAGGATGTTTCTCACAACAAACCAGATAAAATAGGAATCTAACACATAGATGAAAAGTATAATTTGTGTTTTTTTGTGCAGGACCTAGATATATACGACGCAGTTGTGGATGTGCGTTGCTACGAGCTTACAGCGCTGTTCCTGTGTTCCCTCTTCGTGCCCAAGTGTGGCCCACTAGGACACATGGTCAGGCCCTGCAGAAGCCTTTGTCAAGGTGCGATAAGACCGCCTCTCCCCTCTAATTTCCTCTAATTTAATACCTCTGATTTGAAACTTTGTATCTCTTTTTTTTATGTTCTTTTATGTACAATAAAGTTATAATGCTTCACCCCAAAACATTAGAAAACTGGCAGTGATTTCTGATACTGTAGAGTTCTTTGCTGAATTGAACCCGTAGTATTCTTGACTAATTATGCACAATGATCAGTTAGCCCTCAAGTCACATTCAAATACATAAATTGTTTTTCTAAACAGAAACGATGCGTCGCTGCGGCTTCTTCTTGGAAGTATTTGGTCTGTCAATGCCAGATTACTTACAATGTGAGATTTTTCCGGAGTCCGTGGATATTGACGTATGTCTTGGGAACCGTGAAGTGAAAGAAGCCAGGTTCCGAGCTAATAAACCAGGTATGGCTAGGACCAAATTATTATATATTTTATTTTTGTTCATTTATTATTTATAGTGTTTAATTTCTGCACATTTGAAGTCGCCCTGTCTTACTCCAATTATTTCTGGGCGTTGAGGATCCCAGAGGCCCAATTATCTTATTTAAAAAACGATAAAATCACAATATAATTGATAATTGGACTAACTTACCTAAGTGAAGTCCAATTGTAATTTTGTGAACGTTGATCTGAAATATAAATTGACAGTGTAGTCTTTCCATTCACTACTCTTTGGCATCGCGATACTATTTAGAGAATAGTAAAAAAATAAAATAAAAGACATTTGTTTGTGTCAGCCTTTCATGTCACTGGTTTAGAGCTGAGTCCGGGCGACCCATTAGGCTTGGGGTCAGCTTCTGGCTGACTGGGTCGGGTGGGTGTTTATATTTCAGATCAACGTTCACAAAATTACAATTGGACTTCACTTAGGTAAGTTAGTTCAATTATCAATTTTATTTCACGTTGATCTGAAATATAAATTGACAGTGTAGTTGTTCAGAGTTAAGTGCCTAATGGGTATTGTCATGTATAACTGGGTTCAAGTTATGTGTAAATTTACGCTTGTATTAAGTTTGCAATAATAAAGCATGGAACTTAATATTGTTTTGTTTATTATAAATTCAACATAAAAAGGTTAGCACTCCTTTGCTAGTTACCTAACAGGTTAATCATTAAATTCTTAAGGTTATTAATATACCACTTAACCATAATAACTGTGCTTAATATAATGTATAACACAGCAGCGTATGTGGTATTTTTACTACTACATAAGTAACGATTTTTCTATCATATAAGGTAAGTTACTTATATACCTGGGAATTTATTTACAATAATATTTTTATGATCACATAAAGATTTTTGTTATAAGTACGAGTGAACTTAGCATCAGCTAGCATAAGTTGAAAACAGACTGAACAAAATCATTACTATTATTGTTTTCTTGAGTAGGCAAGTTATAAAACTTTGCAAAGGTCAGTGAGCTTTCTGACCAGCCAGCTGTTTTCCTGATAACATCCAAGGACACACCTGCTTTATTAGCCGCTGAGGTGGCAGAATGGCGAGTACTGTGTGATGTGAATTTACTTGTATCAATTCCACTCTCCACTAGGGTACATTTGATCCACCTGCTGATAGTCTGTTTTGACGCACGGTGGTGAGGCTTTTTGAAGGTAATAAATAGATGTGTTTCCTCATTTCTGATGGCAGCTGTGTTCTGGATGTAATCTTGAAGTGTGCTGGCTGGACATATTTTAGGTTCTTGAGTATAAAATGGCAGATCTAAGCTAATATGCTTCTTTGTGCTTATGGAAGTTTTCGTTAAATCATTAATAATTATGATGATCTTATTATTAGACACTGAAATGTTACCCAGTTTAATTAATGATAGGGTTTGCACTCGTTGAGCAGTCGCCAATGCTAGCAGGGTGACCAACTTTCTTGTGAGTATTTCAAGGCTCAGAGCCGAGTTTTGTGGTAGCTTAGCTAGATGGTTCAATACAATACTTGGATTCCAAATCTCTGTATATCGTGGTATAGCAGGTTTCAGTCTGAACACTCCTTTTAGGAACCGCTTGATCCTGTCATCTGTGCCAATTCTCTCACCTATGAGAAGGGACAATGCAGATTTATGGCAATTGAGGGTATTGTAACCTGCACCATTCTCAAATTTTTCTGTCAAAAATTGTATCACAAAAGGCACAGAGGTCAAGATCGATTCCTGGTTGTGTGTGTTACAGAACCTCCACCAGCTTTTGAAAGTAGTACTATACTGTTTCATAGTGCCTGCAGATATGGATGCTAACATGATTTTTAATGAACTTTCTGGCAAACCTCGGCGTCTGAATGCTTGCCGCAGAAGATGCTCGCTGCCAGGGTAAGGTGACTGCTCAGTGGGTGTACTGTCCTAAAAGGGGATGTCAACAAGTTAGTACTAGGTCTAAATATTATTGGATCAGTTATCATCAGGCTTGTTGCAAGTGGATACCAGGGTTGTGACTCCCAAACCGGGTAGACCATAATGCCTTTGGCTTTATCATTCCTTATTTTTTGTAAGCATTTTGTAATTAGGACAAATGGTGGGAAGGCATAAAAAAAATATTGGCCCCAGTTAAGTGTTAGAGCATCTATATTAAATGCATAGGGATCTCTTTTCCATGAGACATAAATGTCACATTTTTTGTTGACTCTAGAAGCAAATAAATCAATGTGAGGAGCTCCAAACTGATTTTTTATAAATAAATAGGCTTCATTGTTCAATTCCCACTCAGTGTCAATATTTGTGTTACGAGATTCCTCATCAGCATACACATTATCCTTTGATTTGATGTAGGAAGCATAAATGTTAATATTTAGATGTTCACACCAACCCCAAATATTTCTGGTAATGTTGTTTAGGTGTGGGAATTGAACACTGCCCATTTTATTTATACATGCAATGGCGGTAGTGTTGTCAATTCGAAGTAATATATCACAGTGCCTTAATGACTTTGCAAAGCATTTAAGGCCAAATAAAGCAGCTAACAGTTCTAGCTGATTAATGTGAAGTTTTTGTTCTGAGTGTGACCATAAACCTCCAACACTCTCACCATTGCAGTAAATTCCCCATCCAGTCAATGAAGCATCTGAAAATATTTCTATTTTGAATTGTCTACAACCAATATTTTTATTTGCGAGGTTTATGTTATGAGACCACCACTCCAGGTCCGGAGAAATATTAGACCTCAATTCCATTGTGGCATTATAGTTATCATGATGGTGTTTCAAGGCCAAATATTTTTCTCTTTCAAATATTTTAGTATGTACCAGGCCATATGGTATGGCTGGGCAAGCTGCTACTAAAGTTCCCAGTAATTTTGCAAACTCTCTGATTTTGCAATATCTGAGGTTTTTGAATTTGAATACCAAAGCTTTAATACAGTCACGCTTGTCTTGTGGTAACTCAAGAGTCATATTGTGTGAATTGATAACAAATCCTAGGAATTTGCAAGATGTACTGGGTACTAAGTTGCTTTTTTCATAGTTTACAATGAGGCCCAGACATTGAAACATATGGAGAGTTGCATCTCTATTGGCTATGCATTCTTTATATGAACGACCAATACATAAGTAATCGTCAAGATAAATGGTTGATAGAAACCCCTGTTTCCGAAGGACAGTTACAACGGGTTTCAATAATTTTGTAAAGACACTAGGAGCTGTGCAAAGGCCATATGGTAGGGCATTAAATTGATAAAGAGATTTTTCAAATTCGAAACGTAGGAATTTCCTACACTCCGGGGCTACTGCCACCAAAAAATAAGATTCTTTCAAATCAATGGAGCACATATAAAAATCATAATCAATGAGTTTTATAGCTGTTCTTATATCTTCCATTTTAAAATGCTCTACTTTAACAAATTTGTTAAAGTAGAGCATCAGAGAGAGTTTCAGGTTAAGGATGAATCTAAACTTTCCGTTAGGTTTTGGTCTGAGAAATATCTTTGAGACAAACTGATCATTACTGTAACTGCATGTTTGTACAGCGCCTAATTCTAACAAATTGACAATAGCCTCACGCATATTAATAAGTTCTGTGTCAGGTATATTGTTTTTAGGCATGATATTTTGTTGGGGTGTTTCAAGGAAAGGAATTTTATAGCCTTTTACCCACTGTAGCAAGACCGGGTCTGTAGTAATATGTTGCCAACAGGGAAAATATTAAGCTACATTGCCAGCATGTACCTGACTTTCTAGCGTTTGTTGTGTGGTCCACGTTGTACAGCCCTCTCGGGGCGCGGGTGGCTGAGGCCAGCTCGATGACGTGGCGGCTGTGTCACACGGTTCCTGGGTCCACCTCGTGGTGCTGCCGCCGCTCTGGTTTGCAGGATAGGTTGGGTTTGAAGTGGACCGTATCGGTTTTCCGAAAATTTCTGTTTAGTAAGAACAGTTTTGTTTGGTACGGGTCTTGGCACGGTCTTTTTAATTTGCGTTGATGATCTTTTTAACTCTTGGCTTGTTTTTATCTTTGCCCCCAGGTCGATACCATATAAGTGTTCATCACGCTTGACTTTCTCAATTAAACTATTGAAATTTTTATCTAGAAGCGGAGATATTAGAAGCCTTCTTGTTCTTGTCTTCTGAAAGTTTAAATCATTTAGAAGTTTTGAGGCATCAGTTAGTTTCTTTACCATTTGTATTTTGTCAACGTCCTTATTTTCGATTAGGTTAGTCATTACTTGACCCACAATGGTTGTTGCCATGCCGAGCTGGTGTTGTGCCGTTTCAAGAGATCGGTCCCTAATTTTAGAGCTCTCTGTCATGACAGACTTAACTTCTTCGTTAAGGATTGGCGCCTCTAGCAGTTGGCAGTTCTCTGGTAGTTTATAACTTTTGAGTATCATGTCCTTTTCATCTTTGGTGAGACCATTTACCAAAATGTAATTCCAACGTTTGGTGATTTCTGTTTGAATTTGTCCCTCAAACTTATTGCAGTCTTCATATTCGACGCCTAAGGCGTCCTGGAAGATAGCTACTGTGCTGGCAGCAGGTGTGTCGAACGCTTCTACTACGGTGTCCTCCACATGCAAAACTGAAAAATATCAACCATATTCTAAGACAGGTTGAATTTAGTCTACCAGGACATCACGTGTTCTGATTTGTAGGCTAAAATGAGAGTACCGTATCTCGTACGCGTACTTTTGGGTATCTCGTACCGAACCAAAGCTATGGTATCTCGTACCAAGTTTGATCTTCGTGCCGAATTGTATCTCGTACAAGCACGGTAAAAAAAAATACCTGTTGTATCCGAAGGTGGGTCCAATGAAGGCGAAAGATCACGATGACGACGTAGAGGAGATCTTGAGCGACTTTTACTCCTGCTCCGAGTAAGTTCGCGTTGTTTTCGGCGAAGCCGGTGAATACGCTTTTCATATTTTTCGATCTTTTTTCGAAGTTTTTTATTACTGGGCATGTCTACACTTGAATTCTAAAGGGTTTTCTAAATTTTTCCAGAGATTCGTACGATGCCGGCGAGGTCGCGAAAGAAAAAGTGACATGAAAGGCTGACACAAACAAATGTCTTTTATTTTATTTTTTTACTATTCTCTAAATAGTATCGCGATGCCAAAGAGTAGTGAATGGAAAGACTACACTGTCAATTTATATTTCAGATCAACGTGAAATAAAATCTCGGGTCAGTCGCACTGTCACGTAGTAACTGTTACTTAAACTTCGCGTATGGATTGCGAAGATTAAGTAATAGTTACTAAGTGACAGTGCGTGATCATATTGTGACTGGAATGTTTTTAAATAGGAGAATTGGACCTCTGTTGTGTGTTTCCATAGACCCACAAATATCAACCCACTAATCCAGAACAAGGTCCGATGACACTTTCACCAATACAAAAGTTACACAAAACTAGTTATTATTCCATAACCAGCATACGCCCGTGGGTTCGCTCGCAAGGTACCGGGTTAAAATTATAAATGTCGAAAGGCTATACATGTGTACAAAACATAATCTTTACCAAATTTCATACATTATCGATTCAGCATTACGGCGTGATCGTGTAACAAACTAACACCTAAACTTTTGCATAATACAATAATATTAGTAGGATTAAAGCAGTTACACAACATTTTTATTTTTTTGAGGTATCTCAACCTTTTTTTCCATGACAGTATGCCCAACTGGCTTCCAATGTGACGTGAAACGATGCATCCCCCATGACTGGCGATGCGACGGGCACGTGGACTGCGCTGATCGGTCTGACGAGCTGAACTGTCGGGTCTGCAAGCGAAACGGTGACGTGCACTGTGGGAATCAGCGGTGTATCTCGCAATCGCATATGTGTGATGGACGGATAGACTGTCCATGGGGACAGGATGAGAGGAACTGCTGTAAGTCTTATTCTTACCGAAGTAAATTTGTTTCTGAAACCTAACTCCAGGAGTTTATTCACTCAACTGTAGAGTATGTAACGGTACTCACCCCAACATACATATAACGGCATGCCGGCCATTTGCATTGACCATGCCCATTGGCATTTATTAATGGTTTGGCTCAGAAAGAGACTGGTTTCTTATATCAGGCTCCGGGAGTTGACGAACTCTGCCGAGTCTTCAAGCGAAGCGTGACATTCACTGAGACAACCATCGGTGGTACAAATGATTACAAGCGAATAGTTTGATTGGAGCATAGTCTGTCTTTTTACCTCATTATCGATATCTCTCTCTTCAGATCAGTTCAGAATATATTCTTTCTAAAGCTACACAGTCTTTCATAACTCTTTCATGCTTTTGTACAGTGCGACTAAGCGAAGCAAACGGTGATGTTGGAAGTGGCGAACTGCAAGTCTACCGCGCTGCTAACCACTCCTGGTTTCCAGCATGTCTTTCAACACTGGACGACACAACTGCATTGAAACTCTGCTCTATGCTGGGCTACTCGTAAGTATATACTGATAGGTACCTGTTTTTACGGTGTCAGGAAACATTGTTCTTGCGAACGATATGGATTGGCATTAACTTAGATTTACTTATTGTTTTACGTATTTACAATATTTTGCATCAAAAGTTTTTTCCCAGGTGGGTGAATAAAAGCAAGGCCGTTGGGGATGAGTACAGTACCCGAGTGCTCGGTGCAGCTCACTCCTACAGGACGTTCCAGCGAAGTGAAGGAGGGTTATTAAGAGAACTACGAGAGTGCCAACATGACTCTACCAGGGTGCACCTTATATGCAACAGCTATGGTAAGTTTGTAGAAAGTTTTCAACTTCAAAACAGTACATAATACTGTGTTTACTGCAAGAAGAACCCTAACATGAAACACCAAGACGATAGAAGCAAACTTAAGTGGAACTTGACTATTTTTTCTTATTTAGCAATTTATTTTCAATTTAATTTATACCGAATTTCTTACGATACTTCACACAAATTGTATGATAGGCATCCTTGAACGTAATTTGAAGCTCAAGCTGTGAATAATTAATTCCTGAATATGGCTGACCACCAGAGCGTTTGGAGTTGAGTCGCCAATAGGCGAGCGATCGCGCTGCGGTCACCGGCCACTCGCTAATGACACGCGAGCCTTTCGCTGAACGTAATAGAAGGTCTAGCTGCAATATCTTTCTTGACAACAAAAAAAAAGGTCGCCGGGCACTTGCTAATGGCACGTGGGCTTATGGCATGGCATATATACTTATTTTACGAGCAGTGGAAAGTTGCCCTAAAGCCGGGTCCGCTGCGCAAAATTTTCCAACAAGACATGTTAGCAAAACATGTTACTAAAACATGTTAGTAAAACGGCCAGTCCGATGCGTCTTTTGAGTTGACAGTGTTTTGTTAGAAAATCTCTTTTCAAATTATGATTCCTCTACGTATATATATACTATATACTCTATTATACGTGTTGCTCTAGAGAGCAGCTGACACAATATGAATTACTTCACCCCCCACAAGGGAACGCGGGGATGTTTTCCGTTAATCGCGGCAAACATGTTTGTGTTTTTTCTAACATAAAACAGTTAGGCCTCACACCCTTTCTGTTAGAAAACAATGTTATATGTTTGTAAAACATCAAAACACGGGGCAGCGAACTCAGATTAATAGAAGATGTTCATCTTCTATTATCTATTTTCATTTGAATATAAAAAAAATACAACCCAATTGAGAACTTCCTCCTTTTTTTGAAGTAGGTTTAATTTTGTGCAGATCAAGCGTAGTTCAAGAATATAGTGGACTAAATCCCATTTTTGGCCAGTAACTCTGCTCCTAATCAGGCAAGTGGCACCGCACCATACACTAAAAGGGCAAGAGATTTGACTGCCAGAGCCCGAGTTATCGCCACGTGGATATGGGCCCGAAATCGACCTAATGTGCGTAAGCCACGGTCACGATCGCAATTAGCGAAGAATGCGATTGGCTGCGGTTACGAGATTTGTTGCTTTGTGAGGTCGTATTGTAATTTAATTATTTTGGGCCTGAAAAACAATTTATCGTTAATTTGTTTCACTTTCCTTTCCTCAATAAAATAAGTGATTCTAGAGCGTGGAAAACTAAATTTGGGGTTATATTCAAGCATGTAAATAACCCGCCAATTGACTAGAATTATTTTATATAAGGTCAAAAAATCCCCTCCTTGGTTTTCAAATAAAAATTGCGAGAGAGTTACAAGTTAGGTAGGTACCTAGTCATAAAAAATACGAAAGTCTATGTGCGTACACAGAAATAAAGGAAAGCATTACAATTTAATTTCAAACTTTTCGTGACACTTTGCCGGTAAAGGAACATTCTTCAAACACGACAGTTCTGTCTTTCTACGAATTCCCTTCCCCATACAAATTGTTAAATGAACAAAAGCTCTGAAATTACTCAAAGAAAAGAATTTGTTATACAAAACTACTGAACTTGGTACAAATAGGTACTTGAATAACGGCGGCTACACACACGGCTTCGCCGCCTGTCGCAGCGACCGCGCGAAGGCAGTAAGAAGATATTGTGGGCTCACTGCTGTTCCGTATAAACAGGCCAATGCCATTGTAACGACTCAATGTATTGAATTCAGAGTAGTGCGGCAAAGCGACCGCGCACTCTGGCTACAACATGAATGATCCGCCTAGTTACGATATTACGCAAACCGGTGTCATGATCGCAAGTTGATTTTGCCACTAAATGCCTGATTAAAATTGTATGTAATCCTGATGTATTACATATTTTGACTATTTGTTTGATTGTCTGCGCATGAAAAACTTCACATAAACCCGCCAACAGATAGAGGACATTGGCAGTGTTAGAGAGTATTATGTTCCTTGGTTCGGTTTCATAATTAATCAGCTCACGGTTCCAATTACTAATTTCATAAGCCCTGAAAAATAATTTGTTTAACAAGAAACTACACAAAACAATAAGCCAAGCACAAGTTGAAGGATGATAGTAGATAGAAAGAAAATGCTTTATGCACAAGACCAAAAACAAGTACTTACATAAGCGAACTTAATGCTAAGTAGCATTTTCTTCCTTTGGGTGGTATCGATTTATTCAATAATTATAGGTAACATAACTAATTAAACCACTAACAAAAATAGTGAACTTTATTTTTAGTGGTACTACTAAAAATAAAGTTCAGTATTTATTTTTAAGGTTCCGTATCTAAAAAGGAACATAGGATCACTTTGTTGTCCGTCTGTCTATCTGTCATCATTTTAGTATGCTATATAACGTCTAAAATCCATGTTTAATGATATGTTATCCAAATGCTATAATTTAATAAAAATTATTTGTAGATTCAAGAAAAAAAAATACTAGTTAATTTTCTGTTTATAATAATAATATATTAATTTATTCGAATAACTTAGATCCATTAATGTCAAAATTAAATGTCAAAATTACAATACAATGACTAGCTGATGATAAAACCTAACTACCGTACACTAGCAATGAGTCTCTGGTACTCAAGAACCTTATTTTTATGCTAAAATGAGTTCAGGCTTAGATTTAATTTATGAACTTTATGATGAATATATGTATGTATGAATTTCTGATTTTTACAGAAAGAATACAAAGAAAAAAGAACAACTAATAAATCTAATAATTGTACTCTGATCCGCCGTAGAAACGCACAAACATAATAGGTAGTAAAGGAAAAATTATGATAATGCAGTATTCTAAAAGCTCGCGCCATAGGCAGAGGTGTACAGTTAGGGCGCTGCCACACGGGCGTTGCGGCTGCGCTACGTCGTCGCAACGCAATGATTTTAACGGAGTGAATGCCACACGAGCGCTGCGTCAACGCAGCTATGCTATGCTTCGATATACTATTAAATACTGCGCTGCCGCTCTGTCGTTTTAACGTAGCTCTATTCCCCACCTCGTCTCCCCAGCCCCTTCTCCGTTGCGCGCCCTTTTCGAGGACGCAGCGCACCGGCAACGCCCGTGTGTCATGTCGTTCAGATTTGTATGTATATAGAACTACGTCTAGTCGTCGTAGCGCCGACGCAACGCGGCGACAACGCTCGTGTGGCACCGCCCTTAGATCGTAGGAAAATATTTGTTTACCGCCGATTTCCAAGTCAATTGAAATCCGCAACCCATTCAAAGGACATGGCACTTATACTGACAGTTAAAAGGCTTTCGAAAAAGCTGTGTTTGCCACCTGTCACCTCGTGCCCCTACTATGGAAAAAATAAAAGGACATACAATGATTTAGAGTAGGCTGGGAGCTATTGGTAAAGCATAATTTTGGTATTTGTAAACATGTATTGTGTATTGATATAAATGAGTAAATATAAATAAATAATAAATAAATGCTGGACATTTCACACAACATTATCTAGCCCCAAGCTAAGCAGAGCTTGTGTTATGGGTACTAGATAACTACAACAACATAACATAGATATATATTTTTTATTATACATAGAAAAATACGCAGAACACCCTGAACAAATATCTGCAGATTGTACAAATATTTGTTCTGAGGCGGGAATCGAACCCGCAACCTCCTGCGTCGCAGGCGAACCTTCGCCCGCCGCGCCATAGAGGTCGTCATATGTTACATTGTTCATTAGAAAACAAATAACGTACCTATATTAATCCTTTCATAGTTTACATATCATTATCATCGGCCTGTACAACACCACTGCTGGACATAGGCCTCCCCCAAGAATGCTACAACTGGTTTGTGGTCACCACTCGAGAACCATTATTTCTCAACGGTTGTTAGTTCTGCGAGCTATATGACCCATTGCCACTTCAACTTGCTTATTCTGAGAGCTATGTCGGTAACCTTGGTTCTTCTTCGGAATCCCTCATTTCGGATTCTATAACGTAGTGAAACTCCTAGCATAGCTCTCTCCATAGCCCGTTACACGTCGTTGATCTTGTGTATATGGCTAATATAGTTAGCGACCACGTCTCAGTGCCGTAACTCATCACTAGCAATACAACAAGCATACATAATTATGTTAGTATGTTCTGTTTATATGATGGACAGTGAGAAGGGTTATCCAAAAGAACCATTATAAATAACCGATTTCTCTGCTATATATGTGACAAAGCCGTTACCCACCAAACAGGCCCGATGCAGATGACGATCCTTCGAGAACACTGACGGAATGATCTCTAGTGTACAAACTTTTTCCACGAAGACGTAAAGTGTGTCACACACGTAGCAGATGCGGTAAGATATCTGTATCTGAGCGCGTATCTGTCCATATCGATCTCTATACTAAACTCAAGGAGCAACACACACGTAGCAGATCACTTATATTTTACCGTCAAGCAACTGTAGGCCCCGACATATATCGAAAGATGGACAGATGATATCTGTGTATACAAATTGAAATACAATACAGTTTGAGGGTTTCCGCGTGAATGTATCATTTTCGTATATTATCGTATCTGCTGCGTGTGTGATACCTTCAGATGCGATAAGTTTTTATACGCATATAAAATACTATCGCATCTGCTACGTGTGTGACATACTTAACACAGCCATCTCATATAGATTCAGTTGAATGCTTTTAAATAAAGTTGTCACTGGCTCTCGTGTTTCCCGAGTTACCCGTGTCGTGTAGCGCTCAAGTCTTCGGGTGTCAATGGAGAAAAGAAAATAATAGCAGTACAATTCCCTGTTTTTGGGGTATTATTCGTCTTTAACTGTTGACACAAAATTGTATTATGAGATTTGATTTAATAAAAAGGCCGGTTGAAGACAGAGCCATTTCAAAACAAAAATACAGAATAGAATTGAAACTTTCGTTTTAAATTAAAAAAACGGCTTATTAGTGGTAATTCTTTTTGATGGTAGTGGTTTTCCGTCATTTTTGCTGACGTTTTGAGACTGAGTTCAGAAGCCTCTTCATCATGAGCACCGCCCGAGACCGCGTCCGACGGTAGACCGGTGAATACAGCTACAGGCCGCGCGTTCAAGCTGCTAAAAGTAATTTAGTTTGTACTCACAACAAACTATTTAACAAATAAAATACTCCCAAAACTAGCATTGAATGAAGTTCCTAAGTTACACAATAATACAGTAATTCCTTTCCGTAAAGCTACGGCCTCAGCACCATAATTCGTCAACACATTGCCACATCTCTTTGTAATACTTATTTTCCCGGAATGATACAATTATAGCCTTTGATGTGCCGCTTGGAGAATTTGGGAGACAGTAATCACTTCCTCCCAACACATCTCGTTATTATCATAATATTATTAATGTTTGAGATGTCTTTTCTACTAGCTAGAAAATTTATGGTTATTTATTAATTTATGGTGAATCAGTTTTTTTAACCGACATTGCACTAACTAGTTGAATCCCATATATATTTTTGTGAAAAATAATTTTATAGAATTTTATTCCCCAAAAATTATAATGAGTCACTCATGACAACAAATTTGCAGTAAAGTCGTTCTAGTAGGTAGTTATTTCTACTTTTCTAAAAGTTTATGATCTTGCATTACATGCTGACCAAGTTTGGATTTAAATGTGCTAAATTAGTTTTTTTTTCTGACGACAGACTGTTGTACCTACTTACAGCTTTGTGCCTTCACAAATTTTTTATGCCGTTGTTCATTCTCATTAGCTTTAGCAATATAATACATGTTCATATTTTGATAAACTATCTCTTGTTTATTTATACCTACGAGACAAAGCGAATTGCTCAAGATTAAAAATAGAATAGAGCAGAATATAAAATTATTTACAGAATAAAAAAATCTTAACATAAATAAACAAAGTACAAAGGACAGCCAAATCGCTTAGAAGCGTTATTTTTTTTTACAACTTCGTACACTTCGAGAATCGTCTAGCTAGAACGTTTATTGATCTGCCTATCTCAGAATCGACAAGTTAAATGAACTTTATGGCCTAGACATAAGGTGCTTGGGATGAGTGCGGAGTGTGCATGAGGTTTCCTACGCAATGAGCCTAAGGGCAGGAGGGCAACAACCCAGGCCTTTGATAGAAAGAACGTCTGCTGACACTGTTGTTAAAGCGATCCAGGCAAAAGAAAAGTACTGCAAAAATTTTGAAAAAAAAAACCGCGCTTTCCTTTTTTTTTTAAGTTTAATGTTCAACTCATGCAAAAGGTATACCCGTATTTGAGGCATAACCTTAATAACATCATAAAAAAACTGCTCTATGAAAAATAAAGTTGTCTGTAATTTCTTTGTATCATCATTATTTATGTTGAGAACAAGCAAGGACTTATTTCAAAAGCAAAAAAAAGACAACCATTTCATCCAAGGTTTATACAAGACTGACAAGAAAGAACAAGAAAGTTAATCAAAAAAGTAAAAAAGGAACTTAATATTTAAATGTTTATAATTCTTTACCAGCCAGCCTCCTTAAGTTCTTAAAGGAGACTGGCCTGGTAAGTGTTGTGTGAGGTTGGTTGCCAACAATTTATGCCATCCTTTATTTATTCTACAAGTCTTTAATAAAAGTATATGCATCACGGTTTAAAATAGGAATCGTCTCCCTATTTTCACTTATTACCTACATTGCATTGGCATGGCTGATTGCCAATTACCATATTTCGCGGTCCAATATCCATATTACATCACTACTAGCACCTGGGATTCAATCAATTTTCCAAATACATGAGTGCCTATTTACTGTACATGTTGAGGTATTAATACTATGCTGCATACCTACATACGTAAACACATACTTATACTTTTTGTAATAAGCCAAAGTAAAATATTTTATTCATTCAAATCAAAAGGGTATATTTTGAATCGTCTAACTAAATTTACTCTTATTCCAATGCGAACAAACCTAGAAGAATCAGGGCAACCAACACGATAAGCTAACGATGATACGGCTAAGCTTGTCGATGGAAAGCGCCTCATTGTTGCCTCGACAACAAGAAGAAGCTGTTTCTTTGATAAAGAGAACTTAAAAACCGTAGGTAAAGGTAAGAAAAAGTTAAATGTTACAGCACATGCTACGCTTTATTTATTTGCGAATATAAATAACAACCTAATAATAATATGTAGGTACATATTATAAATTGTCAATTTAGCAGATGAGGGGTAGACCGACATTGGGCCATCAGATTTGTTAGTAGTATAACTTCTTGTGAAAGAGTTCGTCCGGGGAAGTACTACCACCGTAGGTACTTATTTCTGCCGCCAAGCATGTTGTAGCAATGCTCGCATTGCTGTGTTTCGGTTTAAAGGGTACGGGTGCCGGTAAAATGACAGGCACATGAGACTTCATCTTTATGTCTCAAGGTCTTCAGCACGTGTGTGATGCCTCTGGTTTTGCAGGCGGCCATACGGTAACTACTTCCCATCATGTGGGTCGTATGCATGGCAAAAAGTATAAAAAAACCCACGCGGCTTTATCTTTAATTTATCATCTAGTAGAAACACACTTTCATTCTTTCTGTAGGATTGAAATCTTCGAATATGAAGTTTAGTTGCAGTTTCTGGAAGTTTAGTATAGAACAGTAACAGTAACATTTTACGTGTTACGCGTTATCTTGCCCGTCCATCACCGAAAAACCGCTGTCAAAATGGTTCGCGGTAAAGTAGCTCGAGGCTCGTCATTGAGTATTATCAGGGTGGCTAATAGGCTGCCAAATAGCTCGCGGTGAAATGCCTCGAGAATTACTCATTTGGTGATGGTGGCTAGGCTGACAAATCGCTCGCGGTAGAGTAGCTCAAGGCTCATTATTGGGTGATATAGCGGCAGCTAGGCTGCAATGGCTCGAGGCCCGTCATTGGGTGATATCAGTGCGGCTAGGCTATCAAATAGCTCGCGGTGAAGTGGCTTGAGGCTTGTCATAGGTGACGGCGGCTATAAACTGTCGAATGGCTTGTGATGAAGTGGCTTGAGGCTCGTCATTGGGTGATATCAGGGCAGCTACGCTGCAATGGCTCGCGGTGAAGTGGCTCGAGGATTGTCTTTAAGTTATATCAGGGCGGTTAGGCTGTCATATGGCTCACGGTTAAGTGGCTCGAGTACTATACTTATAAATCTGTGGGCTCGAGGTTCGTCACTGCGTGATATTAAGGCGGCTAGGTTGTCAAACGGCTCGTGACGCGTTGTCTTGAGATCCCACTTTAAACAAACGTACACTCCATAAATAAACCTATCACAATAAATCGCGAAACGTTCCAACTTAATTAAAAGTAAAAGCGAAATGGATAAAAATCTCAAAGTAATTTCGTCGAAACCATAAATAAAACCCAGGGTAAACCAAACTTTATTTCCTCGCGTTAAAGTTGGTATTGCGTTGTTTTTTACTTCACAGTGGTCACATCACCTGTAACGGCTGGCTATAAGTTTCAAATTTAATTCTTTCGTTCCGTAGCTCATACAGACACGTCGTCACGCGCATAAAAGTTGTAAGAATTTATTTGGCCAGAAATGTTAGATCTTCTAATCCTTTCCCGAAGACTGTGATTTGGATATCTTCTGATATTTTTGATACTTATAAATAACTTTATAGTAAGTTATAGTAGCTTATTTGTGGCCTTCGAATCTTTGAAAATTTGATAGAGGATAAACAGATTTTTTGAATTTTTTAACTTGAATTTTAACTTGGAATTTAACTACGTTGATATTTGCCCAGTAAAAATTAAGGTTCAAAACTTATTGGTCAGAAAATTTCAACTAAATTGACATGGCCGCTAGTTAGAATATTCATTTTGTGTTTCTTTTGATTATTAAAAGCTTTTGTTTGCATATGTGTAAGTGTGGGACAAAATTATTTGTTTTGTTGCTACATTTATACTTTTAAGGTTCACCTGGTGTATAAGGTCCAAGCACTCAAGCAACATCAAAATTATACGATACGCTATTTAATTTTACCTATACTTTTACTAGGTATATTTGCTTGCTATCTAATGTGTTTTGAGGTTTTGACCATCACTAACGATGTTTTTCGTAGGTGTAGTTACATAAACTGTGAAGCGATTTCCTTAAATTCAAACCCTTGCAGTAGATTGCAGTTTGTATCGAAAAACACGACGGACGAAGTCGCGAGCTTTCCACCATGTTTTAATTGTTATGATCAACACTGACATTTTATACAAGAGCCTTCACTTGTTTTGTGCTTGGTGTCTTTTAGAGGGTCATAAAAATATAATTTACAATAAAAAGTTGCGTAAGCGATACTTTTATTGATGTTCAAATCGTTTTGTTTATTTTTTTCTAGATGGTTTGTGTTCCTATTGGACCATCGATTATTTGTGTAGGTAACTACATTAGTTGAGCCAAGTGCGAGTTTGTTCGTGGGTGATTTTGCTTTGTTTGTAGACAAGTGTTCTGTGTTTGTAGAAATCCTTTTAGCAAAAAACAGACCTTTAATTGTGACAACCAGACCCAAATGGATGCCACCAATTCAATACTTCTCCATAAACAAGCACCAAACTATCTTAACAAATTGGACTGGACTGAGCTTTAAGATATTATTCGGAGGGACTGAGGTACCATAACTCGTGTCGACCATAGATAAAACATAGAAACCTGAATAGCTTTTAAAAAGGTAGATTTCACAAAAATATTCCATTATGCGTCCACACATTATTCAACCTTCAATGAATAAATTATTTTCGATATCCTTTCAAAAATGTCATAGATCGTATCTCAGTAAGTGATGAGCCCGTGGAGATAAATGTGCAATTTTATTAAATTCCTACCTTCACACAGAGGATTGTGGTTTAGATAACACATAAATTGAAAATCACTGGAATAAATTTATGGCGATGTCTGTTGTCAGATAATGATACTTCGGTAGTTTCGGTAGTTTCGGTACTGTTTATTGAAATTAAACAGAGCGGTAGCTATGACGTGTTAACAAATCTATACAATTAATTTTTGCAACTTTACACTTTAATTTTATCAAATTACGTTTGATAAAATTAATTTCGTTTCATTACTATGCCGTAGCATATCTACGCCGTAGCATCTCTACCTATACGTCGTAGGGCATTCTACGCCAACTACAACGTAGCATATGCTACGGCGTATCATCTTTGACTGCTACAACGTAGCTTTGGCTGCCGCGATGCAAGCTACACTGCACCACATAGATAACTTTTGCTTTTTGGATAGATAGATCCTGTTGTATTCTTTTATGCGTGTTCTTTGTTGGACTTATGGGATAGCACATTCACTTTCACAAATTAGATTGCAAAGTCATATAGCACGTTTTTCTACCTCGGCTTATGCAGTAGCATTTGTTCAGCTAAAACTTTATTATTTGAGTAGCAATTTTCTCCAAGGTTTCCTAGACCATCACCACAAATGAGGCTGATTAGTATTTTTAAATGAACCGATTTGAAAATAAGTGAGTGATTTTCTACGTTTTTCGTGAAAACGTAACTAAAATGTATCTATGTATTGTGAACATAGTAATAGGCTTATTTATTATCCTGGACTATTTATCTTGTGCTTCGTCAAGCGACAGTAATCATTCTTCGTCAACCCGCATTGCTGGTACTATCAATCACGTCCTCAGGTGCTTGGTAACTTCGCTCATGCGATCAAGATGCATACTTTCGTTTTCAAAGATATAAGATATTATAAATTAAGGATGCATCGCATATTCGTAATGAGAAATGCTGTGTTTTCCAAGAAAGAAAAGGAAGCCTTTGTCCTTTTTTTTAGACACACTCAAAGGAGGCTATACTAATGAAAATGTATAGGCGACTGGTTTAAAGTGCGACCAAAGATGTAGCATACCTCATTCGAAAGGGCTACATAAAGCTCAAAATTTCTTATTAATAATAATTAATAATAATAATTAATATCCTTCTACCTATTACAACAGTTATTGTTAAGCGGGATTTGCGCTTTACATTGTTATCGAGTTTTTTAGAGTTATACAAAAAAATACCATATAAAAGCTGTGTTTCTGTTTACATTTAAAGTCAGCGGCACTCAGTCTCTTCAATCGCAGATCCCCACTTTTTGATCTACAACTCGTGACTTGAAGCCTTACCATGAGCTCTTATAGCGATTCAGTTCAAAAACTATTCAGTACAAAATATCGGTTCCGTGATGTCCGCAGCTATATTTAAAGGCACAGTAGCAGAAGGTCTATAGACTTCTGGGATTAAAGATATTCAATGATGACGAATGTCAACGACGAACCGATATTTTGTACTGAGTAGTTTTTGAACTGAATCGCTATAAGAGCTCATGGTAAGGCCTCTGATCTGAAATTCAAATACAATAAAGAGCAGATTACAGAATTATGCAAAAAATACGAAATAAAAACTCTGTGTGAATAATATAACATACCCATAGCATACATAACAAAACACCCAATAGTCACAGACGTAGTCATGATCCCACAATAGAATTCCCTGTGTCGTGGTTATCAGGAACCACGAGTACCATGGTACCATAACACCCAGACCCGGACACGAGTACCATTGTACCAAAACCCCAACCGAAATAACTAAAATAATGAATGCATATCAAATAAAAATTCTGACAATGTTTACTACTTTGTATACGCCATATGTTTTATTTTTTTCTACGTCAATAGTTTTTCCATAAAAATTCGACACAATTATTATTTTCTCCCCTCAGGGGTTTTATTTCGAAAAATACTTATTTTTGCTCACTAATTTCAAGTTTGTAGTTCACTTTTTGGAGGTTTTGCAGTGCGTCAGTGGAACTTTCTCGTACATAATAATGTATATTTTAAATTGAGATAGGCCTGCCTTTGCCCTGACTGCCTCGTCCTTCCTCATATTGCCGGAGGTAAACACGCAATAACAGTCATGCTGTTATTGAGACGTTTTTATAAATGGAGGCTTCAAAGAAGACATGACTTGTGAAGGATTTAGTTGTAAAAGGGCTTTGAAGGAATATGTTTATAAGGATGTGCTATTTGGGTCTTAACTTGAGGATTTGTGCATAGCTTTGTACGTAATTCTTAATATTTAGAATTCGTGTCAGTCTCTTCTGATAAGTATATTAGTGATCCCCGAAAATGTATTTGATAATAATAATAAAGCCCAACTCATTAATTTTGTTTATCATCATCATCATCATGAGCAGTTAGATGTCCACTGCTGAAAGAAGGTTGAAAGCCTATATAAAGTTACAAGGCATTTTAATTTTGATAATTAATAACTTAACTACTAATAATTATTAACTATAAAATTGTATCAAGAACATACATGTAATTATTTTAATATTTTTAATACATATTTTTCTTTGCTCACAATTCCTAAATTATTCCTACACTAAATTCAAATTAACAAATTAATTATTTTGGATCTAACGGGGCATTCACTACCAGACGACGTTGGGCCTCCTACAACATTTTTTCCTACAACATAGTTAATTCTTTATTTTCAATATTTATCATACCTTTTTTATCGCAATAAAAATAACTAATTCTCATGAATTGATTTACCTTCCCCAATTGTAAAGTAAGTAAATAAAGATTTATTTTCTCTCAAAATAGGTTACAAACTAGTACAACAATAAAACCAAGAAAATACCTTAAAAATTATTTTAGTGCTAGGGAGATTATACTTGAGGTAGGTACATGGGTTAACCTGTTTTATGAGAGACTGGTGCCTGAAATAGGTTTAGGTAAACCTGTGCTACAGGACACCAGTGCCCCACTCCGCTGATTTACTCTTATACAAACAATTTAATACGAGCAAGTAAAAAGTCTAAAATAAGTAGATAGATACATAGTATATGTGCATGAAATGATAGTATATCTTTGAGTAAATGTTAAATGCGAGCGAGTCTTATTTTAAGATATGTTGGGAGAAGTCCCATATTTTGATGTGATACGGAAGTGAGGTGTGAGTGCGCGTGGGTGTGCTTGTGAGTGTGTGTGTGTGAGTATGTGTATGTGTATGTGTGTGTGTGTGTCATGAGTGTACTGAAGCGGTGTGCAATTTTCTGGGTGTATTTGTCATTAGGAAGTAAAAGGCAGTTATAATGATTATTTAATTATTTAATGGGGTTCAGAAGGTTTTCTGTTTCATCATAGGTTAATGTTTTAAGCCATTCGCTTACAGTTTTTTTACATTTAGGTTTTGTGAGAGGATATACAGTTAAGATTTTATTCAATTTATTGTACATATATGGAGCAAGAAAGCAGAAGAATTTATTTGCTAGTTTAGTACGGAACTTGAGAACAAAACAAACGTTTCCTCTTCTACGCCTTTCCAGTGCTAGATTAGGGTCATATACTAGGAGCGAGTGTTTGGTAAGAATGACTCGTAGTAAGAAGGTTTGCCTGACTGTAAGAACACCCCATTCCAGATAAAGACCAGTGGTAGGGTAACGCCAGGGCAAACCAGCACTCACCTTTAAGATGGCTCTCTGTAATTAATAACAAGATGTGATTATATTATTTAGCTTTTCATATATAGGTACATGTAACACAGACACTCTTTTCGTTTTTACTTTTATTTTCTGTATGATTAGACGGTACTTTATTTTACTTTATTATGTAAAATAAATCAAACGCAATTAAGACTACTGATACCATCAAAGACACGCAAACGTTCATAAAACAATTTCAAGGAGTAGGTAACTCAAAAGTATTTGTGTAGAGTTTTATTAAATCAAGAAACAATTCTAAAGAATTCGAAACTAATGAAAAAGTGTCGCACAGCCAAATCTCGTTAAGGTAAAGTTTGTAAGTTTGTCTGTAATCCATTCACTCACCTTGACTGTCCCGCGGATGACTGGCGGGAACGTTAATTACGTTTTTGTAAGAGGCCGACCACCTGCACTTGATGAGACCGCAACAGATGAACGAATAGCGACCAACATCTCAAAGATATTACTGGAAGGAACTTCTGGAGGGAACTGGAGGAATAAACGATAGATATTTACATAATTTTCAACAAGGACCGTAGTGCATAGACCAATTCTAAGTAATACTATGTTTAGCGACGCCATAACCATTGATTGAAAAATCTTGGAAGCTCGACAATAATTGACTTAAATTCGTTTGCTCTCAGAATAAGCCAGTTTTAATGGAGATAGGCAGGCCAGAACAGCTCGCAGAACTGGTGACTGTTGGCGAAAAAGGCTCTTGAGTGGCGACCACATACCAGTGCGCCGGAAAGCCCCTCCATGCATCAAAGACAAATACGTAAAGGTCACAGGAAGTCGGTGGATGGAGGCTGTCCGAGACAGTTCGTCATGGCATTAAAATATTAGAATCTCAAATATTCTATTATGAAAGCCTGCTGGACAGCAGTGGACTTCTATAGCAACATTAGCTTGTGGACATTCGTTTGGTAGCAGTTTAGAAAATAAGAAGATTTGAATTACATGCGAACTCAAATCGCAATTAGGTAGTACTTATTTGTATCTTTAAGTACGAAATCGCTTCTGTTTGCAATTTACGCCAACAAAAACGTGCTGTTTACCGTAACCCCAAAAAGGGGTTTTTGTTGCTCAAATTTTAATTTAAGTTCTGCCTGCGTAAAGGTGAAATGAATAAAGAAGTTGTTTTTGGCCTGCGTTTAATTTCGGCTGACTTTGTGTTCCGCGGGTTTCAGACAAAATTTACGTGGGAAAGACAAACAAAAATAGCTAGTTAGCCATTATTTTGCAAACGTAAACAAAAGGATAGGCTTTCGAGGCTAATCGGGCTTCCTTTGAACCTTTAACTTTTACCGCGCAGGTTGTAAAACGGGGTTGAAATATAACTAAACATTAGCCGCGTTCCTGAAACTACAAACGGAAATTCCATTCAAATTACCTAGCTGTTTAGTTTAGACAGTTGACCTTGCCAATACCAAAGTTCCAGACCAAATATCTAAATATTTGGGAACTTTGGTATTGGCGAAGGGAAAAAAAGTGTCGGTCAGAGCATGCAACGGTTCAACAATGTCCTCTGGTGTGGCAGAAGTCAATAGGTTAGACGTTACCGCTAACCATGAGGCGGGCCTCCTTATGAAAAAAAACCCCATGACTACTATGTATTTATTACCTCCTACCTTCTCCTCCTCCTTGTTGCAGTCTGTTCACTGCTTGCCTGCATCGGTTTTGGTTTTGGTCGGTTTTGATGGTGAGCCGCGCTGACTGGGGCTTCATCCTCGCCTCCCTCCCCTTTCCCCAACTTTTCACATCATCATTAGGCGCTCCAAGTTATCAGAGCCTCTGCGAGCAATATGGCCGAAGTACTGCAACATCACCATATATTGAAAGCATCGATTCGCTGACTATCAGTGGCTTTTTTTTTTTTTTTTTTTTTTTTATTTATATTAGGAACAACAAACAATTACACTAAAAAACAAGAATACAAATAATTCTTTAAAGATAGGTACTAAAAGTGCAATCAGCCCCGTCGTCCACGAATTTGATAAAAAAAGATATGAGGGCGCAACTTTGTTTCCGTCACGTTTGTTTTGCAAAAAAAAAAATATAATATTAACAATTAACAGAGTTATGAATATGTACCTACATCATTAATATGGTAGGTCTGAAAACTCAGACACAATCTTAATTATATTATTTCTAAATATGCTTATGCATATATTATGCTTTTATGGCCGAACCATAAAAGAAAAGAAGAATGAGAAGACCAGAGTGCGAACTATGTGAATCTTTGTACGCTTCTATTTTCTGTCTAAGGCCAACAGCAGGATCCCAAATGACGGATTTGTAAGAAGCCATCTCGTATGGTGATACTTTCTGTGGCACCAGGCAAACCACCATTCATCACGGTTTTACAGTACCAAATGTTACTTAAAATACACATGTCTTTCCACAGAATGTGGCAAGCGTCGGACTGTAGGCGGAGCACAGAAGCGAATAGTTGGCGGAGTGGAAGCAAGTCCTGGTGACTGGCCATTCTTGGCAGCAATCCTCGGCGGGCCCGAGGAGGTGTTCTATTGCGCAGGGGTGTTGGTGGCGGACCAGTGGGTGTTGACGGCTTCGCATTGTGTTGGCAAGTAAGTACACAAAAGAGCCATGGACAGCTACACGATATAGAACATATTACAGTTTTAAGCGCTTGCAGTTCCGATTGAATATAGCTCCAGTTGACTGACCTTTCTTGTCAGCTGTTTCATGCAGGATTGAATCTATAGCACCATAATCATTTAACCAGATAATTCTGATTTGATTCTGACCAACATCGGTTTCAACCGTATCATAATCAAATACCACTACTGCTTCTTTTGTTTATTTAAATTGTTTTGTTTTTTTTAATGAAATAGTTATACTAGCCTACGACCCAGTTGATGCAAAGTGGTCACCGTTGCTTTATAGACACCGCTACACCAAATTGTCGATGTGATGATGAAGAACATTTTTAGCAGTTTTTCTTGAAGTCGCCCATGTCTAAGCGAAAACCTCATTCACACAGAGAGATCCGATGTAAGCGATGTAAGAGTATCGGTAAACTTGAGATCGTTGATAATTCTAATGGCTCATCTCTGCACGGATTCAAATGAACATTACTAAGATCTATGGTTACACAAACTTTGTGCTTGATAAATGAAATAAACAACAATGATATAATTTATCTACTTATCTTCTCATTTCATTTCAAAGATCAAAAGCAATCATAAACCTATTCTTTTCATTGAAGCCACTCTGACGTGAATGGCTGGACCATTCAGTTGGGCATCACACGGCGCCGCTCGCACGCTTACTACGGGCAGAAGGTAAAGGTGCGCCGCGTGGTGCCGCATCCCTCGTACAACATTGGCGTCGCGCATGACAACGACATCGCGTTGTTTCAGGTACGTTTGCGAATTTATCGTCATCATCACGTTTTGTTACCAAAGACTTGTCTCGGAATCTCAATCTTCAACAAATTTAGCAGAAATTTGTCTGTATTTCACTTTCCATGCTACTTCCTACACTGTATCTGTTCCGATGCCATCACAAAAACACAATTTTATACCGAGCCATAGATCTGATTTGGTTTCAAAGTTGTTATCTTACCTAGGTTTTCACTGTCTGTTTTGTGTTGCGCAGTTAGCAGTTCGTGTACGGTACCACGAGCAACTATCGCCCGTTTGTTTGCCCCCGGCGGAAAGGGCGCTGGCGCCTGGCACGCTTTGTACTGTGATCGGTTGGGGCAAGCGTGATGATAAGGACAGTGAGTACGATTTTTAATACTTTATTTAGTTCTGGACCAAGACAAGACTTAATTAGGTGATTCTAGTAATATCCTGGATAGTTTCCTCTTATAGATTCACTTTCTTTTGTTTTAAGTAAGTAACATTAGCGTGCCTTTAACTGCTTCTATCCTGATTCACCGCCCTCCTCCTCCTGATCCTCTTCCTGATGCTCGCCTTTGTACATGCCCTTTATGTTTTTTTTGTCTGTAATTTTGTACAATATAGAATTATGAATTCCTGCTGAATCGATCTAGTACAACAATTCCTCATCTTTCTTCCAGTGTCAGAATACGAACCTGCAGTGAACGAGGTAGAGGTTCCAGTATTGAACCGTGATCTGTGCAACCAGTGGCTGGAACATCGCGATCTCAACGTCACAGAAGGCATGATCTGTGCTGGCTATCCGGAGGGCGGCAAGGACGCTTGCCAGGTTTGTTATCTTTTACTACGATTATAATTCTTATTAGTTGTATGTATCCACAGCTGGGTATACTTAGTAGATTGTTGCACCGAGCGGAAAGTGAGCACACAGTGAGAAGTCATTAAGTATAAAAGAATACCTATATTTTTACAAAATCTGAATACTAAAAACTTTACAATGTAGTATTCAGTCGCATTTACTAGATTCGCGCTACCTAATTCGTTTCGTTCGCGGATAGCGGTCGGCTATTTTTGAATGTTTCATTTCGACCAGTAGGTACCTACCTACTTTCTATTTTCAAAACTTCTTTGTATAGGAAGTGAATTTCTCATAACTAGAACTAGATAGCGCTGTAAAATATGTCCAAATCCTAGATCGGGCTGTCGAAAACACACTAGATACGATTCTATAAAGAATCGGAACTTTTTAGTAACAGCAAACAAGAGCGAGCGATAATGGATTTCTATACAATAGGTATTTCTGCACAGTTTGTTATTAGTGCTAATTGCATAATTGCTTTTTTCTTGTGTTTCACGTGAACAATTTTATTGTGAAATCACTTGGTAGTTGGGAGAAAAAGCCTTTTTCTCGGTGTTCACTCAACACGGCCGTGTGCAAACTATAGACAGACTAGTTTTGCCTGGTTTGTGGTTTGTATTGAGATATTATGAGTATGTACCCTGGTCTGGCCAATAATACCTATTGATACAAATATATATATATGGAATAGTTTTGGCTACATAAATTGGGTTAAATTAGTAATTCCAATAAGCAGCGATGGGCTTGCAAGCTGTTACGTACTCGTATAGAAGCTAACTGCTTCGCAAAAACTGTCTAAATATAAGCAGCGGGCCCCACATTAGGACGGTGAAACTAACACGAATAAATTTAATATTACTAGCTTACATTGCTTGGAGGTAGATACGTATCTATGACCTATGACCTTGAATAAATGTTTATTCCCCTTGGATTGGATTGTTCTTGTAGGTAGGTATTGAAAATGCCTAAACAAAGCCCTTTCATAATATGACATCCAACTTAACGACTTGACTCTAATATCTCAAAAATCCTCCCTACTGATTTAGCACATAACTTTAATGAAGACCGGATTAACGGTACGAAAGTTGTCTAAAAAAAACCACCGATTCGTCCAAGTTAACTCGGAGAACTTCGCCCGTTCAATAAAAGTTTTGAACGAAGTAGGTAGAAAATTTCACAACACGTATTCAGATCCAGACAGACTCTAAGCTGCATCTTCGCCTTAAGTCGGTGGCGGTAATTCGTTGACCCATTCCGCCATGGATCAAGTTGACACTGGTATCGAAAGTGAACACTATCAAAATGGGCTAAGCATTTTATTTTAACAGTGTTCAGATACGTATTTAATTGAAATCAGAAGAATCATTTTGAATCGTCTTTAAAACTTTGTGAATTTACTTCCTTAACCACAAAGAGAAAAACATAAAGCGACATGGAGACTTCGAGCGCGGCCGTAATAATATTTACCTATGTTTTGTTTCATTTCGACTCAACGACAGAACCCTTATAATATTAAGATCTTGAATAAAATAAGTCAAGTTATCATTTAGTTGACAAAACATCGTAATAAAATCATTCGTTCTCACAACTCCATTGTCTTTGGCAATTGACCTCAAATTCCGATCCAAAATATTTCCAGACCATTTTACGTTCGTACGACTACAAATAGGTAGGTATTTGTTCACCCAATAGGTAAATCCAATAAGGGCCTCGCCTTAAGACTGTTACACACTGACGTGGAAATTGTGAGCGTGCCGCGGTGCCCATGGTGTGGCAGAGACGCATGCCGGACGATGATGTACCTTCGTCCACGTTTATTTTCGCTTTGTTAAATTTCTCTCTAGATTTTTTAAAATTCATCATTGCTATCTGGTGCAAAATGTCCAAATGATAATCTGAGGCGGCTAAACCGATTTAATGCAGTCTTAGGTATTAGGTATAAAAAAACCCGTATTCACAAGATTCTTAGCTATGTTTGATGAAAATCGATTTAAGACGATATCGACGGCTCGTGTCGTGGCAATATGTAAGGGCCCTAAGGGCTGGAACGTGGGTTGACAACATAAACAATCATCTCGTACCTCGGATCCAGTTGTAGAAAATCTCGAGTTTCTTCATATCGGAATTCTTGCGTTGACGCTTGACGCTTTTTCGTATGGCGTGTCTTAATTCGTGTTATGAAGAGACTTGAATCGAGATCGTTTGAAACAAGGGAGTAATAATATTTTATTGCCAAAGTGTTTGACCGGCTTCTTGATAAACACCTTAGTAAGTACCTACGGCTTCATGATGGACAGTTTGGTTTTAGGCCTGGCCTCTCCACCGAGAGCGCTATACTGAGTCTGAAACACACAACAAGGTACTACTTGGATAGACAGACGCCGGTCTATGCTTGCTTTCTTGATCTGTCGAGGGCTTTCGACACAGTATGTTACGATGTGCTGTGGCGAAAGCTCCGCGACACAAAGCTGCCTATAGAAATCTGTTCTGTTTTTGAGTATTGGTATAGCAACCAGATAAACTATGTAAAATGAGCTGGGACGCTATCTGACGCATATGGGTTGGGGTGTGGGGTGAGACACCCCTGTCTGTGTGTGTGTGTGTGTGTTTTGGGGGGGGTATCTTCTCCCCAACTCTTCAGCCTATATGTAAATGAGCTGATAGATGGACTCAGTAGACTTCCAGTCGGATGCTATGTTGATGGTGTAGCTGTCAATAACATAAGTTATGCTGATGATATGGTTCTGCTGGCTCCATCTATCAGTGCGCTCAGAAAGTTGATTAAGTTTTGTGAAGCATTTGCTGCAAGTCATGGCCTGCAGTATAATGTAAAGAAAAGTGAGTTCATGGTGTTTGCGCCTAAAGGCAAGGCGCCTGAGCATGTTCCACCCATTAAGATAAATGGGACGACTCTAAATAGAGTAATTCAATTTAAGTATTTGGGACATATTGTCACCGAGTACTTAAATGATGAGGCGGATATGGAAAGGGAGCGAAGGGCGTTGACGGTTAGAGCTAATATGTTGGTCCGTAGGTTTTCTCGTTGTTCAAGTGAGGTCAAAATTACTTTGTTCAAAGCCTACTGTCAGTCGTTTTACACGAGTAGCCTGTGGACCACGTATACTCAAAAAGCCCTCAACACCCTTCGCGTCCAATACAACAATGCATTCAGGATGCTGTTGGGGCTCCCGCGGTTTTGCAGCGCCTCGGGCATGCGGAGGCACGTGCCGACGGATTCGCCGCCTGCATGCGCAAGAAAGTCGCCTCGATGTTGAGCAGATTACACGGGACCACCAACACCATCCTGAATACTGTGGCTGATAAATGGGATAGTCCCTTCTTTAAGCACTGTGTTCGAGTGATGACGAAATAAGTAGGTAAATATTGTTTCGTCATCACCCGAATACTAGCTTTTTCTTGAAATTATTATATGAATTGTTATTAGTATTAATACCTATTATTTTGGTGCCTAACATAGCTCTAAGTCATACTTACATAATATGGATCTTGTTATCTGAAATAAAATTATTATTATTATTATTATTAATTGTTATTAATAGCCTATATGTATATGTTATTTTTAGCCTGTCTTGTTTATGTCAATTTAAGTTAAGTATATACCTACAATATGTTGCTGCTGGGAAATGTAAAAGCAATTTATCTTTAAAGCTGTGTATAAAGCTAAATACCAATTGTAACCTACCTAGATAATTTGAGTTTTACCAAAGTTACCTTCCAAATAAACTTCAAAAATATGCATGGATTATGAATGATTACTAGGGCGGACTCTGTTCAGAAACATAACAGATAGAATAATATTTTTCTTCCATTCAACTATCTACCAAGCAATTTCACAATTGTTCACGTGAAACACAAGCACAAGCAACACTTATATGCACATGCACTTATAACAAACTCTGCAGAAATTTTTAAGCAGAAATATTGTATAAAAATCCATTGTAGCCCGCTCGCTCATAATATATATTATGCTCATTCTTAAAAGTTCAGATTCTATATTTATAATAAAATCGTCCTGTGTTTTCGTCAGCACGATCTAGGATTCGGGCATATTTTTTCAGCGCCATCTGGTTCTAGCTATGGGAAATTCAATTCCTATACAAAGAACTTTATGAAATAGAAAGTAGGTAGGTAGGTACTGGCCGAGGAGAAACATTGAAAAATAGCCGATCGGCGAACGAAACGAATTGGCGGGAATCGAGTGTATGCGAATGAATATAACATTGTAAAGTTTTATTATTCTGATTTTTGTAGTGTAAGTAGTTGAAAGAAACCCAGATTGCGAACTTCGCAGAAGAATTTCGAAGTCACTGTTTCACGCGAAGAGTGACATCTTGTCGTGTTTTTAGAGCCCTCGCGAAGTTAGTTTCGGCTGGGTGCAACAATATATTAGACCTAGGTACCTATAAAAATAGACGATAGAAAAAATCAGAAAGTTTTCAAGAATTTTTTACTAACTAGGTATTTTCAATTTGTTTTGATAAAAATATATATAAATAATATGATGCCCATTACCTATAACATCAAAAATGTTTAAAAATAGGTAAATACAATCGCTTACAACATAACTGATTGAAGGTTTACTGTATGGATGTTTGTTTCTTAACCAATCACACGGTATGGGTAACGAGTAAACCAATTTCGATAAAATTTGCTACACAGTATAAGGCGAGCGAAGCCGCGGGATGACTTGTTTGCTATATTTTACGAGATATTCAATAAAATCCCTTCTTCGAGCGGAAATGGATTCTTGGGTCACAAAAATTTATCATTTGAGTCCGTATTATGTATTAAGTTGTTGGTAGGTTACCTTTTACGACTATAGTTTCTGTAATTTTTTAAATTTACCTTCTATGCCATGTCTGCGGCTTTATTAATTGTTTACATTATTTTGTTTTCAGGGTGACTCCGGGGGTCCTCTCCTATGCAAAGACCCTGACGATCCCTCACGCTGGTACGTGGGCGGCATCGTGTCCTGGGGCATCAAGTGCGCCCACCCCCGCTTACCTGGCGTCTACGCGTACGTACCTAAATACATTCCCTGGATTGAGAAGCAGATCGAGCTGTACAACGATGATGATGCCAAGTCTGAAGACATGTAAAGGAAAGAATAGAAAATCAAAATTGGAGATTTATAAATTTTTAATGAGACGTTTTTGACTCTGCGAAGTGACTTAGCAACTTCAATAGACTGATCACTTTCAATAAACAGGCTGCATTGAACAGAATAAATCAAGGATTTTTATACATTAGTTATGTAATTAGAACGTAGTTACCTACATCGTGCCATCATAGGCTGTAGCTAGGTCACTTCGCACATGTTTTGGATCAAGACAAATAAATTGCTATTATGGACTGTTATACATATAACGAGGACAATAAATGTTTGAAATATTGACAATAAAATTAATCTAAGACGAATGTTAATTGCACAGCTGTCAAAACGATATTAATTTTGAGATAGTAGATTATACATTATTACCTACACTCTTTTATATTCATATTAAAGTAGACAATAAACCATTTCAGAGTAAATAAATATTTATCAGACATATCACGAGATATTTTTCTTAAATAAATTTATGAATTAGATGTTAAAAAAAATGTAGGAAACTCATTAATTATTGAATAGTTTGAAAGGTTTAGTATTGTTTTGCAGCTGTGCATGTGGCTAAATATTTTACGAATCACTCGAGACCCGTGTGAAGTAAATGATGTAAAGCTGTGATACACGAAATACTAATAAAACTTATGAAATACTGAGATCGATATTGTATTAAACGTTTACCCGTTGCGACAAATCTCGATACTTTTTCTCGAGATATCAATTCATATTGAAATATATTAGGTAAATGTATTACAAATTCTTTTGAAAACGCGAAACTCGTCTTAGTCGCTTACTTAAGTGAAGTAGGGTTCTCAAGCTTTAGCTAAATTTTTAGATATCATTTTTGCTCTTTCTTTGATTATTGGTTATATTCAGTGTCGTTAGACGTTAGTGTACCTACATTTTAGGAATTAAATGTTTGTTTGATGTTTGATGTTAGTAGTTTTAGAGAAAAGTGCTTTTATAGATTAAATATTAAGAATTCTTATTACAATGTAGTAGTAGACGATAGTATTGTGAAGAATAAATCGTTACTGTAAGTATATGTTGCTCGTCGAAAGTTCTTCCTTATTGACAATAAAATAAAATAAACTATTTCTCAAAAGCTATTGAAAGTTAACTATAATAATAATTCTAGGAATATTAAAATATATTAACAATTAGGTTACCTGCTAGGAGGAACATAATGACAATAAATATGTGTCAATGATAATCTTAATTCTCAACGTTTGACAATAGTTGTATTGAATGTTGTTTAATAATAAATAACCATAAGTGTAACATATTGACAATAACGACGATAATTTTTGACAAAATTTACAGATAGGTAGTATAAGAAATTATAGAATCTTTTTATTACCTACCTATACAAAACGTTTGATTTTTCAGATTTTGTTTTTTAACTCAAATAGGAATAGCATTTTCAAAACAGTCTAACAGCTAAATTAGGAATAGCTTTAATAGGAAATAAGTATGTATGTGAAGTAGAATTATTTAGGTACTCGTATATTTTATTTCAAGTTTTTTATTTTGGATATCTTAATTACGCAGTTATAGCATAGTCTATGCTCAATACGACATACTATATTATATATAGATGTAAGACCTATTCATATTATAGAAAAATATTGTGTTAACGAAAGTATGGTTGTCGACTTCTTATAAGTCCTTATTCTTCAACTCGAGCTTTCTGATAGATTTATAAAATACCTATTAGGTATGTTTTATGTACTTACTAGGAAAAGTACTTATAGCATAAATATTCAAACCTTTGCAGGTCAAATTATTTTTATACTTGAAACGAAACTGTCAGACTACTACTCATTAACTTTTATAAAAGTACCTCCTGTTTTTCTTATAATAATTTATTTTCAGATCGAACATGACAAATATAAATATTAGCGTTATTAGAAGATCAGATACCATAATCATTACTTTTATTAAATTGGAACATTACCATACTAAATCTGTTCATTTATCTTTGAAACTTCTACTTAGCTATTAGACATTTTGTTTTAATGATATTAATTATCTAACCATTAAAATGAATTAACTATCCATTTTAATGTTCCTATGTTAAATTATTTAAACTTATTTATTTTAATAAAGAATACTTGTTTATTAATTTTTTGTATATTATAATAATATGTTTGGACTTGTATCTGACTCCCACCTAGCAGGAAATTCTCACGGATCTGTGTAAAGGTGATGTTATTTAAAGTCTAAGATTTTTTTTTGTTCTCATTACTTACCTATACTTTGATAAATAATATTAAAATCAAGTTCAAACTATTAATTTTATACAAATAAACTCGTCATATTATATGAAGTAGAATACGCTAAGGTTAGATAAGAATTAGACATGTAGGTAGCGTAGCTCTACGCTTTAGCGTTCTGTGAACTTATGATGATTGTGATCTAAAGATACATTCTTATTTTAGTTACTACTTCAAAATGACCTTAGCTCTTTTATTAGGAATGGAGTGAGAGCACGAGTTTTGTAGGTAGGTACATATTATACGTTGTCGAACAAAAATAGCTAAAAATGTCTTTTTTAATCAAACAGAAAAACAAAGGTACTGCTTTTAACAAAACTTCTTATTAAAACTTAATTGAATGATTGTTTTCATAAAGTTATCGTAAAAAATAAGAAAACATTTGAAAATGGCTATGATTTTAATAAACAAATTGTGTTTTTTACTGAATTGATTGCTCTTTACATGAGGATAATTTTGCGATTTCAACAGATTTTAAATATTTTCCCCCTATTTGGTACGTAGTGGCTTGCTATTCTAGTACAGTTTAGGGTGTCTGATACTTTTATACAAATAATGAATTATAAATAACAAAACAAAATGCATTGGTAATTGGCTTTATAGAACATGTGTATAAACTATGCATGTTCAGCTCTTAATGTTTATACATAAAGTAGTAGGTTTACATGGTGTTTTATGTACATGTAATTATGTAATACTTACTGTTGTAGATATAATCGCAGTTGAAACTAAAGTAGGTAAAATCATTTCGTGTTCAGAGCATATCTTCTGAGTCAGTGACTCCTAGTTTAGGATAAAAGTTACTTACGTATTGTAAAATGAGTACTAAAGTAACTAGATTCTTGAGTTCATTCAAAATAATACTGCATAGCATTGGTCAGTGCCCACTGAAGCAGCAATTTGAAAACATTACACTAATTTTAAAGAGATCCTATTTTTGTTTTTCATTTTTAATATAGGAAGAATGAATGACAATATTCACATTTATATATTGACACAAAAAGATACCGAGCATTTTGAATAACGAAGGATTTAAATTCTGTTCAATAAAATGCAGTAATGTCCTGATTTAGGTAATAGTCTTAAAGTAAAGGTTGTGTGATAAATGTTTAGTGGAGTCCTGTAAACTTCTTGTCACTAATGACGTCATTCGCAGTACATTATTAACTTTTGGATATTAACAGTCGTAGAACCTGTTTAGTAGTGTATGAAACTGTATATCTATGAACAAGAATATCATATTATTATTACATACTTCAATTTGGTCTTGACACTTTTAATAGTTACTATTGCTTTCATTTTGGTCGAAAAAGAATTGTCAATCAAAGTCTAATTAAAACGTAACTTATCTAGAATGACTAACATTATTATACTTATTACATTCTCAGGGAAATATTCTAATATGATTAGAACATAATAATATACTTACAATACGGAGACAATAAAATATACTTATAGAAAATAAATGATTTATAAAAACGATTAACATAGGTACCTATACATTTGTATTTTTTCAAAATTTAGACTTAAGATCTAATTAGATTAGCTAATTTTCTCCATAAGATCGTCCATGTTATGAGTAGGACAAAAACATCTGTGTAGGCCTACCTTTCAAGTGTCAAAACTATTTTTCCCAAATTCATTTGTAGGGCTGTTTTTAGTGAACTTTTAGCCCAACTCGCTCGGACCGGTTCAAAACATGGACATGAAAAGGTCTGATATATTGTTACATTTAGTTAAATATTTCTAATAAATTACCTACTGTTAAATTGTTCTTTTTTTTTACTTGAAGTCTTTATATGAATAAAGTCTATCTTAATTTGGTTACTAAATCGTTATAATAGTTGAATAGTAGTAATAAAAGTAGTCATGTAATAGAGACGCACAAAATACTCTGTACTGTACTTATAAAAGCCACTATTTAGATTGTTCTGTTAAGCAGTCCATATCGATGGAGAAATAGTTAAATTATATTTGATGTTAAGTGTGTAGGAGTTGCTTTGTGTACCTTCTGCTTTTTATACTCTGTGACGATGTTAGATTTGATGTGCCTCTCGGTCTAGAAAATTATATCTAGGAATAAATTGTTTTTTTGTGAGTAGTCAAAGTTCCTTTTATCGACGCTAAGCGTTATTTTATCACATTTGATGTACCTAGACAATACTTTCAAAGTTTATATGAAAATATCTAATGTTGAATCGTCGACATATCGTTTTCATATCAGAATGTTGAGTTTGATTCCTGTGAACCTGGTAGGTACCTAATATTCATGTTAAAAACACAATATTTTTGTTTGTAAAGGACCCCCCCCCCCCCATTCTTAATAATTTTGTAAACGTATTTTAGCTAAAATAGGTTTTGTTTTTTTCTCTCGGATGTAAAATGACATATTCACGTACATGGGCAAAACAAGACAAAAGCTAGTTTCGCTATCAAAGGTTTAAACATTGATAATGAATCAGAGGGTTAGTCCTTAGGTACCTTAGCTGATCCTTTATTCGGAACTTCCTCACTTTTCAGCACTAATTCACATCACAATTATAGGGTACCTTACAAGGGTAATAAGGGTAAAATTGAATCGTAACTATTGAAAACTATCTTTCAGTTTAGCGAAACTTTGTGTACTTAGTAAGTACCTATTATTTTCTAGTCTTTAGTTCTTTTCCTACCTATTTGTTAATGTTACTTTAGTCTTGGTGGACGCTATCGCATTAAGGTACCTACTTGTGTAGTTATATAAATTTGTTCCTTCGAGCTTGGAAAAAAATACCTACATTAAAAATGAAGTTTCATTTTATAATCATACCTACCTAAAACCTGTTTTTAAGCTACCATCAGCTAAAATATCTGTATTTTATAACGAAATGCTGTCGATTCTGAGCAGCACTCTTTTAGAGATAATTACACGAGTTATCACGAGCCCGATCTTATAGACTTCTTCATCTACCGGTAGACATCCACTCTGCTGGATGAGGCCTCCCCCCATACGTATGGGGGGATACGTAGGTATGCATAGCGTACAATACAAGTTGTATTGTAGGTACGCATAGGCGTACAGTTGGGGGATTTTCCATAATCACCACGCATGGCAGGCGGATTGTTGATCGCAGTTTGGTCTTAAGTACTCAAGTGGATGCTGCTGCCCATCTCCTAGCGTAATCTCGCCTTTTACGACATCCACAGGAGGATTTGGAGGAGTCTTATTCTTAGGCCGAGACTACCACGGCTGATAGACTTAATAATTCATTTTCTTTAAAAATAAAACATTATTCTGAGAATTAATGTATCGCTTGACAGGCATGTGGCGTCTTTATTTTGGTCACGGTCTCGCCTGCTAAAATATTGTACTATTTGTACCACATGACAATAATTTTGCCAACGAACCACAGTGAAAAAAATGGTTTCACAAAGAAAACACACATAATAGAGTTAATATTTTACTATAGGATACAAGTTACATTAATCAACAATAGGTATAAATAACTAGCTATTATAGTAACTGCTAACTAACGTGGTTACACTTTCCCGTAAGTACTTTCATTGTCCGATTGCGAAACAGCGATTTGGAGACGACATTTTACAATTGTTGTTTTACGAACCGACGAGCCTTAAGAACTAACATAAAAACCCACAATGCCAATTCGTAATGCCAAAAAGTGCAATGTAAGCTTCATTCCACAGATGCACAGGTGGACCATTTGGACCTTAGTTCATAAGTCTTAATGCCCTCTTAACATAAGGCTAGTTAGCGTTGCTGGCTCCGAAGGTCGTCAGCAAGTCAGTAAGAAATTTGGAGGTTCCCACTAGGAGCTTTGCATTTACACATTGACTTGCTAGCTACGCTTGTTAGCCAACACTTTCTGGCTGACTAGTTAATGTGCTGCCTGTCTGAATGCCTTTAGACTTTGCTAAAGAGGGGTTTTCACGGCCGTTTCAAATCATGTTTTCAACGTTGAAAATAGATGGCGCTGCTCTGTACCTAGCTGTCAAGTGTCAAAATAAAGTTAAATGTAAACATTAACAACGTAGATAGGTATATTTTCGTTTTGTGGTAAGTATTTATTTTTGCCTGCTTCTAAAACACCACGAAATCATTAGCGCACACTCAAGAAGCAAACACAAACATAATATCATGACTACACACATATGACTACTACTAAAAGCCACAGACTAGTTAAATAATAGCTTAGTACGCGTATACCACAGATAATACATTTGACAATCTTGGCAGCTAGAAATGAGTCAGCGCCATCTATCGAACCAATTTGAACTACCTTTTTTTTATTGAAGATGAAAAGCTCTCATTATTGCACTGAATAGTGACCTTCACAGTCAGCAACACTAACTAGTTAATGTCTTAATACCCCTTTAGCAGTAAAATGTATAATTGATTGTATTATAATACATTGGTGGCGAGCGTTTCTGAATATCGTCAAGCAAACCGTCTTATTTCGTTGTAAAATTGCAAACAACAGTCAAAAGACCTATTTAAACGTCATGGATGTTGTGGTGATCGTTGAGGTATGGTCACAATATTTTACGAATCAATTTTTGAACATTGTGCGAGCGTTATCCATATCAGGCCCAAGTTCACGAACACATAAACGAGCGTTAACGTAAACTATTGGTTAAGGTGACAGATCATCTTTGAAAACACCTGTCAAAAAGGTTAGGCTAACCCAAGCATGTCAAACATGCGGCCCGCGGGCCACATGCGGCCCTTTACATCTTTGACTGCGGCCCGATTCAATTTTAAGAACAAAGTATATTTTTATGACATTTTACTATTAAGTAATGATTAAATAAACGATTAGTGTCCTGCCCACCTATTCCCTAATTGAAAGTCACTCGGTGACTAACGTTTGGCGAGTTAGTCACCGAGTGACTTTCAGTTAGGGAATAGGGGGGCAGTTACTACTAGGTATATCTAGTTTGTTTTCTTTGTGTTTGGGTTTTGCGGCCCACTGATTTTACGGTCCATAGGCATTTGGCCCACCAATGACTTTGAGTTTGACATGCATGGGCTAAACAGTTGTTTAACCACCTGTTTATTTGTTGGTTAAATCATCCTTAAAGGCAAAATGGTTAACATGGTTTCTTTAAAAAAAACTACAGAACTATTACGTCATAGGAATGTCTGGGCACCAACACGTTTCAATTTTTATCGTCTCTTTCAGGGTAAGTGCGATCTGTGGCACGATTACGTAACTCTGTTGCTATTGGTTTCAATCGATTTCAATGTTGTTTCTATTCAAAATTACGCTCTTTCGACTACCCAATTTACGAATATTGCTTACAAAGGTTAATTGCAACAAGACTGCGTAAATTAGGTAATCGCATAAACGTTATTTCAAATAGAAACAACATTGAAATCGATTAAAATCAATAGCAACAGAATAACGTAATCCCCCTCCTGAGCAGCGCTCCGCATCTTTCCATAAATAAAGTAATCAATATAATATATAAAATAAGGTAAGTATCATCTGGAACACAATTGATCATATTTTTGGAAACGGTCTCGAGAAAGGTATAAGGCGTATTTTACAGAAGCCAGGCTTATTTTGACTTGCTCCTTGATGTGATTGTGACCTCCTCGAGCTACAAGATGACGATCTGACGACACACAACATTCAGTTTCAGTCTTGAGTATATTCTAAATTGACTAATCGATAGATCTGATTCCGTTAATTGATAAATTCACTAAAAGTATTGATAGAAAAGTTCCATGATTAGATTTATGTAACTATTATTCAACAGAATTTTTTTGGGCAAAAAAGTGGTAACTAAAGATAGGTAAAGATCTCTAAGAAATATCTAGTGCAAAAACTAAATAGGGGTTGGTGTAATGGTGCTTACTTATTCTCTAAATTTACACCGTTACAAATAAACATGGCTTAAAGACTGATTTTTATTGATCCTTTCATTTATTGACTGTCTCTTTCGACCAAAAAAGCTACTTGTCAAATCAATAGACATACTATGGACATACTATACCGTGTTTGTTTGTAAAGCCAAAAAACTTTAGTCATCATCATCAGTATGTAGAAGTCCACTGCGGGACATAGGCCTCCCCCTTAGAATTCTACGACGAACGGCCTTGAGCCGCCTCCGTCCACCGATTTCCTGATACGTTAAAACTCTAGCAGGCTCTACCAATCTAGTAAGTATACAGAAGGCAGGGGTTAAAAAGAACAATTTCAGTATGGAGGTCAACCTTACCGCTGTGAGCGCTATCTTCCATCCAACACAGGAGTTAAAAGGGACGCAAAAGTAACGTGCAAAAACGACGGCTTCTAAAACATTGGACCTATCGATTTCCAAAGGAACTTTTCCCTCAACACAACCATATAACCGTGCACACGAATGTATATCTTATAACATTGCAATAAGAACTATCCGCAACTAAGGAGAATATTATTTTCTACTATTTGGACATTATATTTAATTTTTCTCTCATAGCCATGTTTTATGGAAGTCATGGCAATGGAAATACCGATCTAGATTGCTTGGTAACGAGAAAAATCATGTTTTTTGTATACATTTTGCCGGAAAAAAATATGGCAGGTCTGCCAAAGTAGAACAATTTCATTTATTTCCAACAAAATGTATGAAAATAGTGCATAAAAGTACTTATTCAAGGTGTAAATAAATTCTATCATCTTAAAAATAAAATACTTATGTTACCTACTGGTTAAAATAATTTGCACTTATTTTTTAATAACTTTAAAAATACTGTTCGATTTACCTGTTTGTATAATTATAACTTGAATTGACATCACCAACAAAGCGACCGATTTTCTACTGAGACTAAATTTAGTGAAATCACCTATAGATCTATAAAGAATCCAGCATCAAATGAAAACCACCAGTCTAGTAACAATAGAGTTTAAAGTCACACCTTATAATTAAAATTACTATAATAATGTACAATCATTCTCTGAGGCGACTCTTCTGGCTAATGTCTGAGAGCACATCGTACACGAGTTTACTACGATAGTTGTTTCTATGTGATGTAAGTTTTTCAATCGGTCCAGTAACAAAAATGTTCAAAATGGCCGCCACTATTTTCAATTCTAACGACGAATTCGTGTTCTCTGGTCACAGGGAATTTTTAAAACAACCAGTCCCGTAACAAAAGATTTCAAAGTCACACCTCACAATATGTATAAGTACAATCATTGTAATTTTAATTGTAAGGTGTAACTACAATGTAATGATGAATGGAAAACTTAGTGAAAATGAGTCAAGTGTACAAGGTAGGACTAAACAAATAAAAGAAACCGCAAATTTTGGAGAATCAGGTTTACTTCAGGATCATACTAACATAGAAGTCACAGACGAGAATTCTACTAAATATATTTACATCTTTGGTGGTTCACAGTGTGTTGGATTGTCTAATGCACTTATGAAGTCCCGAGAAAATAACCCATATGAAAAGTACAAAATCACGTCTTTTGTCAAACCACATGGCTCATCAGAAGAAATCTGTAAAACAATTAGTATGTATAACCCTAAAAAATGTGATAAAGTTATAATATCTGTTGGTGAACATGATGAAAGCCCGAGGGACATTTCAGTCGAACTTAGTCATATTTTAAAGCGTATGTCAAATTTGAATGTAATTGTTATAGTTTTGGGCGTAGATAAAAATAAAAATAATTATTTGAATGGGCGGAAACTGAATGATACCTTAAAATTAATTAGCAATAAGTTTAAAAATTGTACATTTGCATCACTGTGTAATGAGTTTGACACTACAACATATTCAGGGCATAATAATTTATGTTATAAAATTAACATGGTCATTGACCAATGGGATTATAACTCAAATTTTTTGACATTAATTAAATCTAGAATAACTTTAAAACGTAAGACAAATTTGAATCAAATTGATACAGCTAATATTAAAAAAGGTACTATTGAATACTATTTTGATAAAATGAATAAGAAATTGAATGAAACTACATTAAAATTACTTTGTAAGGACAGTGATAAAGCAACTAAGGGCACTATACCATACTATTTCCCTAAGTCAAGTATTGGTAAAACGAGAGGGATCGATAAGGCAAAGTCTGACATTGCAGGGTCAGAAGAGTTTTTTCGTTCATAAAGATGCAGAATTGAGAATCCTACATCAAAACATAGCAAGTGTACTTGCAAAGCGTGAACTTCTAGAACTCGCCATTTTAGATTTGAAGAATATGCGTAAGGAACCCGATGTAATATGTTTATCGGAGACATTTTTGAAATCAGGAAGTGAGCAGAATCTTAATGTGCATAATTACGACCTTGCGACTTTTTACTCAAGAGAAAAAAAGAGAAACGGAGTATGTATTTTGCTAAAAAAAGGGCTAGAATTTAAAGAACTTAATTTAAGATCACAGGCATTGCCAGATGTGTTTGAATGTTGTGGTTTAAAGCTAATAAGTTACAAATTATTAATTGTATGCATTTATAGAACACCAAACTCAGATATTGATAAGTTTTTTGAAAAGTTTAACAACTTATTATACTCAATTTTTAAAAAGCAACAGAATGTCAAAATTGTTATTGCTGGTGATCTGAATATTAATACGTTGAAGTCCAATAAGGAAACTATTACCTTTTCCAATATTTTAAGTAATTACAACCTAAGCTTGTTTATTAATAGCCCCACAAGACGTGATGCCTGTCTTGATCATATTATTGGTAATATAGATAATGCGATTGGTTCTGTATTGCCACTGGGTTTATCCGACCATGAAATGGCACAGCTTTTATGTTTTAAAGTAAATACAAAACATAACCCGATCAGTTCATGGTACATTAAAAGGAAGCTATATACTGATGAAAATCTTGAAACATTTCGTAAATATATCATGAATATATCGTTTAGTGATGTATATGAAGATATTGACCCAAATTCAGCTCTGCTTAAATTTCAAAGCACCATTAAATGGCTTTGTCAGTTATGTTTTCCGGAAAAACGAATTAGAGTACTCACCAAAAAAAAAGCAACGTGGATTACCAAAGGATTGCGGATAAGTTGTAGGACAAAAAGGTCATTACGGTTAAAATTTTATAAAGACAAATCACACAACGCTAAATGTAAGTATCACACGTATGCCAAAATATTAAAGAAATGTATTACATATTCACAAAAATCAAAAAAAATCGAGACTATGTGGAAAAGCGACAATAAATGCAAGACTGCGTGGAATGTTATTAAGGAAAAGTTACCAAAACCACCTGAATGCATTAAAGTGTTAAAGGTGGGTGAACAAAATATTGTAGATCCTATGAGTATAGCAAATGCTTTCAACAATTTCTTTGTTGACTTAACAAATAAAGAAATTAATAATGTCCAAAATTCTAGTAACTATATTTTAAAAACTAAAAAAGTATCTGGCTCTATATTCCTAAATCCTGTTTCAGCCAACGAAGTGAAAAATATCATATCATCACTTAATAATACCAATTCAGTGGGAGAAGATGGTATTGCCACCAGAGTAATAAAGGCGGCTAGGAATGAGCTAAGCGATGTTTTGGCATATCTAATAAACCTGTCTTTTTCAAACGGTGCCTTCCCTGACTGTTTGAAAAAATCTATTATAAAACCGTTATTCAAAAAGGGAGACAAAGACAAACTGGAAAATTATAGACCTATAGCAATTGTACCTGTTTTATCAAAAATTTACGAAAAGGCGATGCATAAACGCCTCTATGATTTCTGTACAAAACACAAAGTTATCAAGGAACAGCAAAATGGTTTTCAAAGAAACAAGTCAACTACATTAGCGTCTTTTAATCTTGTTAGTGATGTAGTTAGGAGTGTCGATAGAAAGCTTATGACAACGGTTTTATTCTTCGACATGTCCAAAGCATTTGACTTTGTCTCCCATGAGTTACTATTACGTAAACTTAGTCATTACGGCGTAAGAGGACGAGCACTAGAATGGATTGAAAGCTATCTATTAGACAGAGAACAATGTGTTGAGATTACGTGTTTAAACAATCTTAAAGCTGTAGTGAACTACCAGTCAGAATACAAGCTTAATAAATTGGGAGTCCCTCAAGGAAGTGTTTTGGGTCCTCTCTTATTTTTATATTATATAAATGACATTACTGAGGTGACATCTTTTAATTCTGTTTTGTTTGCTGATGACATATCCGTGATTGTGAAATCCAATAACGCTGTAAGCACTGACAATAATAATCACATAATTGACATTAACAATACAATTGACTCGATAGTAAAATGGCTTGATATAAATAACTTGAATGTGAATTTTAATAAAACAAACTTTATAAATTTTAATGGAATTTTTGACTTGAGCATAATGTATAATAATCACAAATTAAATGAACCAGATTATGTTAAATTTTTGGGTATTTTCATTGATAAACAACTCAAATGGAAGGAACATGTGAACCAAGTGTGTAAAAAAATTAATAGGTTTGTGTACGTTTTAGGTCGGCTCAGGTCTACAGTGAATCAAGAAACGGCACTAATGGCATACCACGGTTATGTTGACTCCGTTCTTAGATACGGCCTAACAATTTGGGGGTATAGTACGGATTTTAATAGAGTCTTCATTGCGCAAAAAAAATGCATAAGAGCCATCTGCGGCGTTGGACCCTTGGATTCTTGTAAACCGCTGTTTCGAAAATTAAATATATTATCTCTTCCATGCCTTTACGTGTATGAGACTGCGTGTTTTGTTAAACGGCATATGTATTTATTTAGGAAGGCTAGTGACATGTATATGTGTAGCACTAGGAATGGTGAGCGTCTTGTGAACGATTTTACTCCGAGAACTGCTCTGTACAAAAAAAACTGCTATAACATGAGTTTGATCATTTATAATATCTTACCTACAAATATCAAGGATCAGCCTTTTATTCGATTTAAAAGTATGTTGCGGGCCTGGTTGCTGGATCAAAGTTTTTACTCTGTAAAAGACTTTATAAATTTATAGATGTATAATTATTAATTTAAGTATTTCAAAATGTATATTCCTTAATTTAACTAGTTTTAATTTTAATTTTTGCATGCTATTTTTTTATATAGCGGAATATGGGTCCTATATTTTAATTGAACAGCCTGTATGTACCTATTTCAAGCAAATAAAGATATTCTTTCTTTCTTTCTTTCTTTCTTTCTTACAATCTGTATTTATGTAATAGGTCCAGTAACAAAAAAATACAAAATGGCCGCCACTATCTTCAATTCTAACGACGGATTCGTGTTCTTCGGTAATTTCAGATATTACTTTTGAAAACAACCAGTCCAGTAACAATTATATTCAAAGTCACACCAAATCAAAGTTATAAATTACAGTATGTGTACACATGTACGCAGTAATCACATGTTCTCCGAGGTGACTCTTTTGGCTAAATGTCTGAGAGCACATGTAGCATTCATACAGCTGGCTGCTCGATGTAGGTTTTCACGTGTTTTCTACAATTACTTTTATCGTTGAATTTTTTACCACAACACGTGCAACTAAACGGCTTCTCTCCAGTATGAGTTATTATGTTAACTAAGAAAGTACTCTTATGGTTGAATTTTCTAAAACACATCTTACACTCATACTGCTTTTGGCTTATGTGACGTTGTAAATACAATGGTTTAGCATAGGTTATGTCGCAAATGTTGCAATCACCGTGGTACTTGTTATGGATTCTTTCATGATTGTTTAAATGTTGAATGGTGGTCATATTTTACAAGAAAAAACACGACTTTGATTGCTGAACTCTTTTTAAGATTTTGCATTTGTAGTCAAAGTTTTTGTGTTGTATGACGATACACGAGTCTCAGTAAATCCGCTAACAACTACAGGAATCTCAGTAGAAAATTGGTCTTCATCTTAAATTGACTGTACAAATATCGGCTTCATTGAAACAAATTTGAAAACGATTTTATTCACAGAAATAAACTACGTTGAAATTAATAGCCTCCAATAAAATTATACCTTATAGCGAAGTAACAATACAGCTAATTTAAAGAATATACTAAATAGAAGGGCACAGACACACGATCGAATCTAATGTAAAAATTTCATGTCAACTGGATGAGTCGATCGTTTATATAAGCCCTTAGGTCACCTTCGTAATTTAACTTAACAAGTTTACTTAAATAAAGATTTAATACTTCAATAAGTTTTAGAATATTATCAATTTATTATGTTTCATAAACCTAGATAAATGTAAATATTTAGAGCAACTTTTGCTTCAAATTCAATGTTAAAATATTTTCAGTTTATTTTAACAAACCAATAGAATTTTCAATAATTTTGTAGTAGGTAATAGTCATAGCACACAATTTTAAAAATTTTTGACTTATTTTTAATGATATGAAGCAAGCGCAAACAACATAGTCTAGTTTCAATAAAAATATCTCAACACAGATAACTTTACCGAATTCAATAAATCAAATTGCTTAGTATCTTTATTACAGTTATCCCAAGAATTAACACCAAGCTCATAGAAAGAAACTCCATCGAAAGCCGTAGCGCATACATGTTGTATTATTTTGCAAACATGCAACAAGAAGCAAGCTGAGTGCTTTTGTTAGCAAGAAGTTAGCATAGATTTTGCTAACTTCCTGCTAACGCTAGAGATGGGACATCTGTATACAAAACCACTTTGTAATTGATAATTTATTAGTATATTACGCATTTTTTTCTTGAATAACAAAGAACACTTTGGTTTATCGATTTCAACAAAGTTTCGCCTTGCGGCCCTTACAATATCAGTCCTAATAATAGCCTCTGGTAACTACTCTATCGTGCACTATTAACTTTTACGGTATGCATTTATAAATAATTCGATACATATCCCTATAATTATTAATATTCGATACATCACACGCAAAGCTTGACGACCGGTCAGAATATAGCCCCACTCCTGTATCAAATAACTTTGCGATTTTGAATATGGAAATCTGATGTAGTCTTTGGTTAAATATGAGTTCAAATAACATTAAGTTATTTAAACAAATTACATGCTCGTAGATGAGACGCTGGAAAGTTAGATAATACTCTATACAATTTCAGAAAAAGTGGCATTATAATTGACCAATAAGAGCACAGTAAATTGACCAATGAGACAAGGCATCTGTTGCGTCCTTTGCGTCTGACCAATGGGACGAAACAAAAGTGTGGTCACTTCATTCTCAAGTTGCACTGAGAATATGAGTGATGTGCATGAGTTATGAATGAGAAATAAGCACTTTAATCAAAATATTCTTTCGGGCACAATCCACTCCACACTTACAACCACGTGCTTAGAATTACATACTTTAGTTTATAATTATTATTTGTCATCTTTTGTATCCATTTTTATAACAAAACTGAGTGGGTACTACAACAACAATTATTTTTATAGGATCCGAAAAGACGCCATTTTGAATCGAATTCTCTCTCTCTCACTAACATAAGACAAACGTGAGAGATGCGATATGAATGGCGTCTATTCCGCATTTAGAACGACTACATAATAGACTGTAAGACTTTTCGACCTAGTCATCGACTTGTTGATAATTGAAGTCGAACCTAAAAGACTTAGTACCCACAATTAGATTTAAAAAGCGTTTTAAGCGAGAAATATACTAGATAAACGAAGTCTTACAAGACATAATAAGGAAGACAAGGGAGGAATAAAACATTACGAGATTTTATACAAATAATGTGATACGTGGTCATTTTGGGGGGCCTTGTACAGCAGTGGACGTCTAAAGGCTGCTGCTGATGATGATGAAAATACAAATATTGGATAGAAATAAAACCGCTAAAAATACAAACAGCACTTCTCTATTAAGAGTTAGAACATATTGATCTGTATGACATCGCAGTATGGTTCAAACTTGCATGACGAGATACAGGAAACTTAGATCATACAATAGTGAAACATGTACTGCGCTGATAAAGTTCAATATGCCATGGCATCTGCAGCGGTTGTCGTACAAAAGACACCACAGATTTTTATTTCTTCAAAGCACCTATAGGACAATTTACAAAAGTAAAGCCAGAATAAGAAAAAAATATTAAGATAAAACCCATTTAGCTTTCGCCCTTATAGCAATAGAGATAAGATTCAAAAATAGATCTGAGAAGAAAATAGAGATTCAATAAGTCTTTACATTCGCTGTACGGATTCTTTCAACAAATAGGCCTAGAAAATTAAAATTGAAAATATTTACTTTATAGTAAATTTTAAACATCATGAAAAGTCTCTTCATACAAAACAATGGCCACCAATACTCTATGCAATATGCTGGTAATAGTAAAACCGATCTTATCATCATGAAGATAGAATTGGTTCTTCCCAACTCGTAACACAGTCATCCCACAAAGCCAACACAACATCGTGTAAGGTAAAGTCAGCCTTATAACAGTAAACCTAATGTTAAATGTTGGCTTCCCTATTCCAGTCAGCAACAAGGCAATACAGCTTTGTATAACAAGGTAAAACAGACCTTGTGTCATTGTCCATAAGGCTAGTTGTTGGCGTACTGTATGTTGGCTAGGAAGGCTGGATCCACAGACGCTACTTTCGCAGTCAGGAATGCGTGCATGCAGAACAACAGGCTTTGAAGGATTTGGCATTCCAGCTCCTGGGAAAAGATTTATAGTTGTTACCTAACTTAAACTACGTGCAAACTTTTCTTGTAGCGCCATCTAGTAGTTGTAGTGGTAGTAGCATTCACTGCTACTACCACTACAACTACTAGATGGCGCCACTAAATAAGTAAAAAGTATGCACGAATTACTTTGGTATTATTGTATATTTGACAACCACCGTGGTGCGGCGGGCGACTACTAGGCTGAGATGCGAGATGTGCAGGTTCGATTTCCGCTGCGGGACAATTGTTTGCATGATTTGCAAATATTTGTTCCAGGTCTAAGTGTTGCGGTACCATGGTACTCGAAGTTCCTGTTACCCACGACACAGGGAACCCTAATATGGGATTAAGACTATGTATGTGGCTGTTGGGGTATTATGTTGTGTTTACTTTATGTAAAGAATGTTTTATAGAGATGGTTAACCTGTGCGGGTCAATGGGGAACTCACCTTTGTTTCAATAACTTTGGTCTCCGAATCTTGGAAATGTAGTTTTAATTTGGATTTGCCATCGTCACTCGACCCTCTCAGTTGAGAAAATCTGTAAAATTATTTATTTTTTATTTTATTTATTTCACAACAAAATCCACAGCTCTTAGAAATAAGATATTAAACCAATGTTCCAAACCGACAGCCAATAACGGATTTACATTATAATTAATAGAACAAACCGACAGTTATCAAGTAGACATTTAGTATAGGTATGTATGTATAACATTTAGACGACTTCAGAGGCACACCAGACAAGTAGCCCGCCGAGATGCGAGAGATTGCGGGTTCGAATTCCGCTGCAAGACAAAAATTTATATGAAATAAAAAACCCGTTCCGGGCCTGATGCTCTGACACCATAGTACCCACTCGCATAGTTCCTGAAAACACTCAACACAGGGAATCCCAGTGCTGGATCAGGACAACATATGTGACTGCAGGGTAATATGTTACATTATGTCATACATTATCTATGTATAATTATATAAATATGAAATATTTATTTATTTACACACCACTCATATATATATATATATATTCACAACACTTGCACAATATTATATTAGTACACATCATAAACACAAAAAAATAAATAACAAATCATACATACATTATTAATTAATTCAAAATTTTACATACTTCATTTTTAAAGACCTTCCTGCTACTGTTGAAAATATCTGCAGCACGAAAGTTCTTGTTATATTTTCTATGCATTCTACTAACAAGTGCGTTTTGAGCATATTTGGTACGAGAACGCGAAACTGCAAATAAGTTCGTGTGTCTTGTTCTAGTTCTTGGGCAACAAAAGCATAAGGTTTTGGATATCAGTTCTGGACAGTCAATGTACCCAATACATAAACCATGCAAAAACAACATATCCGCTAAACTACGACGATTCTCTAGGGTTGCAAGATGATGATGACTACAGGATTCCTCATAGTCGACAAAGCTTTTATAACAACGACTAGATTTTGCGTGCGGCGCGAGCTGCATGCAGCTCGCGTGTGGTTTTGTTGCTGTTGTAATTGTAACAAACCCCTACTTGTCCCTACTAACCCCTACAAACCCCTAAAAACCCCTACAAACCCCTACAAACCCCTACAAACCCCTACAACCCCTAAAAACCCCTACAAACCCCTACAAACCCCTACAAACCCCTACAAACCCCTACAAACCCCTACAAACCCCTACAACCCCTAAAAACCCCTACAAACCCCTACAAACCCCTACAACCCCTACAAACCCCTACAAACCCCTACAACCCCTAAAAATCCCTACAAACCCCTACAAACCCCTAAAAACCCCTACAACCCCTAAAAACCCCTACAAACCCCTAAAAACCCCTACAACCCCTAAAAACCCCTACAAACCCCTACAACCCCTAGAAACCCCTACAACCCCCTACAAACCCCTACAAACCCCTACAACCCCTACAACCCCTACAAACCCCTACAAACCCCTACAACCCCTAAAAACCCCTAAAAACCCCTACAAACCCCAACAAACCCCTACAACCCCTAAAAACCCCTACAAACCCCTACAACCCCTAGAAACCCCTACAACCCCCTACAAACCCCTACAAACCCCTACAACCCCTACAACCCCTACAAACCCCTACAAACCCCTACAACCCCTAAAAACCCCTAAAAACCCCTACAAACCCCAACAAACCCCTACAACCCCTACAAACCCCTACAAACCCCTACAAACCCCTACAACCCCTAAAAACCCCTACAAACCCCTACAAACCCCTACAACCCCTACAAACCCCTACAAACCTACAAACCCCTACAAACCCCTACAAACCCCTACAAACCCCTACAACCCCTACAAACCCCTACGAACCCCTACAAACCCCTAAAAACCCCTACAAACCCCTACAAACCCCTACAACCCCTAGAAACCCCTACAACCCCTACAAACCCCTACAAACCCCTACAACCCCTAAAAATCCCTACAAACCCCTACAAACCCCTAAAAACCCCTACATCCCCTAAAAACCCCTACAAACCCCTACAAACCCCTAAAAACCCCTACAACCCCTAAAAACCCCTACAAACCCCTACAAACCCCTACAACCCCTACAACCCCTACAAACCCCTACAACCCCTACAAACCCCTACAAACCCCTACAAACCTCTAAAAACCCCTAAAAACCCCTACAAACCCCTACAAACCCTTAAAAACCCCTACAAACCCCTACAACCCCTAGAAACCCCTACAACCCCTACAAACCCCTACAATCCCCTACAACCCCTAAAAATCCCTACAAACCCCTACAAACCCCTAAAAACCCCTACAACCCCTAAAAACCCCTACAAACCCCTACAAACCCCTAAAAACCCCTACAACCCCTAAAAACCCCTACAAACCCCTACAAACCCCTACAAACCCCTACAAACCCCTACAACCCCTACAACCCCTAGAAACCCCTACAAACCCCTACAAACCCCTACAACCCCTAGAAACCCCTAAAAATCCCTACAAACCCCTACAAACCCCTACAACCCCTAAAAACCCCTAAAAACCCCTACAAATCCCAACAAACCCCTACAAACCCCTACAACCCCTACAAACCCCTACAAACCCCTACAACCCCTAAAAACCCCTACAAACCCCTACAAACCCCTACAAACCCCTACAACCCCTACAAACCCCTACAACCCCTACAAACCCCTACAAACCCCTAAAAACCCCTACAACCCCTACAAACCCCTACAAACCCCTAAAAACCACTACAACCCCTACAAACCCCTACAAACCCCTACAACCCCTACAAACCCCTACAAACCCCTACAACCCCTACAAACCCCTACAAACCCCTACAACCCCTACAAACCCCTACGAACCCCTACAAACCCCTAAAAACCCCTACAAACCCCTACAAACCCCTACAACCCCTAGAAACCCCTACAACCCCTACAAACCCCTACAAACCCCTACAACCCCTAAAAATCCCTACAAACCCCTACAAACCCCTAAAAACCCCTACATCCCCTAAAAACCCCTACAAACCCCTACAAACCCCTAAAAACCCCTACAACCCCTAAAAACCCCTACAAACCCCTACAAACCCCTACAAACCCCTACAACCCCTACAACCCCTAGAAACCCCTACAAACCCCTACAACCCCTAGAAACCCCTAAAAATCCCTACAAACCCCTACAAACCCCTACAACCCCTACAAACCCCTACAAACCCCTACAAACCCCTACAAACCCCTACAACCCCTAAAAACCCCTACAACCCCTACAAACCCCTAAAATCCCCTACAACCCCTACAAACCCCTACAACCCTTACAAACCCCTACAAACCCCTACAAACCCCTACAAACCCCTTTGACCCCTACAACCTCTACATACTATGGCATTTGATTAGAAGTTTTTTTGCGTGCAAAAACTATGAAATAGTATAAAAAAAAAAACCTAACAACCTACCGAGGACCTGTGTATACTATGGCATGTGATTAGATTTTTTTTTGTGTAGGTAATTTGTTTGTTTTTTGTTCGATATTTTTCATTGAGGCGCGAGCTGCAAGCAGCTCGCGTGGTAATAAAACAAAAAAAAAATCTCAAAGTCAAATTTCTGAATTGAAATTCCAACTTTTTTTATATTGTTATTACTCAATAAATGGAGGAAATCGTTTTGACCGGGAAACAGCTCTTGATACTGGTAACGGTTCAGTATGGATTTCCTCTGCAATACCGCATCAAATTGTAATCCATACTGTCATAATTTATATTATTTTCATGTTTTTGCGGAAAATCTCGGAAAATTCCCGGAAAATGGTGATTTTTCTTTCACCAGGCAACACTTTTTGTCATTCTAAACAACCGCCTCATACAAGTTGTCCGGCTCGGGAGTTGCCAACAGCCTCATTTTTCACTTGGAAAATTTGGAAAATTTCATATTTTTACAAAATGGCCGCCACAGCGACCGCCATCTTTTATTTTGAAAAAACGAATAGAATATTAAAGATGAAGCAGTGCACTGGCAACATTTCTGCATAAACAGAATTGCCATATGGCAACTTTGGTAGAAGGAAACTTGAACTCGTAGCCGAGTCGGACCCGAAAATTTCACTACTCGCATGCTCCCAGTGTTGCCAACTCACTGCAACCAAAATAGTCAAAAGTCACTCACATGGCCCTCTTCTTCAAGTCAACATCAAATTTTGATTCAAAATACCATTTTTTTTTTTTTTACATTTTATGGAAAATCTCGGAAAATACCCGAAAAATGGGGATTTTTTTTTAACCAGGCAACACTTTTCATCGTTTTACACAACGGCTCCATACAAGTTGTCCAGCTCGGGTGTTGCCAAAAGCCTCATTTTCCAGTTGTAAAATTCAGAAAATTTCATCTTTTTACAAAATGGCCGCCACAGCGTCCGCCATCTTTTATTTTGAAAAAACGAATAGAATGTCAAAGATTAAGCAGGGCACTGGCCACATTTCTGCATAAACAGAATTGCCATATGGCAACATTGGTAAAAGGAAACTTGAGCTCGTAGCCGAGTCGGACCCGAAAATTTCACTACTCGCATGCTCCCAGTGTTGCCAACTCAATGCAACCAAAATAGTCAAAAGTCACTCTCATGGTCCTCTCCTTCAAGTCTACATCAAATTTTGATTCAAAATACCATTTTTTTTTTTTTTACATTTTATGGAAAATCTCGGAAAATACCCGGAAAATGGGGAATTTTTTTTCACCAGGCAACATTTTTCATTGTTTTACACAATGGCCCCATACAAGTCGTCCGGCTCGGGTGTTGCCAACAGCGTCATTTTCGGGTTAGAAAATTTTGAAAATTTCGTCTTTTTACAAAATGCCCGCCACAGCGTCCGCCATTTTGAATTTCGAAAAAACTAATAGAATTTCCAAGATGGAACAGTTCAGTGGCAACACTTGTGAATACTCAGAATTTGCGCATGGCAACTTTCGTAGTGGAAAAAAAATGAAAGTAGCCGAATTGGGCCCAAAAATAACACCTTTGCCTGCTCCCAGTGTTGCCAGCTCAGAGCGACCAAACTGGTCAAATGTCATTCGCATGGACCTCCTTAACGACACCTCATCAAATTTTGATTCAAATTGTATTTTTTTTTATTTTCAGTTTTTTGGGGAAAATCTCGGAAAATACCCGGAAAATGGGGATTTTTTTTTCACCAGGCAACACTTTTCATCGTTTTACACAATGGCCCCATACAAGTCGTCCAGCTCGGGTGTTGCCAACAGCCTCATTTTTCACTTGGAAAATTTTGAAAATTTCGTCTTTTTACAAAATGGCCGCCACAGCGTCCGCCATTTTGAATTTCGAAAAACCAATAATTTTCCCATATGGAGCAGTTCAGTGGCAACACTTGTGCATACTTGGAAGTTGCGCATGGCAACTTTCGTAGTGGAAAAATAAGGAAAGTAGCCGAGTCGGGCGCAAAAATAAAAAAAGTTCGCCTGATTCCAGTTTTGCCAGCTGACGGGGACAAAAATGGTCAAATGACATTCGCATGGACCTTTTCAACGATACCACATCAAATTTTGATTCAAAATGTCAATATTTCTAATTTTCACTTTTTTGGGGAAAATCTTGGAAATTACCCGAAAAATGGGGAAAATTTTCTTGCCAGGCAACACTCTTTACTGTTCTACACAACCGCCCCATACAAGTCTTCCGGCTCGGGTGTTGCCAACAGCCTCATTTTCCAGTTGTAAAATTCAGAAAATTTCGTCTATTTACAAAATGGCCGCCACAGCGTCCGCCATTTTGAATTTCGAAAAAACGAATAAAATACCTAATATGGAGCAGTTCAGTGGCAACACTTGTGCATACTCTGAATTCACGCATGGCAACTTTCGTAGTAGAAAAATATGGAAAGTAGCCGAGTCGGGCCCAAAACTTAAAAAGTTTGCTTTTTCCCAGTGTTGCCAAATTGAAAGCGACAAAAATGGTCAAATGTCATTCGCATGGACCTTTTAAACGATACCACATCAAATTTTGATTTAAAATATCGTTATTTCTACTTTTCACCTTTTTGGGGAAAATCTCGGAAATTACCCGAAAAATGGGGAAAATTTTCTCGCCAGGCAACACTCTTCACCGTTCTACACGACCGCCCCATACATTTCGTCCGGATCGGGTGTTGCCAACAGCGTCATTTTCGGGTTGGAAAATTTGGAAAATTTTTGCTTTTTACAAAATGGCCGCCACAGCGTCCGCCATTTTGAATTTCGAAAAAGCCGTACTTACACGTCATTCTACAGGATACTGGCAATTATTGAAGCAAAACAGATTCACCGTACGCCAATGTTGCCAGAACAAAGCACCCCGCCAAAGTGGAGTCTGAAAATGGCAAATTTTCAATGTCCAATTCCGGAGCCGCCATCTTGTTTTTTTTTTTTTTTTTATTTTTTTTTTTAATTTTTCCTGCTCCTCTATAGGATGCACCACTTTTGAAAACCCTACCTAGCACCGCTTGGGAGCTGTCAAATCTGACAGCTGTCATTTCGAAAAATTCAAAATTCGAATCCGACACTTCTGTTCACTTTTACCCCCCCTAAACTTCCCCCATACAAACCCCCCCCCTAAACCGACTCCTTCTAGGAGAACAAATATGTCAATCAGTCACCGTTATTTAGCTTTATAATATATAGACTAGATTTTGCGTGCGGCGCGAGCTGCATGCAGCTCGCGTGTGGTTGTTGTAGCTGTTGTTATTAATTAGAACCCCTACTTGTCCCTACTAACCCCTACAAACCCCTACAACCCCTACAAACTCCTACAAACCCATACAACCCCTACAAACTCCTACAAACCCATACAACCCCTACAAACCCCTACAACCCCTACAAACCCCTACAAACCCTTACAACCCCCTACATACTATGGCATGTGGTTAGAAGTTTTCTTGCGTACAGATACTATAAAATGGTATAAAAAAAAAAACCTAACAACCTACCGAGGACCTGTGTATACCATGGCATGTGATAAGAAGTTTTCTTGCATACAAATACGATCAAATAGTAAAAAAAAAAACCTAATAACCTACCGAGGGCCTGTGTATACTATGGCATGTGATTTGAAGTTTTCTTGCATAAAAATACCATAAAATAGTATTAAAAAAATCCTTACAACCTACCTGTGTATATTATGGCATGTGATTAGAAGTTTTCTTGCATAAAAATACCATAAAATAGTATTAAAAAAATCCTTACAACCTACCTGTGTATATTATGGCATGTGATTAGAAGTTTTCTTGCATACAAATACTATAAAATAGTATAAAAAAAAAACCTAACAACCTACCGAGGACTTGTGTATACTATGGCATGTGATTGGAAGTTTTCTTTCACAAAAATACCATAAAATAGTATAAAAAAAAACCTAGCAATCTACCGAGGACCTGTGTATACTATGACATGTGATTTGAAGTTTTTTTGCATAAAAATACCATAAAATAGTATTAAAAAAATCCTTACAACTTACCTGTGTATATTATGGCATGTGATTAGAAGTTTTCTTGCATACAAATACTATAAAATAGTATAAAAAAAAAACCTAACAACCTACCGAGGACCTGTGTATACTATGGCATGTGATTGGAAGTATTCTTTCACAAAAATACCATAAAATAGTATAAAAAAAAAACCTAACAACCTACCGAGGACCTGTGTATACTATGGCATGTGATTAGAAATTTTCTAGCATAAAAATACTATAAAATAGTATAAAAAAAAAAACCTAACAACTTACCTAGGACCTGTGTATACTATGGCATGTGATTAGAAGTTTTCTTGCATAAGGATACCATAAAATAATATAAAAAAAAAACCTAACTTATCGAGGACCTGTGTATATTATGGCATGTGATTGAAAGTTTTCTTGGATAAAAATACCATAAAATAGTATAAAAAAAACTTAACCTACCGAGGACCTGTGTATACTATTGTATGTGATTAGAAGTTTTCTTGCATACAAATACTATAAAAAAGCATAAAACCTAACAACCTACCGAGGACCTGTGTATATTATGGCATTTAATTAGAAGTTTTCTTGTATACAAATACCATAAGTTTTCTTGTGTAGGTAATTTATTTATTTTTTGTTCGATATTGTCATTGAGGTTAGTAGGTGCGCGAGCTGCAAGCAGTTCGTGTGTTTTTATTGTTATTATTGTTGTAGATTTTTCGTTCGATATTTTTCTTTGAGATTGGTTGGTGTGCGAATTGCACGCAGCTCGTGTGAGGTGTTGTTACTGTTAGAATTAATTAGAATCCTTTCAATCTCTATAACCTCTACATACTTTGGGCTGTGATTAGAAGTTTTCTTTTGGATAAATATTATAAAACAGTTTAAAAAAAACCTTACAATCTATTGAGGGCCTGTGATTAGAATTTTTGTTGCGTACAAACAGGTTATTTGTTGATTTTTCGCTTGATATTTCTCATTGAGGCGTGAAAAGCAAGCATATATTCGACAAAAAAAATCTAAGTCCTATTTATATGACTGATTAATGATTGCTTTCTACTATCGATGATAGGAGAGGTCTTTAACAACAATCGTAACGGTATGTGATTTTTTTTAATGAAATACTGTTTAGGTACAAATAAAGCTTATGTAGCTGTAAATTTATACAGATTAATAATGATGAATTTAATCCAATGTGCTATACGTTTAATTAGATAAAATGACTTTATTTGCTTAAAAATATTTATTCACATGATTAGTACTCACACTAAAGTTTTTTTTTTTGTTTATGATTTTGTAACCTTATAATTTTATAAGAAACCAACGCATTGTTGGTCTATATTAGTGTATTGAATATGTGTTTAAAGTTTAATGGAGCTTGAGGAAAATATAGACAAATTAGAAGCAACCTTCGTAGTGCCCTTTTGCTAGCTACTCGAGACATTTTCTTAAAGCATAGCTGTGCCTACAAATCCCAGGATCGGTTTCTTTTTGTATAACTTTATACAATATTATTATTATCAGTCTGTAGAAGTTCACTTCTGAATATAGGCCTCCCTTCTAGAATGCCACGAGGTACGGTTTTAAGCCATCTCTATCAATAGATTTTCTGCGAATATATGTAATATTAGGTAGGTAGGTAAAATAATTGAAACAAAAGATTAATGTTTAAGATAAATTTATTGAAAATATATCTACCACAAAGAAACATTATAATAAATAAATTACAAAATGATTGATGATGCGTCAAGTTTTTATCAGTGTTTTGTATTTTTGTGTATACTAAGTTCAATTTATATTAATTAAGTTGTTATTAATTTTGGTAGTCGGTTTAATGCAGTACTTAATTGCGAGGATTGTCAATCATCTTTTGAGTTCGTCATATCTTTCTTTCTGTATAGATAATGCTTGTAGAGTTCATGAATTTATTCATATAATGATAGTAAGTGATGACGTTTTTTTTATGTGTTTCAGTTGTGTATGCTGTAAACGATGAAAGTATTATTTTGACAGCTCGGCGGCCTTGTAAATAATAATAATAATAATATGGGTTTCTTTCCACACCACCCTAGAATGTGATACATAACAGTTTGGTGTAAATAGTTAATAAAAAAAAAATACACACAAAAAGATATGTACAATATTCATGGGGTAAAACCCTTTGGCGCGTTTTTTTTAATTGTGGTTTCACAGTATTATACTTTGAATATTTCGAAATAAATATTTAAAATATAATACCGTCCTAATCCACTTATAAATATATTATATATATTTTATTACATAAAATATTGACGTTGGATGGACATATTACTATTATTTTTTATTTATTATATATTGTTTAGTTTAATCAGCTTTATTGGAAATTTCTAGAAACATAGCAAATATAAGTGTGTCATTGCTACTTTGATTAGTATTATCTTAGATTTGTTTATGGCAAAGCTTTTAGCTGTTGCTGCATGTAACTTGTCGTGGATTACAATCATTGTGCTAAACACTTAAAACTTAACAATTGCTATTGAAAAAAGAAAAACTTTAGGCTGTTATTTATAGCAATTACTTTGATATATTTAACAATCGTCTATTTTTATGTATTAAATTATATATAATTAATTAATTAAGTAATTAATAGAGTGTTTGTGAAACACTTTTTGTAATTCGGATATTTAACATAATTTTAATTGGTTAAGTAATGAAGCTACCACATTGTTTGAACATTCTGAAATCATAAGGAAAATCAATTAATTAAATTTTGGATAACAACGTTATTCACGTAAGGTATGTCGCCTAGAAACCGCATACTATGAATTAATATTCGAATGTTTTCTTTATTTCTGACTCGACCTAGGGCCACATACAATTGACCATGGCTAAATACGTCAGATCGTAGGTCAACTCCTACTCTGTCGATGGTTTGTCCTTGACTTTTATGAATAGTCATAGCATAACAGACTTGTAATGGGAATTGACGGCGTTTCATTTCAATTGGACTTCCCTGTGTCACTGGAGTTTTAAATAAGATTCTCGGTATTAAATACGTTTCTGATTCTGTTGGTTTTCGAACGGTTACCAACCTCGGTGTCACGTCCATAACTATTACTTTGGTACCATTTACAAGTCTGTCAACAAAACTAAGGTTCCTCATGATCATGCAGACGCATCCCTTTTTAATGGTAAGATCGAAGTCGGGTACACCTGAAACCTGAATTCTGTTAAGTGTGTCAACACCGAGATGAAATTCTTCTGCAAACTCATCATCGACAAGATCAACACTATAACAATGCAACACATCACCTACCACGCGTTCGAGAATGTGTGTGTTTATTTCCCTTACATTGGCATTGATTGTACATAGAATGGCTCGCTTAGCACAAGTGTCCGGATCATCTAGTACATTTTCAGGAAACACAAAATCAATCAAATCACTCATTTCGGTGACGACGTCTAAATGCTGTAAACTCAATAGTGATCGCGCGTCTTTACCCGAGCCGAATGAGAGTGATTCGCACGCTCCAGAACCCAAGGCTAGCAGAAAATCGGAATACCCTTCATCGTCCCGCGTTCTCTGTGCCTCGGTCAGTGTGAATTTGGTTAGGTTTTGCCAAATTGGAGATGTTCGAAGTGATGCTTGAACAACATCTTGTTGACATCTGGCGCTCGGAACGACAGGTGGAATTTGTCTGAAATCACCTGCAAAAATAATGATTTTGTTTCCAAACGGTTTCGTCGATCCCATCAAGTCACGTAAAGACCTCTCCAGTATATGTATGAGATATTTGTGTGCCATTGGGGCTTCATCATACACAATTAGAGATGACTCTCGAATAAGTTGAGCACGTTGTGATCCATTCGTTAGATTCCAGTAGGCTGTATCGTCTACGATATCTATAGGCAATTTGAACATGCTGTGTGCAGTACATCCGCCATCGTAATTTTGAGCAGCTATTCCGGAGCTCGCAGTGCAGAGTGCAACACCGTTGAATGGACCCCGAACGTAGGCAATTATTACGTTCAACAGAAGCGTCTTGCCTGTGCCTGATGGGCCGTCCAAGAATAAGGCTCTGGAGGTGTCGCTTGAGGCATTAACATCTGTCAATAAGTTTTTGACGTAGTCGAATACATTCATTTGTTCCCGTGACAGTAATGGTAACCACTGTTCTATGTAGTCAAGAAGTCTGCCACCTCTGTGTTCCATTCGTTCTCTGCCTAGTTCGGTAGTGTCATCTACAACAGCTGGCAGACCGTGATCTTGAACACGACTTCCGTGTTTGCGGAGCAGTCTATCAATTTCCATCAGTCCTCTGTTGAAGGCATGCTCTTCTTCATGTGGTTGGCGTTCAAGAATGTCTTCGCACAAGGATTTTTTGAATTTTTCCCATAGAATCGAAGCTGGTGCTCCGTTTGTGATGAGAAGTACGAAGAAATGTCGCATTCGTCTTCCAGTGTAAAACGTCGCTGCCTCCTGCAAACATCTTTCGTATTCTTCCTCGTCGTTGGCTAGGCCGACAGCTCGTGCCGCGTCTTGGAACGTAGTGCAGTCAGATCCACCCAGCGCATATAAATCGGCATAGCTGCGACACGGAAAAGTGCTTAGTAGCATACGCAAATAAAATTGCTCGCCGCGGTTCACTTGCACTAAAAACAATCGAGCTACCATTTTTTTGCGTTGTCTTTTTGTCACGAAATATCTGCCGTTACACATTGAATGAATTGCAACATTTTTTGTATTTGGCATTGACGCATGAATTATATTATTTTCATAGAAATCTAGGTACGTAACATTATCGAATTCTGCACCTAACGGTCTGTTGAAATATTTCAACAATTCTGACATTGCATTTTTGGCTGCAACAGATTCTTCACCATGCTTAAAGAAAACAGTGTGCTGTCCGTCCGTATGAATTGGTAATTGTTTTACGTTTGGTTCACGAGCAGTGACGTCGAATTCCAATGTTCTCCAGGCGGCATCGCTGCCTTGAATGATTCGTTTCGTCACATATTGTTCGACTTCATCCATTCTGATTTCTTCAGGTACGACCGCTACGCGGGCTTCGTCTGGACCTTTCGTTATATACTTGAAAAGATACTTGACCACTTTTCGAGAAGATGAATTCTCCAAATTTATGTGGCATTCAAATTTTAATATTAATGCGGCGCAGTAAGGAACCACATACAAGTCACTGACAGTTATTGATTGGTTTCTATACTTGATAGTGGCAGTGTTCATTGGATCTCTTTTCAAATGAATAAAGCCTCGTTCATCTGCATAAGTGGTATCCGTAGCTCGTTTTGGGAAACCTTTGTTACATCTACCTTTTTCTTGATCCCAACACGGCAGATCTGTTCGATGAGGAGGGCCGCAAGGGCCATGAATCATATGTTTAAGCACCAATTCACGCAGTCTACCGCCAGCTTCATCTTCGGAAGGAATGTCGGCCCGGATAAATTTATCAATATCGACATTTTGAACGGGTCCACCGCCTTTAACGCGAAAACATAAATGAGCGTGTGGCAAACCTCGTTTTTGAAATTCAATTACGTTCATCTGATAATCCAGTATACCGAACCACGTTCCGCTTCGCAGATCTCGCAACAGTTCTAACAGTTTCAAATTGAATACACGCACACAAAATATAGCTGGCGGCTGAGTGGCAAATGAAGGAGTGTTTTGTTGTATCTCTGGCCACATTGGGTTGCATGTTATTGTCAGGAAGAAAGATGGCTTGCCGCGACGACTCACTATCGCCATTGCGTCCATATACTTGCATTTCATGTAACGTGGGCTGGACGTAAACGTATTCGGTAAGTATACGCGGCCTGGTACTACGCCGCCTTCACTTTGCACCGTTTCGTCTCGGGCAATTTGACGTGCAATTTCCACATTTTGAATTTCTTCAACAGTAGCAGAACGCAGTTGCGTCGTGGAATTTTGTTTCTGCAAGTTGCTTATGAAGCGAAGGCGTTCTTCTTCTACTCTGCAGTACATGTCCACCAGCCACTCTTCGGAGAGACGTCCAGTCTGCCAAAATCGAGGCTCTGATAGCAGTAAGCACCTGTAATATTTCACTTGGGACAATTTTTGCCCATTATTATCGAGCGTATTAATAGTCCACCCCGAACCACCATGAGGATATAATAATGGGTATTGTAATGCTTCATACAATGGACTAAACACATCGACGGTATGCGGTCTACTTTGACCAATCTTCCATATACATATACTTCTCGGTATATATGTCTCTCGTTCAGTGTTTAAAATAGCAGAAATTTGATCACCACGCGGCATATCACCAAGAATATTTCCGTGAGTGCGACGCGTTGTATGCTCGAAGACAATATTTGCTTGGTCCGAGGGCTCCTCGCTGAGACGTTTGAAACAATCAATGAAAGGATTAACACTGATAATGTAGTCATTTATTTCCTGCAATAAAATTTGATTAAGTCCACGGTTTTCAGCCAATCTTTTACGTTCTTCGCCATCATCTATGTACAGACCGATGGGATTCGTCGATGCTGTATAGGACAAATCGAAAACGCGATGATATGTTCGGCCTTGAATTTTTACGAAACTTAAACCGCTTTGTGGATTTTGAAATCCGTGCGACACGCCTAATGCACTAAACGAGAATAGATTATTATAAGGTCGAGCATATTTTACAAATCGCCGATCTGAATAGAACCTTTCGTTGATCGGCGGTAAATGCAGGACGTTGTATCGTCCGCTTCCACAACACCATTGTTTCCTAGTTTTTTCTTCATCAAATAGTTTTGCATTGCAATGAGTACATTGGAAAATGCCATCAGCGTCTAAAGATGTTTTTTTCAAACTAAACAATTTAACAGTGTTTAATTCGTCGCCAGATTTTTCACCTATCAAACCAGTCCGCCTCAATTCGGGTTTTACACCTCTTTCTGTGGCATTATAGTGTACATTGGATTCACAAATCTCTTCGTGATGAGTTTTTCTGTGACGGGTTGAAGAATCACGGCTAATTTCAGGGTGTGATAAGCTATAGCGTGAAACAGCTTGTCTATTTACAGAAGGATTTGACTTTGTATAGCGTGAAACAGCTTGGCGATGTACTGTTGGATTTGATGCGTTATATTTTATCGAAGCAGTTAAATGAGCGTTTGGTGTTTCTTTTTTTCGGCCACGTTTTATTATCCGTTTGGTTTTTTGTGGTTCATTTTGAGTCAATTTTTCTATGAGAACAATAGGTTTTAATATCGTTAATTTAGCATCAAAATTTTGTTTGTGGTTTGAAGTGTTTGCGATTGGTTGAGCAACTTCTAATTCCTCAAAAGATTCAACTTTGATGTGGTGGATAGAATATTCACGATGTTGATTATCACATGCGGAATTTTTTAATAAAAGAATGGCTAAATTGTGGACTCCATAAATCTTAAATAAACGTGCACGATTCAAGTTAGTATTTCGTACATTGTAGAGACCGGTGTCATCTATTGCATGGGAATTAAATAGATAGTAGACATCATTAGAAGTCATGGTATTATTGGCATCATTTATAGATCGCCAAAACGATACGGTATAACTTTGACCCGTAAATAGAAAGCCATTGTTTATAGATTTGTACTCATTGTTGGTGAAAATTTCATTCAGTCTTAATTCTAATTCATCAATCGAATTGTTCAACAGAGAGCTGTGACGTGCATACATTCCGTTTCTCTTCCAATTTGGCCTAGTTACGTTAATTTTGTAATTATTTATTTCGAGTACCGATGGTAATGCTTCTGGTTCAATTAATCGTGCTCTATCACCACGGAGGACGGAATTTACATAAATTGTGTTTCCAAAATGTAAAATAGTGTCTATATCTGCGGCCGTGAAAATGGCTTGGCTTTTAACTACTGAATAAGCAAAACCGCATGACGCCATTACTACACATTGAAGTCCTTGTCCACTTTTTAAACTACTATGATTTTGATTCATAGTTCCAGTGGCAATACATTTGGTGCCGAGTTCGGTGGTGGTCGTTTGAGCCTGTACAGCTTCTTTCGATGTAATTGACTCTTGCGATGCAGAAATTGTTGTTTTTTCGTCGTGTTCATTGCAAACATTTAGTTTAGACTTTTTATGGCATGAAATAGTTTGCTTATTTTCTGAAGGATTTGAAACGTATTTTAACGAAGCAGTTAAATCAGCGGTTGGTGTTTGTTTTTTTCGATTACGCTTTATAACCCGTTTGGTTTTTTGTGAATCTATATTTTTTGATGTTTGTATATCATTTTGAGGTTTATTTTCAATCAAAGGTTTTAATGTCGATAAATCAGCATTAAAGCTTTGTTCGCGGTTTAAAGTGCTAGCGATAGGTTGCGCACACTCCAATTCTACAAATGATTGTACTTTTATGTGGTGAATAGAATACTGGCGTTCATAACCATCACATGCGGAATTTTTTAATAAAAATATGGCTAAATTGTGTGTTCCATAAATTTTAAATAAGCGTGCAAGATTGGAGTTGGGATTTTGTGTATTGTAGATACCGGTGTCGTCTACTGCGTGAGAATTAAATAGATAGTAGACATCATTAGAAGTCAAAGTATTTGAACATTGCCAAAATGATACGGTAGAGTTTTGACCGGTAAATAAAAAGCCATTGTTCACTGATTTGTATTCATTGTACGTGAAAATTTTATTCAATTTTAATTCTAACTGATGAATTGAATTGTTCAATTCAGAATCGTTAAGCGCATATAGTCCGTTGTCTTTCCAATTTGGCCTAGTTACGTTAATTTTGTAACTACCTATTTCGAGTAATGTTGGTAACGCTTCCGGTTCAATTAAATGTGGTTTATCACCTCGAAGGACAGAATTTACATATATTTTATTAGCGTAATGTAAAATGGTGTCGACATCTACGGTCGTGAAAACGGCTTGATTTTTAATCGCTGAATAAGCAAAACCGCATGACGCCATTACTACGCATTGAAGACCTTGGCCATTTATTAAACTACTATGATTTTGATTCATAGTTCCAGTAGCAATACATCTTGTGCAGAGTTCGGCAGTGGCTGTTTGAGGCCGTTCAGTTTGGACTTTTTTCAATACAATGGACTTTTGAGGTGCAGATGATTCTTTTTCTTCGTCATGTATACTGCAGGAATCAATCTGCATTGTTATTTCAGCCATCTGAAATTATTGAATATGTGTATCTATATTTTATTGTTTAATTATAATTTTATGATGGGATAAGCTTAAAGTTCGTTCGTTCAATTATGATTGTAACTTTGGGTGAGAAATAATAATTTGATTTATCAAAGATGCATAATTGTTGCACGTGATATTTAGGATAGAGGAATAAACTGGATAAATTTAGTAATTTTTTACACATTCCATAGTAGATAGGTATTAATTGTATTTTAAATTATTATTGTACTTGAAGTTTTGATAATTAAGACACATTTTTTAACTAACGAAATATTGAACTTATTTTTATATCAATTGAGTTAATTTTATGCAAACAAAAGAAGACCATTCATTTTGGGTCCAGAAATGGAAGTGTTGGCTAGTGATAAAAAATGATACTTCCCATACATTTGAGCAAAAATTAAAGATTTTTTTTAATGGTTTATAATGTGGGCTTAGCTATTGACCGTTCATACGGTCAAAAAAAGCTTAAATAATAAATAAAATAATTAATTTAATTAATAAAGTTTAAAGCTGTCATCAGCTTAAAGTTATGCAGCAGGCTGTGGCGAGAGCTATGCTAGAAGTTGCATTACGTGATAGAATCCGAAATGAGAAAATCTGTAGAAAAATCAAGGTCACTAACACTTTCTTAGTTAGTTAGTAAGTTGGTCGCTGTGTACTTAACGGTACGCAAAGAAAAATAGGATTCAGATTTTTTTTGTTAAAATATACGCCAAAACATACATTCGGGACCGGGGGGATGTGGGAGTATTAGGGTGGGGGAATCATGCGAGACCGTGACCTTTTACCTAGGTTAGGTTAAATTAGATAAGGTTAAGTTAGGTAAGGTTGTTCCTAAACCTACTGTAACCCGGGTAGTTCTTTCAAAGGAAGGGTTTCCGATTGTTCATAATAAAAAAACCTTAACCTACTGTTAACCGAGTAATTTTATCGTAGCATTAGACCGAAAGAGTAGGGTAGAACAACATGTGTATAGACCATTTACTAAAATTACTCCTCATCTCCCCCCCCCCCCTCCTTAACACAACAATGGAATATTAATTTTATAAAAACCTGTGGAGGGGAGGGGGGAGGGTTTAAGATAAAAATGGTCTATGAAAACGTTGTTCCCCTTGATCCCTTCTATTTATTTCCGTAATAAAAAAAGGGGGTCATGTTAATATTGTCTATTGAAAAATAAATAAACTAAGTCCCATTTTCCTAGCATGTATACTTGACGGTACGCAACACTTAGAATAATTTTTCAATTACCAATATTCCCGTAACCACTCTTTTTTATCATTGCATTAAATAGAAGGGGTGGAGGGGGACAACGTTTTCATAGATCGTTTTTATTTTTTTGCGTACCGTTATGTACACTCCAATCGAAAATTTCCTAAAGCGCAAGCGAAGTGTTGTGTTTGTTTTAAGTAGGTCTTAACTATACTATGCGTCTCAAATAATAATAGAATTGCATCCGTGGATAACTTCACTCCATATTTGTTTCACGCTCTGTATAGTTATGATGCGCGAGAGAGCGACAGTAAAATGGCGTCTTGACAGTTTTATACTTACTCGAGATGTATAGTTTTAACAATATTCTAGAACGCCATAACATTGATGAGGAAAGCGATATATTCAGGAAGTACAAACTCGGAAAAATCTTTTTATCTGATCATATATTCAGTTGGTATGTAATAAGAAGTAGGAACATACCCGTTGATCAATTAGTTCTTGAAATCTATGCGATGTCAATATGCTTATCTTTTTGCGAGGTCTAAGAGTATCGTTTCTGATCCCGCATAGATTCACGACACCGAATACACACAATTTCATCCATTTTAAATAAATACAAAGACACAATTCTGTTACAGAAGCGTTTAGTTTGTGTTCGAAGTAGCCGTCCAATGTAACCAAAGCCGTATGGAACTGAGTTTTTTAAAACATAGATAATAATAATAGAATTGTTATTGTACAAAAATACAATTATTGTGCAAGGGTGAGTTTGTCTGTATGTTTTTTACTCTATGTCTAAATTAAATATTATACCACTGTCCAAGTTTTACCATCAATAACAATTAAATGACTGGTCGTAGATTACTATCGCGCTTGTAAATAATGTTGATAATGGATTCCTGAATAAGTTCACATCATATCTAAATATCATCATTAAAATATAAATATTAATTTTTCATCGAAATGTATGGGAAATTGGATTTTTCAAACTGCGATATTAACCAAAATATTGGTTTCCTAGTTTTGGTGTAAGTAATATAAGCTCAAATCAATGTGTCCAATATTTAAATAACATTTTTTTTATTAATCGACACTTCCTGTTCTGGGCCCAAACTTGTATGAAGTGTGAATGGTCTCTTTTACTCCTATTCTAGAAAATATCGATACATCCAGATCATGAACAACTGAGGAAAAAAGATTGTTAAATTTTGAAAAAATAACTCTTTTTTTTATTTGTTTATTGTATGAAGTTGTTGTTTGTCGTAATTATGTGTCGTCAGACTTTTTTTTGATGACTACTTTGAACATATTTAACCGATTTCCCAAATAACTTTAATACAAATGCTTAGTTTGTTGCTGAAAATATCAAAATCGCCATATGTATGCCTACAATATTTGAGGAGTTCCCTCAATTCCTCATGGATCCCATCATCAAAACTGGATTCTGAAAAAAATGGGACCAATCTGGAAGTATATATATTCAAATAAAAAAAAAACCAAATCGATTCATAAACGTCGGAGATATGAGGTAACAAACATACAAAAAAAATACAACCGAATTGAGAACCTCCTTTTTGTGAAGTCGGTTAAAAAGTTAGAAACTTCATGTTTATACAGTGATTACTTGAGGATGTAATCTAATGTAAAATGATAGATGGGTATGTATGTATGTATGGGTATGTATATATGTATGGGTGTGTGTATGTATCTATGTATGGGTATGTATGTGTATGTATATGTATGTATGCATTTATGTACGTATAGTAGGCAGACATACTTGTAAAGTTCTATAAATGGCAGCTTTTTTAGCTCAATCCAGGTCATAATCTATCTGTATACCAAATTTCATCCAAATCCGTTCAGCCGTTTTGGTGTGATTGAGTAACAAACATCCAAACATCGTATCTTTGATATTTCTCAATAACACCAAAATGCCTAAATCGATTACGGTGAAATTTAGTGTACAGATAGATTATGTGTTGGATTGAGTTATAGGCTTTACTTTATTTGAATGAAATGCGAGCGATCATATCAAACTAACTATGCCGCTAATTTAGGATGCGTAGCGATAAAAGGTAGACGTACTGTATGTATGTAGGTATGTATAGGTATGAATGTATGCATGTATGTATGTATGTGTGTATTTATGTATGTTTGTGTGTGTGTGTATGTGACGACTTCCGTGGCGCGGTGGGCGAGTAGCCGGCTGAGACGCAAAAGGTGCGGGTTCGATTCCCGTTGCGGGACAAATGATTGCATGATCTGCAAATATTTGTTCCGGGTTTGAGTGTTGTGGTACCATGGTACTCGTAGTTCCTGATACCTATCACAGGTAATTCAAGTGTGGGATCTGGACTACGTATGTGACTGTTGGGTGTTATGTTATGTGTGCATGTATGTATGGGTATGAATGTATTTATGTATTTGTGGGTATGTATGTATATACAGGGCGTCCCACGGATATGCCACATGGAGGGAAAATACCTTGAATATTGTAGATGGAACATTTTGCTGAAAGAAGATATTATTTGAATTTAAAAAACAATTTAAACTGCTTTCATAGATATTTAAATAATTACATGGTTGAACCGGGAATCGAACCCGTTACACGAGAAAAATAATCAGCCTGTAGCTTTATCATACCGATCGAAAGGCTTCATCATAAGGATTATTTTTTGCTAAATAACATAGTGTCAGAAATAAAAGGAAGACCATGAATTTTAACATTTTCTATACATGGCAGCTTTTTTAGCTTAATCCAGGTCATAATCTATCTGTATATCAAATTTCATCCAAAATTCGTTCAGCCGTTTGGATGTGATTGAGTAACAATCGTCCAAACATCGTAATTTTGACATTTATAATATTAGTAGTAGGATTATAAATGTCAGAGTTACGATGTTTGCTAAGATATTTGGATATTTGTTTGTCTGTTACTTAATCACTTCAAAACGCCTAAACCGATTATGGTGAAATTTATTGTATAGATAGATTATGAGCTGGATTGAGGCTACTTTTTATTTCAGTAAAATGCGAGCGAAGCTGCAGGCGAACGCTACTAAGTAATATCAGCTTACTGTCACTATTATATTGTATTGGCATTGGAACTTAGCAAGTATGCAAAATTTCACCTTAATCAGATAACGGAAGCTGGGTCAAATTATTAAATGTTACATTCAAGCTGTACATACATAAGTTTATAATTTGATTAGTATTTACTCTTAATTAGGAACTTGGAGGAAAATAAAATTATCAAATTTATAGAGATGGGTCGAATATGGGTTTCGCCGAATACGAACATTCGGCCGAATGTTCGGTACCTAAATCCCCCTACTTAACCCCACTTAACTTAACCCTACTTAAGCTTTGCTATCCCAACATCAAGTACAAAAATTTTGTATGTTTAGACGACGCGTGAGTTTCCGTATCTGGGAGTTCGTGTGGGTATTTTTTTCAAGGAGTATCATCTTAATTTAACTAACTTCGATCAAAATAGAAAGTTTAGAAGTAATAGTTTCAGACTTATAAGTTTATATAATCAAGTATTATGATATGTTATTTTTAGAACACACTATGCTTATAATATACAGGGCGTATCAAAACTGTGCAACATGAAAGAAAAGGATCTTAATTATTGTAGATAAGATATTTTGTTTCAAAAAATTATTTGTTTCGCTTGTGAATTGAACCGATTTAAATGTGAATAACCGGCCAAGTGCGAATCGGACTCGTGTAAGAAGGGTTCCGTATCATTATCTATAAAAACGGCAAAAAAATCATGGTTGTTGCATGGAAGCTTCTTTAAATATTTATTTTATTCTATTTTTAGTATTTTTTGTTATAGCGGCAACATAAATACATCATTTGTTACAATTTTAATTGTATAACTATCATGGTTCATAAGATACAGCCTGGTGACAGACGAACGGACATATGTACGGACGGACAGCGGAGCTTAGCTGTTTGTGTTTGCAAAGAACACAACAATTTTGTATTTTGCCTAACAAGCAAAATGCATCATTGCATCTATCATAGAGCCAATACATTAACATTACATTAAATCATTATTAATTGATCATTATTAATTGAACGAGCGAAGCGAGTTCTCTGAGTCAAGTTGGAAGAATCGGCGTTTGTATGTATGTGTGTATGTATGTATGTATGTTTGTCCGATGAAAACTTCCAAACCGTTAATCCGATCTTCATGAAATTTGGTATGAGGGTAGATAGTATTGGTAAAATTTGTAGGTAAGGTTATGAGCTATATCGGTCAGGGGGTTGCTGAGATATTGGGGTCCAAGAGGGGGTAAAAAAAATAAAAGTGAGACAGTCAGATCAAGTGGGGTGTCTAATGAAAGCGCTTTGGTTGGACATTTCAAAACTGTTATTAATAAGTATTTAGCTTTAGTAGTTTTTGAGATATTAGGGAAAATAAAAAACGTAAAAATCAAAAATTATAGGGTACTTCCAGCAATCCCACCATGCTGAAATTTGGTATGCTTGTGGCTTTTGTGTCACAACTACAGGGAAAAGTCTGAAACTGAAGAATTTAGAAACTTGTACTCCATAAACAGAGACCAATATAACATCCATTGTTGACCTCCCATATCTAGGAATTTGAATGACGCTGGAGTTCTATGTTTCACGTCAAAAGAACGTTATCACTTAATTCGTCAGGTACTTGATATAGGTATTAACAGGTATGTAGTATTACGCCACGTTGCTTAGCCCTATTCAAAGGTTATTTCGATGATGTGTAGGAAATTAGAGTTCTTACTGATAGATCCTGTACTGTACTGGTAGACCTCGAGGTGAAAATTTACAAAAATAATAATAGAATAACTTTTCATTTAAAAAACTGACTTCCGCCATTGTATTCGACAAAATATTTGGATGAAAAAAAAATTATGAAAGAACCATAGTGGTGAAAGGATTATTCTACTTTTTGAATGCAAATGCTTGGTTTGTTGCTGAAAATATCAAAATCGCCATATGTATGCCTACAATATTTGAGGAGTTCCCTCAATTCCTCATGGATTCCATCATCAGAACTGGACTCTGAAAAAAATGGGACCAATCTGGAAACATATCTATTCAAATAAAAAAAGAATTTTCCAAATCGGTTCATAAACGCCGGAGATATGCGGTAAAAAACATTAATAAAAAAAAATAAAAAAAACTACCGTATTAAGTACCTCCTACTTTTTTGGGAAGTCGGTTAAAAATGGATATTACTTGGTTAAGTAGTCGGGCTGATAAAGGTGTTATCGCGAGGTCTCAGTTCGGGGCGAACCATTAGTTATTAAGTACTAACCTAGTTTTTAGGTTGCGTTTTACTAACAAATTGGACTCAGTTGTCTTGATAAATAAAATATTATTATTATTAACAGCCGTCAAGAAGGCGGTGCGTATTTATTCACTATCAAACCATTTTACCACGGCTATTCGTGTACCTACTTACTATTGAAAAGTTCTAATACAACCATCATAAGTAAAAAGTGGATTTTTCATTTCTACCAAATCACCTACCAACAGCTATGAAGCTAAGAATGTATAAGGTCACCATAGCACCTTATTCTTGGAATCCTAAAAAAACAACCTATTTTTTTATAATGCCAATCGAAGGAATTAATAAAAATTAATAATTTCTATTAAGTAATATATTATCTTATAATAAACGAATTAGATTCAAATGAGGAAAACTTGTTCGGAACTCATTTAAGAGTTTTATTTTAATAATCAGATAATTTCTTGGTTATGAACCATTTTAATGTAAATAACAGTATTTGGCTTATATTTATGATAAGTGGTGTTTATGTGAAGTGGTTTTCGGTTTAACTATCATATTTATAGTGTTAGTATGAAAAATGGGATTCCGGTCTGTAAGTACATACAAACGGTTAACGCTTCAAGCATACTATTATGAATTGCAATGTTCCATAGTGACGTATCCAAATTTAAGAAATTTTAATGTAGTTCAATCTAAGAATATACCTCTTTTTTTTTACCAATAGGTGTAGTAAAAGTTTTACTAAAGGATTACATCAGGGGATGAGCAGCAACATCTACCTGAGTACGTAATTCCAAATTTATCAATCCACCTACCAAGCGTGGTGATTACGACACATCTCCATTAATTATATTCAATGGGGAAGGCTTTGTCTAGTATAGTGAATATAATCAGGCTGATGATGATGATGATCAATTTATTTAGGCTATAGGGAGAGGAACAGTTGACATAATTTATGTACAATGTAGTTCAATCTAAGAATATACCTCTTTTTTTTTACCAATAGGTGTAGTAAAAGTTTTACTAAAGGATTACATCAGGGGATGAGCAGCAACATCTACCTGAGTACGTAATTCCAAATTTATCAATCCACCTACCAAGCGTGGTGATTACGACACATCTCCATTAATTATATTCAATGGGGAAGGCTTTGTCTAGTATAGTGAATATAATCAGGCTGATGATGATGATGATCAATTTATTTAGGCTATAGGGAGAGGAACAGTTGACATAATTTATGTACAGCATCTAGACCAAGCATGTAGATGTTAAGATATAGTCGTCCTATAAAAGTCCACTATTGGACATAGACTTCCTCTTTGGAATGCCACTACGAACGGTTTTGAGCCAAATTAATTTGAGCCGTCTCCATCCACCGATTTCCGATATGACGATGATCAATTCGATTTGGCTATAGGGAGGGGGAAAGTCAAAATTATTTTTAACCGACTTCCCAAAAAAGGAGGAGGTTCTCGGTTCGGTTGTATTTTTTTTTTATGTTTCTTACCGCATAATGTCTCCGGCGTTTATGAACCGATTTGGAAAATTCTTTTTTTATTTGAATAGATATACTTCCAGATTGATCCCATTTTTTCAGAATCTAGTTCTGATGATGGAATCCAAGAGGAATTGAGGGAACCCCTCATATATTGTAGGCATACATATGGCGATTTTGATATTTTCAGCAACAAACCAAGCATTTGCATTCAGAAAGTATCATAATCCTTTCACCATTATGGTTCTTTCATTATTTTTTTTTCATCCAAATATTTAGTCAAATACAATGGCGGAAGTGGGTTTTTTAAGAAAAGTTATTGTATAACATATAGACCAAGCATGTAGATGTGGGTCATCATTATTATCATTAGTCTGTAGACCATTGTTGGATATAGGCTTTCCCCTTAGAATTCCACAGTGAATAGTATTGAGCAGTCTTTATCCATCGATTTTCTGTGATATTTATGTCATTAGTCCATCGAATGGAAGGCTTTCCTTTACTGTGTCGTTTAATTTGTGGTTGCCACTTGAGCAGTAATTATGTCAAATCCTTCATTGTATTCAATGGGAGAGGTCTTGACATAGATATAAAGTTCTCGATAGCATCCATTGTGTAAGGACGCCTAAAATTTTTGTATGAAATTAACTATTTTTACTTACATTATTAATTTGAGATAGTCCAGATGATACAGTCTCGTCAGAAGATAGTAAAACTATTTTTTTATTCTCAAATGGATTATTCATTTCAAAATCATGGTGTATTGAATTAGACGATGTTTCTGATAGTTGTATTACATTTGAGCCAAAAATGTCACTGTTATAGTTTGGCAAATTTTGAAAACATTTACTTTGAATCTGCAAAAATAAATTAAACTGAATTAAGAATAGAATATTAGGGGAAAATAAGGTTGATAATAATCTATGCATACTAATTGGTTAGTTGTAATAACAGCCAATGTATAAGTACTTTCGAGACTCTGGTTATGTGCCACGATGAGTCTGATCTAAGAATAAATTTCCTTATATAAGAATGTAGTATGTATAAGTTAAACGGAGTAATTTCATAAGGGAATGAGTAGTAGCAACCATTTGATGACCTATGTGGTGCGGTCGGTGAGAGCCGGTTGAGATGCGAAAGGTTACAGGTTCGATTCCTGCTGCGGGTCAAATGTTTGTATGATCATCAAATATTTGTTTTGAGTTTGCATATTATGGCACTATGGTACTTGTAGTTTGCGATGCGAGAGGTTATGGGTTCGATTCCCTCTGCGGGTTAAATGTTTGTATGATCATTAAATATTTGTTTCGAGTTTGCATATTATGGCACTATGGTACTTGTAGTTTGCGATGCGAGAGGTTATGGGTTCGATTCCCTCTGCGGGTTAAATGTTTGTATGATCATTAAATATTTGTTTCGAGTTTGCATATTATGGCACTATGGTACTTGTAGTTTGCGATGCGAGAGGTTATGGGTTCGATTCCCTCTGCGGGTTAAATGTTTGTATGATCATTAAATATTTGTTTCGAGTTTGCATATTATGGCACTATGGTACTTGTAGTTTGAGATGCGAGAGATTAATGGGTTCGATTCCCCTTGAGGGTCAAATGTTTGTATGATCATTAGATATTTGTTTCGAGTTTGCATATTATGGCACCATAGTACTTGAAGTTTGAGATGCGAGAGATTAACGGGTTTGATTCCCCTTGAGGGTCAAATGTTAGTATGATCATCAAATATTTGTTTCGAGTTTGTATGTTGTGGTACCATGGTACTTGTAGTTCTTGATACTCACGACACAGAAAGATGCGAGAGGTTACAGGTTCGATTCCCGCTGCGGGTTAAATGTTTGTATGATCATCAAATATTTGTTTCGAGTCTGCATATTATGGTACCATGTTACTTGTAGTTTGAAATGCGAGAGATTAACGGGTTTGATTCCCCTTGAGGGTCAAATGTTTGTATGATCATTAAATATTTGGTCCGGGTTTGCATGTTAAGGTACTATGGTATTCGAAGTTTCCCTGTGTTGTGAGTATGAATCACAACACAGGGAATTGTTGTGAGTAATCATGACTATGTATGTGACTGTTGGGTATCATGTTATGTTATCTGAGTATATAAAAGATAACACCATATTGCAATCATATATAAATAATATATAATATAGTAATATTGTCATCAATCTGTTTGTGAAGGGTGGTTATTATGACAAATCTTCTCATTATATTCAATGGGTAAGGCTTAAACTAAGACAAGTTTTAATAGTTTTTAATAGCATCCTTTGTGAAATGATGTATGAAAATAACTATGTTTACTTACGTTTTCAATTTCAGACATTTCAATCGATGATGACTCTTTGGAACTTAGTAATACAACTTTTTGATTCTCAAAAGGATTAAAGTTTTCAAGACATTCTTTTTTGTCTTCTGTTATCTGTAAATAATAAACAGAGACCAATATAACATCCATTGTTGACCTCCCATATCTAGGAATTTGAATGACGCTGGAGTTCTATGTTTCACGTCAAAAGAACGTTATCACTTAATTCGTCAGGTACTTGATATAGGTATTAACAGGTATGTAGTATTACGCCACGTTGCTTAGCCCTATTCAAAGGTTATTTCGATGATGTGTAGGAAATTAGAGTTCTTACTGATAGATCCTGTACTGTACTGGTAGACCTCGAGGTGAAAATTTACAAAAATAATAATAGAATAACTTTTCATTTAAAAAACTGACTTCCGCCATTGTATTCGACAAAATATTTGGATGAAAAAAAAATTATGAAAGAACCATAGTGGTGAAAGGATTATTCTACTTTTTGAATGCAAATGCTTGGTTTGTTGCTGAAAATATCAAAATCGCCATATGTATGCCTACAATATTTGAGGAGTTCCCTCAATTCCTCATGGATTCCATCATCAGAACTGGACTCTGAAAAAAATGGGACCAATCTGGAAACATATCTATTCAAATAAAAAAAGAATTTTCCAAATCGGTTCATAAACGCCGGAGATATGCGGTAAAAAACATTAATAAAAAAAAATAAAAAAAACTACCGTATTAAGTACCTCCTACTTTTTTGGGAAGTCGGTTAAAAATGGATATTACTTGGTTAAGTAGTCGGGCTGATAAAGGTGTTATCGCGAGGTCTCAGTTCGGGGCGAACCATTAGTTATTAAGTACTAACCTAGTTTTTAGGTTGCGTTTTACTAACAAATTGGACTCAGTTGTCTTGATAAATAAAATATTATTATTATTAACAGCCGTCAAGAAGGCGGTGCGTATTTATTCACTATCAAACCATTTTACCACGGCTATTCGTGTACCTACTTACTATTGAAAAGTTCTAATACAACCATCATAAGTAAAAAGTGGATTTTTCATTTCTACCAAATCACCTACCAACAGCTATGAAGCTAAGAATGTATAAGGTCACCATAGCACCTTATTCTTGGAATCCTAAAAAAACAACCTATTTTTTTATAATGCCAATCGAAGGAATTAATAAAAATTAATAATTTCTATTAAGTAATATATTATCTTATAATAAACGAATTAGATTCAAATGAGGAAAACTTGTTCGGAACTCATTTAAGAGTTTTATTTTAATAATCAGATAATTTCTTGGTTATGAACCATTTTAATGTAAATAACAGTATTTGGCTTATATTTATGATAAGTGGTGTTTATGTGAAGTGGTTTTCGGTTTAACTATCATATTTATAGTGTTAGTATGAAAAATGGGATTCCGGTCTGTAAGTACATACAAACGGTTAACGCTTCAAGCATACTATTATGAATTGCAATGTTCCATAGTGACGTATCCAAATTTAAGAAATTTTAATGTAGTTCAATCTAAGAATATACCTCTTTTTTTTTACCAATAGGTGTAGTAAAAGTTTTACTAAAGGATTACATCAGGGGATGAGCAGCAACATCTACCTGAGTACGTAATTCCAAATTTATCAATCCACCTACCAAGCGTGGTGATTACGACACATCTCCATTAATTATATTCAATGGGGAAGGCTTTGTCTAGTATAGTGAATATAATCAGGCTGATGATGATGATGATCAATTTATTTAGGCTATAGGGAGAGGAACAGTTGACATAATTTATGTACAGCATCTAGACCAAGCATGTAGATGTTAAGATATAGTCGTCCTATAAAAGTCCACTATTGGACATAGACTTCCTCTTTGGAATGCCACTACGAACGGTTTTGAGCCAAATTAATTTGAGCCGTCTCTATCCACCGATTTCCGATATGACGATGATCAATTCGATTTGGCTATAGGGAGGGGGAAAGTCAAAATTATTTTTAACCGACTTCCCAAAAAAGGAGGAGGTTCTCGGTTCGGTTGTATTTTTTTTTTATGTTTCTTACCGCATAATGTCTCCGGCGTTTATGAACCGATTTGGAAAATTCTTTTTTTATTTGAATAGATATACTTCCAGATTGATCCCATTTTTTCAGAATCTAGTTCTGATGATGGAATCCAAGAGGAATTGAGGGAACCCCTCATATATTGTAGGCATACATATGGCGATTTTGATATTTTCAGCAACAAACCAAGCATTTGCATTCAGAAAGTATCATAATCCTTTCACCATTATGGTTCTTTCATTATTTTTTTTTCATCCAAATATTTAGTCAAATACAATGGCGGAAGTGGGTTTTTTAAGAAAAGTTATTGTATAACATATAGACCAAGCATGTAGATGTGGGTCATCATTATTATCATTAGTCTGTAGACCATTGTTGGATATAGGCTTTCCCCTTAGAATTCCACAGTGAATAGTATTGAGCAGTCTTTATCCATCGATTTTCTGTGATATTTATGTCATTAGTCCATCGAATGGAAGGCTTTCCTTTACTGTGTCGTTTAATTTGTGGTTGCCACTTGAGCAGTAATTATGTCAAATCCTTCATTGTATTCAATGGGAGAGGTCTTGACATAGATATAAAGTTCTCGATAGCATCCATTGTGTAAGGACGCCTAAAATTTTTGTATGAAATTAACTATTTTTACTTACATTATTAATTTGAGATAGTCCAGATGATACAGTCTCGTCAGAAGATAGTAAAACTATTTTTTTATTCTCAAATGGATTGTTCATTTCAAAATCATGGTGTATTGAATTAGACGATGTTTCTGATAGTTGTATCACATTTGAGCCAAAAATGTCACTGTTATAGTTTGGCAGATTTTGAAAACATTTACTTTGAATCTGCAAAAATAAATTAAATTGAATTAAGAATAGAATATTAGGGGAAAATAAGGTTGATAATAATCTATGCATACTAATTGGATAGTTGTAATAACAGCCAATGTATAGGTACTTTCGAGACTCAGTCTATGTGCCATGATGAGTCTGACCTAAGAATAGATTTCCCTATATGAGAATGTAGTATGTATAAGTTAAACGGAGTAATTTCATAAGGGAATGAGTAGTAGCAACCATTTGATGACCTATGTGGTGCGGTCGATGAGAGCCGGTTGAGATGCGAAAGGTTACAGGTTCGATTCCCGCTGCGGATCAAATGTTTGTATGATCATCAAATATTTGTTTCGAGTTTGCATATTATGGCACCATGGTACTTGTAGTTTGAGATGCGAGAGGTTAATGGGTTCGATTCCCCTTGAGGGTCAAATGTTTGTATGATCATCAAATATTTGTTTCGAGTTTGAATGTTATGGTACCATGGTACTTGTAGTTCTTGATACTCACGACACAGAGAGATGTGAGAGGTTACAGGTTCGATTCCCTCTGAGGGTTAAATGTTTGTATGCTTATCAAATAATTGTTTCGAGTCTGCATATTATGGTACCATGGTACTTGTAGTTTGAGATGCGAGAGATTAACGGGTTTATTCCCCTTGAGGGTCAAATGTTTGTATGATCATCAAATATTTGGTCCGGGTTTGCATGTTATGGTACCTTGGTATTCGAAGTTTCCCTGTGTTGTGAGTATGAATCACAACACAGGGAATTGTTGTGAGTAATCATGACTATGTATGTGACTGTTGGGTATCATGTTATGTTATTTGAGTATATAACACCATATTGCAATCATCAATCTGTTTGTCAAGGGTGGTTATTATGACAAATCTTCTTATTATATTCAATGGGTAAGGCCTAAACTAAGACAAGTTTTTAATAGCATCCTTTGCGAAATGATGTATGAAAATAACTATGTTTTCTTACATTTTCATTTTGAGAAGATATTTCAATTGATGACGACTCTTTGGAACTTAGTAATACGACTTTTTGATTCTCAAAAGGATTAAAGTTCTCAAGACATTCATTTTTGTCTTCTGTTACCTGTAAATAATAAATGTATTAAATTAACCGGGTCATATATACCATTTTGATGATGATATTGAAATTATGTCTATGAAGGAGTTATGTATGGATGTAACAAATTGTTATGTAATGCACTTTCCATTCGATGACTTCTGAGATGCAGTGGGCCAGTAGCCAGTTGAGATGCAAGAGATTGCAGGTTTGATACGTTGCAAAAAAATGTTTGCATGATTTGTAAATATTTATTCTGGATATGGGTGTTATGGTACCATGGTACTTGTAGTTCCTGGTACCTATGACATAAGCAATCTTAGTGTGGGATTCAGATTATGTATGCGACTGTTTAGTATTATGTTGTGTTAAATTATATTGATTAAATTTGAAATTGAATAGTGAATTAATCTAACTGTGCTTAAATACAATTATTATCTATCAAGGAGTTTATTATTCACATTCTGTTTTCATCAGCTTAGAGATCAAATCTGTTTGCAAACATCATAATATCATATTGTTATTGTAATTTGATAGGTATGTAAAAAAAATTATATCAGCTAATAATAGATTAGTAGCGACTAAGAATAAACCATTCTGTTTCCTGTTGCGGTTGTAATAAAAGCCTTACTTAGAGATTGCACCAGGGGGTGGGCAGCAGCAGCCCCCTGATTATTTAACATCAAACTGCAATCAGCAATATGCTTGCCAAGTGTGGTGATTATGACAAATCCCTCCATTGTATTTAATGGGGGAGGTCTTTTCCAATGATTGATGAAAACAGGCTGGTGTTGATGATTATATTATTGTTATAAACACTTTTGAATAACATATTTTTAAGCAGAAACCCTAGGGCTTTAGCTGGCGGCAACAGACATTATCATCATCAATAGAGTCCACAAGTACGGAGACCATTGGGGGACAAATAAGATTTGTTTTTGTAACAGACAGTGTAGCATTAACAAATGCGCTGAGGAGACTGGCACCAGTTCAAAATCAATTGCAGAGTGTCACATTGCGCTTCAAAGACTGATAGATAGATATACTGTTACAATTAAATGAACAGATAGCCATGGCTTCTGTCTAGGAAATGACAGGGCCGACTCTCTAGATAGGGAAGGAGCTAAATTTATCTCTACACAAGTTGACATTAACCTATCAAAACCATCAATTGCGGAAATCAAAAACAAACTGAGATTGCATTCGGAAATGGAGCACCAAAAGCACTGGGAATGAAGGTCGGACTGTAAGCACTTTAAATCTATGCTCCCCAGACTTGACAAGAAAGTGACTAATACACTCCTCAAAATGAAATATGAGGACCTGCGTATGGTAGTGGGCATAATAATAGGACACTGTGACATAAATTAACATCTGTACAAGATTGGGGCCACTGACAGCAGGCTATGTTGGGGCTGCTTGTAGGAAAAAGAGATGGTGGAGCACGTGTTCTTACATTGTGTGGTTACAAAAGAGACTACCAGGACCAAGATGGGTTTGCAGGAGCTACTTCTATCTTGTTCTCCATCATCAACGCCTTTGTACACACTTCAACGGTGTTGCTACCAACTCAAAGTCTTGTTCCGTTACTTTAAGGAGCTGAGCTGCTTGAGGTAGGGTTAGCACAGGGGGACAATGCACAATACACCTCACAGCGGGACATCATTGCAGGTCTTAACACCCCCATTTAGAATTACAATTAACTTACCTCTTTAGAATGATTTTTAAACTCGTGATTATCATTCATAGAGTCAAGTCGTTGTTGTTTTAATGTTGAAAGCTTGAAAGGTTCTGGTATCTGTCCAATTTTCCTTTTTCTGGGGCAACCAGCAACAGGTTTTGTTGATATATCCTTAAAAATATTTTTTATTATGATAATAAATGCATATATATGTATATAGGCAACAGAAGTTTATCATCATGACATTTTATGAAATTTTCAATCAGCAGTGTACTCCTATTGGCCGATAGTAGCACAGTAGTGCTGTAGTTCAGCTTTAGCTGTATTTAGTTTTATCCTGATGATGATGATGATGATGATCCATGGATGTAATATATACCAATTGTTAATCTGCTATTAGTATTGCATAATATATGTGGAAGTGTATACTGCATTGCTAAACGAATGCAATATTTCTAAGGGTTTAGGGTTAGCTAAGATACATTGATTAAAGAATAAAGTCTTGTGATTAGATGACGACATGGTCACATTATATCAATTCATGAAAAAATGCATACTTATTCATTTAATATAAAAGCCAGCATTCCGGTGATTCAATAATCTTAGCAAGATTCCTTGTCAGGTCAAATTCTTAAAGATAGAGGAACTTCACTGATGTTATTTAAGATAAATTTAATCATGTGCATCGGTAATTCTTATGTGCGCGGGATAACCGTGACAGACAGATGCGTCAAAGCGTGCAAAAAGCCCACGACACGACCGAAAAAGATTAAAGCTGACTCCCACTTATACCAGGATATTCATAAGTCTCATGCGTGTACTGCGTAGGTACATTCAACGTACAAGTTCGATGGATGAATAGTTAAATATGTACTGTACCTGTTCGCTATTGTCCATTTCAGCGGAAGCAGAAACGACGTCTGACTGTGAAATCGTTGATTTACGTCGACGTATCCATTTCTTTGGACGTCCACCACGTTTAGTTTTTAATTTAAAGTTAGGCATTTCTGATACGAGTTTTGGGTGTAAAGCACTGAAAATACAATTTTTGAAATAAATTGAAAATTTTTAGCAGGTTACAACCGCAAAATTATTTTCAGAAAGAAAGCGTCACTTACCACAGACAATAAATAGATAGCTAAGCATTTTTTTTTATCGGCAGAGACAAAATAAATAATCCTTATGTCGCGTTCTAGAATAAAATCCAATAATCTTCTCGATGACGTTTGTACGGCGAGCGAGTAGTAGACTGCGGATTCACCATGGAATCTTATTAACGATTTCTGTGGTGCAACGGGTAATATTTCAGTCAAATGTATTATCTGTGGTGTATGCGTACTAAGTTATTATTTTATTAATCTATGGCTATTAGTCATGATGGGAAGTTTTTTGGCAGCTGAAAGAAAATAGTTCTAAATCCATGCATATATGACGCAGTCCCTTGGAGCAAGGAACAAAACGCAGTCCAGATATGTTTGTCTAAATTTTTGAAATTTTGTCTGTCAGCCACCAACTGTCAGTGTCACCAACTTCACTCAAGTAAAGTAAGAATATACGTAGTTTTTGCTGAAATTCTGATATATTATCTGGATGGGCGCATCAGTAAATGGTAGCCTTAACTCGGTGCTTGTGTAGTATGTGGACGATGATAATATATTTGCCTACGAATGGGTACGCTTCGGGGCTCGGCTCGCGGTGCGTACAGCACAGGGCGGTTGTTTTGATAAATAAGGCGTGCTCGGTTTTTGGCTCGGACTGGGTCAGTTATTTGCCTGACCGAGCCCTAGGTGTAAACAATTTTGTAAGCAATAAATGAATTATTATGAAATAATGATATTTTACACAACCATGGCACTAATGTCCTTATGTTTACTCTAAAGCTCACTAACGAAACATATATTTAGAACAAAATAATGAAGCAAAACTACAATTTCAATGAAACTGTTGAAGCACTTGTGTAAAGTCAGCCCAGAGCGATACTGGCTTTGCCTCGTACCACCATGCACAATATTCCACTCAGGCATTGTGAAATCCAACTTGTGTAGTAAAAAATATAGGTATTTGCTAATAAAATAGTGAGAATTTACGAAAACACAAAAAGTAAACAAAATTTTGAATGAAGGCAATCAAAGGTCACATAATATTAAATGAATGGTTGAATGGCAAGCTATGGTGGGCAATTTTCATACAAAATAAATATTATTGCCGCTCCATTTTGTTACTTGCTCCAAGGCGTATAGTAAATGGTGGGTTACATGAATTTTCTCTCTATGTTTCTAAAACCTGTCACTTACTGTCATCAGTCATTGTCATGATGAATGAATTGACGGCCAAAATTCCAAAACTTTACGAAAACAATGTAAGTTTTTTATATATTTATTCATTAGGTATTATTTCATAGATTTGTTTAATACTTACAATATCAATTTTTGTGTTTTAATTTCAGTGAAGACGACTATAACGTTGTTGTACAGGACATGCAGCAAGGCGAATTTTTAGCCGCGGTTGCGTCGAGAAATATAAATGTTTCATTGGTAAGTAGAATTTACTTGTTTATTAGCATGTTTATGTCCACTGTTGGACGAAGCCTTTCCCATTGAATATGGAGGGATTCGTCATAATTATTACGCTAGGCAGGCGGATTGGTGTTGAGTATTTACATATTCCGACTGATGCTATTATTACCCATTACCATTACAGTGATAACCTCTGTGGTATGACGGGCGAGTAGCTAGTTGAGATACGGGTTCGATTCTCACTGCGAGCTAAATGTTTGTATGATCTGCAAATATTTAGTTTGGGTTTGGATGTTATGGTACTTGTAGTTTCTGATACCACACGATACAGGTACATCTAGATAGTCTATATGGCAGTTAGTGATATTTTAATTCCTTAGTCTCTTAGACCAAACACATTACAGCACAATTTATAGTAAAATTATTTAAATATATTTTCTTACAGACAGACTGCGGCAGCAGGCGCAGATGCAGGCATGGTGGCAAATGCGATCGTGAAGTAAATCGTTGGAACAGATAGTGAAATGATAATTGTGTGAATTAGTTAGGTATAAATGATTTAACAAGTGTCTGTGAAGTTTAAATAAAATTTATATTTTTCATTTTAATATTTGTATGTTTTTTAATTTTTATTACTCAAATGTTTCATTCATTACCAATACCTATTAGGTTTTTGTGAATACAAAAACAAAGATTACTAATATTGAAAACTTAAATTGAAAACTTAATTATAATGAATAACAAATTATTTGTATTAAAATCACAAACATTAAAAAGTTACAGGACTTTAGGAATAATGTATGGACAAAATCTAAAATTAAAAGAATTTTGAAGTCCGGAAGTCAACGATTGAAAGGAAAGTGTTATCCTTGATCACCACCAAGTGTCCAATACTCAATTGCTCTCTATCCTGTTGTTGCCACTTTGTTTTTTTTTTGAAAGCTCTAAATGTTAATCTTCATAGTAACAAATCCAAAAATGATCATTGAGTACTTTGTATTCCTTTGTAATGTGCAATTATGTGTTCCATTTTTCAAGTGAATCTGTGGGGAAGACAACATTGTGAGAGTTCATCTAAAAAGGAAGTCATTATCTTCATCATCAGCTAGTAGAAGTCCACTGCTGGACATAGGTCTCCTTTCTAGAATGCCATGACGAACGGTCTTGGTCGTTGAATCTTTGTAATTTTTAGGTGGTGTTTGATGGACTTTGCAGATCCCTCAATCATATTATTCTAAAGTAAATAAACAAATACTGATGTACAGAGCAAACTCATGAGTATTCATTGTTTGCCATGCAATATTGTACTTAAGTATTACTATTACTAACAAGAAAATTGAATGAACCAAACCAATTACTTTTTAGCTTATTCTTCGGAGCTGATTTCAAATATTTAAACTTATTAATTTTGGGTATAATGCTATTTATTTAAATCAATGAATTATATTGTGTATCATAAAACTCAAGACAGTTCTGTAGCCACCCAAAACAGGTAGGTTACATGAATAATAGGTAAATAGTTTTAAACTTATAACTCACTTTCTGCAAGGACAACATCTGCCGCTGAAGATTTGGTGTCAGCTGAATCCGCAGGCTTATTGTTTTAGTTCAGCAAATATTGTACGATGGAAATGGTTCTAAAACATTGTTTTTCAAAGTCTGTGCTCTTGGTACTCTTCGTTGTCTGAAATGTTAATTTTATTTTATATATGAAATCATAGGTACCTATTCATTGTACATTCTCTCCGATTTTTTTTAAATCTTTTATCAAGTATAATTTTATATATATACCTATACCTATGCTCTAATTTTGAATTAAGTATTTATTATTTAATTAATTATCCAAGTGCAATCGTTTAATTGTGAGAATACAATGAACTTAGAAGTGTATGCTTGCATAATTATTTCTTAATGTTTACAAACTCAAGTCCGCAGATACACACTTGTAGGTACCTACAGAAAAAGCAAAGATCAAGCAGCTTGCTTTCTATGTTGCTGTTACCCTATGTTATAAAATAAAAGGATTAGGTATATTGAGTTCAGGTTGAAATAGGTAAGTATGTGAAGTTATATTGAATTGATTGAAGTAAATAAAGACTTTTCTATCTATATTATAAATTATACTATCTATATTAGGTACCTAAGGTAGGAAAACATGACTCCTATGAATGGAAATTGAAATTTTCTAGACCTATGATCATAGACATATACTACTTATGACCGAAAATAGAGAATACAATTGGAATTAACTTACAGATTTTCTTTTATGCTCATGCACTTTAATCTAAGTAAGTATAGTTGCTGGCTTCTTTAATTTCTTTTATCACTGTTGATATCGTAACAGAATCAAAAGTTTTTTGTATCGCTTGTCATCTGTTTGTGTATACCTACAAATCCTACTCTATTTATCCGACTATTTTATTGAGACAAGCAAGTTGTAAAGTATTTACTTATCAAAATGAAAAAACTACTTTGGTAAAATAAAATTATCCAATAAACTCCAATCTAACCTCAAAATTCCAACATTGCTTAATCCTAGGGTTTCCACATGGAAGAAGGGTTTCCAGTTCCAACAAAAAAAGTAAAATGTCATTCGTACATTCAATTTCATTTTTTATTTATTGCATTTGTGGTTAATTATCATTCGAAGATTCATACCGCATCAAATATCAGAGAATTTTCATTTCTTTTTTTTTAAATCTCTAAAAAAAATGTTTGACCAGGCAACACCGATTATATACCGGGGATTTCAAACGCCTACAAACCCCTACAACCCCTAGAAACCCATACAACCCCTACAAACCCCTACAACCCCTACAAACCCCTAAAAAACCCCTACAACCACTACAACCTCTACATACTATGGCATGTGATTATAAGTTTTCTTGCGTGCAAATACTATAAAATAGTATAAAAAAAAAACCTAACAACCTACCGAGGACCTGTGATAAGAAGTTTTTTTTGTGTAGGTAATTTGTTTGTTTTTTGTTCGATATTTTTCATTGAGGCGCGAGCTGCAAGCAGCTCGCGTGGTAATAAAAAAAAAAAAAAACTTATAGTCAAATTTCTGATTTGAAATTCCAACTTTTTTTTTATTGTTATCACCCAAAAAATGGAAGAAATCGTTTTGACCGGGAAACAGCTCTTTGATACTGGTAACGGTTCAGTGTGGATTTCCTCTGCAGTACCGCATCAAATTCTAATCCATACTATCATAATTTATAATATTTTCATGTTTTTGGGGAAAATCTCGGAAATTACCCGGAAAATGGGGATTTTTTTTTAACCGGGCAACATTTTTCATCGTTTTACACAATGGCCCCATACAAGTTGTCCGGCTCGGGTGTTGCCAACAGCCTCATTTTTCACTTGGAAAATTTCAGCTTTTTACAAAATGGCCGCCACAGCGTCCGCCATCTTTTATTTTGAAAAAACGAATAGAATGTCAAAGATGAAACAGTGCACTGGCAACATTTCTGCATAAACAGAATTGCCATATGGCAACTTTGGTAGAAGGAAACTTGAGCTCGTAATCGAGTCGGACCCGAAAATTTCACTACTCGCATGCTCCCAGTGTTGCCAACTCACTGCAACCAAAATAGTCAAAAGTGACTCACATGGTCCTTTTCTTCAAGATTAAATCAAATTTTGATTCAAAATACCATTATTTATACTTTTTACATTTTGAGGAAAATCTGGGAAATTACCCAAAAAATGTTGAAAAATTTATTACCTGGCAATACTTTTTGTCATTCTACACAACCGCCCCATACAAGTCTTCCAGCTCGGGTGTTGCCAAAAGCCTCATTTTACAGTTGTAAAATTCAGAAAATTTCGTCTTTTTACAAAATGGCCGCCACAGCGTCCGCCATTTTGAATTTCGAAAAAACTAATAAAATATGTAATATGGAGCAGTTCAGTGGCAACATTTTTGCATACTCAGAATTTGCGCATGGCAACTTTCGTAATGGAAAAATAAGGAAAGTAGCCGAGTCAAGCCCGAAAATTACAAAGTTCACCCGATCCCAGTGTTGCCAGCTGAGGGCGACAAAAATGGTCAAATGTCATTGACACGATTCTCTTCTTCAAGTCTTCAACAAATTTTGATTCAAAATGTCATTATTTCTTTTTTTTACATTTTTAGGAAAATCTCGAAAAATACCCGAAAAATGGAGAATTTTTTAATACCAAGCAATACTTTTAGTCATTTTACACAACCGCTCCATACAACTATTCCGGCTCGGGTGTTGCCAACAGCCTCATTTTCCAGTTGTAAAATTCAGAAAATTTCGTCTTTTTACAAAATGGCCACCACAGCGTCCGACATTCTGAATTTCGAAAAAACAAATAGAATGTCCAAGATGAAACAGTTCAGTGGCAACACTTGTGCATACTCAGAATTGGCGCATGGCAACTTTCGTAGTGGGAAAAAAAGGAAAGTAGCCGAATTGGGCCCAAAAATAACACCTTTGCCTGCTCCCAGTGTTGCCAGCTCAGAGCGACCAAAATGGTCAAATGTCATTCACATGGACATCCTGAACGACACCTCATCAAATTTTGATTTAAATTGTTTTTTTTTTAATTTTTATGTTTTTGGGGAAAATCTCGGAAAATACCCAGAAAATGGGGATTTTTTTTAAACCAGGCAACACTTTTCATTGTTATACACAATAGCCCCTTACAAGTTGTCCGGCTAGGGTGTTGCCAACAGCCTCATTTTTCACTTGGAAAATTTTGAAAATTTCGTCATTTTACAAAATGGCCGCCAAATTGTCCGTATTCAAAAATTTCAAAAAACGTATAGTTTTCCCATATTGAGCATTTCACCGACAAGGTTTCTGCATAAACAAAATTTGAATTTGGAAACTTTCGTAGAAGGAATCTAGAGCTCGCGTAAGAGTCGGGCCCAAAAATAAAAAAGTTTGCTTGATCCCAGTGTTGCCAGCTGAGGGGAACGAAAATAGTCAAATGTCATTCGCATGAAGCTTCTAAACGATACCTCATCAAAGTTTTATTCAAATTGTAATTTTTTTTAATTTACATGTTTTTGGGGAAAATCTCGGAAAATACCCGGAAAATGGGGTTTTTTTTTTAACCAGGCAACACTTTTCATCGTTTTACACAATAGTCCAATACAAGTTGTCCGGCTAGGGTGTTGCCAACAGCCTCATTTTTCACTTGGAAAATTTTGAAAATTTCGTCATTTTACAAAATGGCCGCCAAATTGACCATATTCAAAAATTTCAAAAAACGTATAGTTTTCCCATATTAAGCAGTTCACCGACAAGGTTTCTGCATAAACAAAATTTGAATTTGGAAACTTTCGTAGAAGGAATCTAGAGCTCGCGTAAGAGTCGGGCCCAAAACTTAAAAAGTTTGCTTTTTCCCAGTGTTGCCAAATTGAAAGCGACAAAAATGGTCAAATGTCATTCGCATGGACCTTTTAAACGATACCACATCAAATTTTGATTCAAAATGTCAATATTTCTAATTTTCACTTTTTTGGGGAAAATCTCGGAAATTACCCGAAAAATGGGGAAAATTTTCTAGCCAGGCAACACTATTCATCGTTCTACACAATCGCCCCATACAAGTCGTCCGGCTCGGGTGTTGCCAAATGCCTCATTTTTCACATGGAAAATTTTGAAAATTTTGTCTTTTTACAATATGGCCGCCAAATAGTCCGTATTCAAAAATTTCAAAAAACGTATAGTTTTCCCATATTAAGCAGTTCACCGACAAGGTTTCTGCATAAACAAAATTTAAATTTGGAAACTTTCGTAGAAGGAATCTAGAGCTCGCGTAAAAGTCGGGCCCAAAAATAAAAAAAGTTCGCCTGATTCCAGTGTTGCCAGCTGACGGGGACAAAAATGGTCAAATGTCATTTGCATGGACCTTTTCAACGATACCACATCAAATTTTGATTCAAAATGTCAATATTTCTAATTTTCACCTTTTTGGGGAAAATCTCGGAAATTACCCGAAAAATGGGGAAAATTTTCTCGCCAGGCAACACTCTTCACCGTTCTACACGACCGCCCCATACATGTCGTCCGGCTCGGGTGTTGCCAACAGCGTCATTTTCGGGTTGGAAAATTTGGAAAATTTTTGCTTTTTACAAAATGGCCGCCATAGCATCCGCCATTTTGAATTTCGAAAAAGCCGTACTTACACGTCATTCTACAGGATACTGGCAATTATTGAAGCAAAACAGATTCACCGTACGCCAATGTTGCCAGAACAAAGCACCCCGCCAAAGTGGAGTATGAAAATCGGTAAAATTCAAAGTCAAATTCCGAAGCCACCATCTTTTTTTTTTTTTTTTTTTTTCAATTTTTTTTAATTTTTTCCCCCCCTCTTTCTACCCTCCCATTTTGAAAACCCTACCTGTAACCGTTTAGGAGATGTCAAATCTGACAGCTGTCATCTTGGTTTTTTCGAAATGTCATTGCCTAATTCCTGGTGAGATTCACCCCCCCGTAACTTCCCCCAAACATACCCCCCCCCTAAACCGACTCCTTCTAGGAGAACAAACATGTCAATCAGTGAGTCACCGTTATTTAGCTTTATATTATATAGACTAGATTTTGCGTGCGGCGCGAGCTGCATGCAGCTCGCGTGAGGTTATCGTTGCTGTTGTAATTTGTTATAAGCCCCTAAATCTTACAAGACCCTAAAAAAACCCCTACAAACCTACAAACCCCTACAAACCTACAAACCCCTACAAACCCCTACAATCCCCTACAACCCCTACAAACCCCAACAAACCCCTACAACCCCTAGAAACCCCTACCAACCCCTACAAACCCCTACAACCCCTAAAAACCCCTACAACCCCTAGAAACCCCTACAAACCCCTACAAACCCCTACAACCCCTACAAACCCCTACAACCCCTAAAAACCCCTACAACCCCTAGAAACCCCTACAAACCCCTACAAACCCCTACAACCCCTACAAACCCCTACAACCCCTAAAAACCCCTACAAACCCCTACAAACCCCTACAACCCCTAAAAACCCCTACAAACCCCTACAAACCCCTACAAACCCCTACAAACCCCTACAAACCCCTACAACCCCTACAAACCCCTACAAACCCCTACAACCCCTACAAACCCCTACAAACCCCTACAACCCCTAAAAACCCCTACAACCCCTAGAAACCCCTTCAAACCCCTACAAACCCCTACAAACCCCTACAACCCCTACAAACCCCTACAAACCCCTACAACCCCTAAAAACCCCTACAAACCCCTACAAACCCCTAAAAACCCCTACAAACCCCTACAAACCCCTACAAACCCCTACAAACCCAACAAACCCCTACAAACCCCTACAACCCCTACAAACCCCTACAAACCCTACAAACCCCTACAAACCCCTACAAACCCCTACAAATCCCTACAAACCCCTACAACCCCTACAAACCCCTACAAACCCCTACAACCCCTACAAACCCCTACAACCCCTAAAAACCCCTACAAACCCCTACAAACCCCTACAACCCCTAAAAACCCCTACAAACCCCTACAAACCCCTACAAACCCCTACAACCCCTACAAACCCCTACAAACCCCTACAACCCCTACAAACCCCTACAAACCCCTACAACCCCTAGAAACCCCTACAAACCCCTACAAACCCCTACAACCCCTAAAAACCCCTACAACCCCTAGAAACCCCTTCAAACCCCTACAACCCCTACAAACCCCAACAAACCCCTACAACCCCTAGAAACCCCTACCAACCCCTACAAACCCCTACAACCCCTAAAAACCCCTACAACCCCTAGAAACCCCTACAAACCCCTACAAACCCCTACAACCCCTACAAACCCCTACAACCCCTAAAAACCCCTACAAACCCCTACAAACCCCTACAACCCCTAAAAACCCCTACAAACCCCTACAAACCCCTACAAACCCCTACAAACCCCTACAAACCCCTACAACCCCTACAAACCCCTACAAACCCCTACAACCCCTACAAACCCCTACAAACCCCTACAACCCCTAAAAACCCCTACAACCCCTAGAAACCCCTTCAAACCCCTACAAACCCCTACAAACCCCTACAACCCCTACAAACCCCTACAAACCCCTACAACCCCTAAAAACCCCTACAAACCCCTACAAACCCCTAAAAACCCCTACAAACCCCTACAAACCCCTACAAACCCCTACAAACCCAACAAACCCCTACAAACCCCTACAACCCCTACAAACCCCTACAAACCCTACAAACCCCTACAAACCCCTACAAACCCCTACAAATCCCTACAAACCCCTACAACCCCTACAAACCCCTACAAACCCCTACAACCCCTACAAACCCCTACAACCCCTAAAAACCCCTACAAACCCCTACAAACCCCTACAACCCCTAAAAACCCCTACAAACCCCTACAAACCCCTACAAACCCCTACAACCCCTACAAACCCCTACAAACCCCTACAACCCCTACAAACCCCTACAAACCCCTACAACCCCTAGAAACCCCTACAAACCCCTACAAACCCCTACAACCCCTAAAAACCCCTACAACCCCTAGAAACCCCTTCAAACCCCTACAAACCCCTACAAACCCCTACAACCCCTACAAACCCCTACAAACCCCTACAACCCCTAAAAACCCCTACAAACCCCTACAAACCCCTAAAAACCCCTACAAACCCCTACAAACCCCTACAAACCCCTACAAACCCCTACAAACCCCTACAACCCCTAAAAACCCCTACAAACCCTTACAAACCCCTACAACCCCTAAAAACCCCTACAAACCCCTACAAACCCCTACAAACCCCTACAACCCCTACAAACCCCTACAAACCCCTACAACCCCTACAACCCCTACAAACCCCTACAAACCCCTACAACCCCAACAAATCCCTACATACTATGGCATGAAATTAGAAGTTTTCTTGCGTACAGATACTATAAAATGGTATAAAAAAAAAACCTAACAACCTACCGAGGACCTGTGTATACCATGGCATGTGATTAGAAGTTTTCTTGTAAACAAATACGATCAAATAGTATAAAAAAAAAACCTAACAACCTACCGAGGACCTGTGATTAGAAGTTTTCTTGTGTTGGTAATTTGTTTATTTTTCATTGAGGCGCGAGCTGCAAGCAGCTCGCGTGGCAAAAAACAGAAAAAAAAAATTCTTCAAGTCATATTTCTGACTAAATTTCTCCAAGTCCTATCGAGGTTTGATGGGTGCGCGAGCTGCAAGCAGCTCGCGTGAGGTTATCGTTGCTGTTGTAATAAATTAGAACCCTTACGAAAACTTACAACCCCTACAAACCCCTACAACCCCTACAACCCCTACAAACCCCTACAAACCCCTAGAAACCCCTAAAAACCCCTACAACCCCTACAAACCCCTACAAGCCCTACAAACCCCTAGAAACCCCTACAAACCCCTACAAACCCCTACAACCCCTACAAACCCTACAAACCCCTACAAACCCCTACAAACCCCTACAACCCCTACAAACCCCTACAACCCCTAGAAACCCCTTCAAACCCCTACAAACCCCTACAAACCCCTACAACCCCTACAAACCCCTACAAACCCCTACAAACCCCTACAAACCCCTACAACCCGTACAAAACCCTACAAACCCCTACAATCCCTACAAATCCCTACAAACCCCTACAACCCCTACAAACCCCTACAAACCCCTGAAAACCACTACAACCCCTACAAACCCCTACAAACCTACAAACCCCTACAAACCCCTACAAACCCCTACAAACCCCTACAACCCCTACAAAACCCTACAAACCCCTACAACCCCTACAAACCCCTACAAACCCCTAAAAACCACTACAACCCCTACAAACCCCTACAAACCTACAAACCCCTACAAACCCCTACAAACCTACAAACCCCTACAACCCCTACAAAGCCCTACAAACCCCTAGAACCCCAACAAATCCCTACATACTATGGCATGAAATTAGAAGTTTTCTTGCGTACAGATACTATAAAATAGTATAAAAAAAAAACCTAACAACCTACCGAGGACCTGTGTATACCATGGCATGTGATTAGAAGTTTTCTTGTAAACAAATACGATCAAATAGTATAAAAAAAAAACCTAACAACCTACCGAGGACCTGTGATTAGAAGTTTTCTTGTGTTGGTAATTTGTTTATTTTTCATTGAGGCGCGAGCTGCAAGCAGCTCGCGTGGCAAAAAACGGAAAAAAAAAATTCTTCAAGTCATATTTCTGACTAAATTTCTCCAAGTCCTTTCCCTACTCTGCAATACCGCATCAAATTGTAATCCATACTGTCATAATTTATATTATTTTCATGTTTTTGCGGAAAATCTCGGAAAATACCCGGAAAATGGTGATTTTTCTTTCACCAGGCAACACTTTTTGTCATTCTAAACAACCGCCCCATACAAGTTGTCCGGCTCGGGAGTTGCCAACAGCCTCATTTTTCACTTGGAAAATTTGGAAAATTTCTTATTTTTACAAAATGGCCGCCACAGCGACCGCCATCTTTTATTTTGAAAAAACGAATAGAATATTAAAGATGAAGCAGTGCACTGGCAACATTTCTGCATAAACAGAATTGCCATATGGCAACTTTGGTAGAAGGAAACTTGAACTCGTAGCCGAGTCGGACCCGAAAATTTCACTACTCGCATGCTCCCAGTGTTGCCAACTCACTGCAACCAAAATAGTCAAAAGTCACTCACATGGTCCTCTTCTTCAAGTCTACATCAAATTTTGATTCAAAATACCATTTTTTTTTTTTTTTACATTTTATGGAAAATCTCGGAAAATACCCGGAAAATGGAGATTTTTTTTTCACCAGGCAATACTTTTCATCTTTTTACACAATGGCCTTATACAACATGTCCGGCTCGGGTGTTGCCAACAGCCTCATTTTTCACTTGCAAAATTTGGAAAATTTCTGCTTTTTACAAAATGGCCGCCACAGCGTCCGCCATTTTGAATTTCAAAAAATCAATAATTTTCCCATATGGAACATATCAGTGGCAACACTTGTGCATACTCAGAATTTGCGCATGACAACTTTCGTAGTGGAAAAATAAGGAAAGTAGCCGAGTCGGGCCCAAAAATTACAAAGTTCGCCTAATCCCAGTGTTGCCAGCTGAGGGGAACGAAAATGGTCAAATGTCATTTGCATGGACATTTTCAACGATACTACATCAAATTTTGATATAAAATGTCATTATTTCTACTTTTCACTTTTTTGAGGAAAATCTCGGAAATTACCCGAAAAATGGGGAAAATTTTCTCGCCAGGCAACACTCTTTACTGTTCTACACAACCGCCCCATACAAGTCTTCCGGCTCGGGTGTTGCCAACAGCCTCATTTTCCAGTTGTAAAATTCAGAAAATTTCGTCTTTTTACAAAATGGCCGCCACAGCATCCGCCATTTTGAATTTCGAAAAAACGAATTAAATAACCAAGATGGAGAAGTTCAGTGGCAACACTTGTGCATACTCAGAATTTGCGCATGGCAACTTTCGTAGTGGAAAAAAAAGGAAAGTAGCCGAGTTGGGCCCAAAAAGAACACCTTCGCCTGCTCCCAGTGTTGCCAGCTAAGAGCGACTAAAATGGTCAAATATCATTCGCATGGACCTCCTGAACGACACCTCATCAAATTTTGATTCAAATTGTATTTTTTTTAATTTTCATGTTTTTGGGGAAAATCTCGGAAAATACCCGGAAAATGGGGAATTTTTTTTCACCAGGCAACACTTTTCATCGTTTTACACAATGGCCCCATACAAGTCGTCCGGCTCGGGTGTTGCCAACAGCCTCATTTTTCACTTGAAAAATTTTGAAAATTTCGTAATTTTACAAAATGGCCGCCAAATTGACCATATTCAAAAATTTCAAAAAACGTATAGTTTTCCCATATTAAGCAGTTCACCGACAAGGTTTCTGCATAAACAAAATTTGAATTTGGAAACTTTCGTAGAAGGAATCTAGAGCTCGCGTAAGAGTCGGGCCCAAAACTTAAAAAGTTTGCTTTTTCCCAGTGTTGCCAAATTGAAAGCGACAAAAATGGTCAAATGTCATTCGCATGGACTTTTTAAACGATACCTCATCAAATTTTGATTCAAAATGTCAATATTTCTAATTTTCACTTTTTTGGGGAAAATCTCGGAAATTACCCAAAAAATGGGGAAAATTTTCTAGCCAGGCAACACTCTTCATCGTTCTACACAACCGCCCCATACAAGTCGTCCGGCTCGGGTGTTGCCAAATGCCTCATTTTTCACATGGAAAATTTTGAAAATTTTGTCTTTTTACAATATGGCCGCCAAATTGTCCGTATTCAAAAATTTCAAAAAACGTATAGTTTTCCCATATTAAGCAGTTCACCGACAAGGTTTCTGCATAAACAAAATTTAAATTTGGAAACTTTCGTAGAAGGAATCTAGAGCTCGCGTAAAAGTCGGGCCCAAAAATAAAAAAAGTTCGCCTGATTCCAGTGTTGCCAGCTGAGGGGGACGAAAATGGTCAAATGTCATTCGCATGGACCTTTTCAACGATACTGCATCAAATTTTGATTAAAAATGTCATTATTTCTACTTTTCACCTTTTTGGGGAAAATCTGGGAAATTACCCGAAAAATGGGGAAAATTTTCTCGCCAGGCAACACTCTTCACCGTTCTACACGACCGCCCCATACAAGTCTTCCGGCTCGGGTGTTGCCAACAGCGTCATTTTCGGGTTGGAAAATTTGGAAAATTTTTGCTTTTTACAAAATGGCCGCCACAGCGTCCGCCATTTTGAATTTCGAAAAAGCCGTACTTACACGTCATTCTACAGGATACTGGCAATTATTGAAGCAAAACAGATTCACCGTACGCCAATGTTGCCAGAACAAAGCACCCCGCCAAAGTGGAGTCTGAAAATGGCAAATTTTCAATGTCCAATTCCGAAGACGCCACCTTTTTTTTTTTTTTTTTTTTTTAAATTTTTTAAATTTTTTCCCCCCCTCTTTCGAGTCTACCACTTTAGAAAACCCTACCTAGCACCGCTTGGGAGCTGTCAAATCTGACAGCTGTCATTTCGAAAAATTCAAAATTCGAATCCGACACTTCTGGTGAGATTGACCCCCCCTAAACTTCCCCCAAACATACCCCCCCCCTAAACCGACTCCTTCTAGGAGAACAAACATGTCAATCAGTCACCGTTATTTAGCTTTATAATATATAGACTAGATTTTGCGTGCGGCGCGAGCTGCATGCAGCTCGCGTGTGGTTTTGTTGCTGTTGTAATTGTAACAAACCCCTACTTGTCCCTACTAACCCCTACAAACCCCTAAAAACCCCTACAAACCCCTACAAACCCCTACAAACCCCTACAACCCCTAAAAACCCCTACAAACCCCTACAAACCCCTACAAACCCCTACAACCCCTACAAACCCCTAAAAACCCCTACAAACCCCTACAAACCACTACAAACCCCTACAACCCCTAAAAACCCCTACAAACCCCTACAAACCCCTACAAACCCTACAAACCCTACAAACCTACAAACCCCTACAACCCCTACAAACCCCTACAAACCCCTACAACCCCTACAAACCCCTACAAACCCCTACAAACCCCTACAACCCCTACAAACCCTACAAACCCCTACAAACCCCTACAAACCCCTACAAACCCCTACAAACCCCTACAACCCCTAAAACCCCTACAAACCCCTACAAACCCCTACAACCCCTAAAAACCCCTACAAACCCCTACAACCCCTAAAAACCCCTACATTCTCTACAAACCCCTACAACCCCTACAAACCCCTACAACCCCTACAAACCCCTACAACCCCTACAAACCCCTACAAACCCCTACAAACCCCTACAACCCCTAAAAACCCCTACAAACCCCTACAAACCCCTACAAACCCCTACAACCCCTACAACCCCTACAAACCCCTACAACCCCTACAAACCCCTACAAACCCCTACAAACCTCTAAAAACCCCTAAAAACCCCTACAAACCCCTACAAACCCCTAAAAACCCCTACAAACCCCTACAACCCCTAGAAACCCCTACAACCCCTACAAACCCCTACAATCCCCTACAACCCCTAAAAATCCCTACAAACCCCTACAAACCCCTAAAAACCCCTACAACCCCTAAAAACCCCTACAAACCCCTACAAACCCCTAAAAACCCCTACAACCCCTAAAAACCCCTACAAACCCCTACAAACCCCTACAAACCCCTACAACCCCTACAACCCCTAGAAACCCCTACAAACCCCTACAAACCCCTACAACCCCTAGAAACCCCTAAAAATCCCTACAAACCCCTACAAACCCCTACAACCCCTAAAAACCCCTAAAAACCCCTACAAATCCCAACAAACTCCTACAAACCCCTACAACCCCTACAAACCCCTACAAACCCCTACAACCCCTAAAAACCCCTACAAACCCCTACAAACCCCTACAAACCCCTACAACCCCTACAAACCCCTACAACCCCTACAAACCCCTACAAACCCCTAAAAACCCCTACAACCCCTACAAACCCCTACAAACCCCTAAAAACCACTACAACCCCTACAAACCCCTACAAACCTACAAACCCCTACAAACCCCTACAAACCCCTACAACCCCTAAAAACCCCTACAAACCCCTACAAACCCCTACAAACCCCTACAACCCCTAGAAACCCCTACAACCCCCTACAAACCCCTACAAACCCCTACAACCCCTACAACCCCTAGAAACCCCTACAAACCCCTACAACCCCTAGAAACCCCTAAAAATCCCTACAAACCCCTACAAACCCCTACAACCCCTAAAAACCCCTAAAAACCCCTACAAACCCCAACAAACCCCTACAACCCCTACAAACCCCTACAAACCCCTACAACCCCTACAAACCCCTACAACCCCTAAAAATCCCTACAAACCCCTACAAACCCCTACAACCCCTAAAAACCCCTACAAACCCCTACAAACCCCTACAACCCCTACAAACCCCTACAACCCCTACAAACCCCTACAAACCCCTACAAACCCCTAAAAACCCCTACAACCCCTACAAACCCCTACAAACCCCTACAACCCCTAGAAACCCCTACAACCCCCTACAAACCCCTACAAACCCCTACAACCCCTACAACCCCTAGAAACCCCTACAAACCCCTACAACCCCTAGAAACCCCTAAAAATCCCTACAAACCCCTACAAACCCCTACAACCCCTAAAAACCCCTAAAAACCCCTACAAACCCCAACAAACCCCTACAACCCCTACAAACCCCTACAAACCCCTACAACCCCTAAAAACCCCTACAAACCCCTACAAACCCCTACAACCCCTACAAACCCCTACAACCCCTACAAACCCCTACAAACCCCTACAAACCCCTAAAAACCCCTACAACCCCTACAAACCCCTACAAACCCCTAAAAACCACTACAACCCCTACAAACCCCTACAAACCTACAAACCCCTACAAACCCCTACAAACCCCTACAAACCCCTACAAACCCCTACAACCCCTACAAACCCCTACAAACCCCTACAAACCCCTACAACCCCTAAAAACCCCTACAAACCCCTACAACCCCTACAAACCCCTACAAACCCCTACAACCCCTACAAACCCCTACAAACCCCTACAACCCCTACAAACCCCTACGAACCCCTACAAACCCCTAAAAACCCCTACAAACCCCTACAAACCCCTACAACCCCTAGAAACCCCTACAACCCCTACAAACCCCTACAAACCCCTACAACCCCTAAAAATCCCTACAAACCCCTACAAACCCCTAAAAACCCCTACATCCCCTAAAAACCCCTACAAACCCCTACAAACCCCTAAAAACCCCTACAACCCCTAAAACCCCCACAAACCCCTACAAACCCCTACAAACCCCTACAACCCCTACAACCCCTAGAAACCCCTACAAACCCCTACAACCCCTAGAAACCCCTAAAAATCCCTACAAACCCCTACAAACCCCTACAACCCCTACAAACCCCTACAAACCCCTACAAACCCCTACAAACCCCTACAACCCCTAAAAACCCCTACAACCCCTACAAACCCCTAAAATCCCCTACAACCCCTACAAACCCCTACAACCCTTACAAACCCCTACAAACCCCTACAAACCCCTACAAACCCCTTTGACCCCTACAACCTCTACATACTATGGCATTTGATTAGAAGTTTTTTTGCGTGCAAAAACTATGAAATAGTATTAAAAAAAAAACCTAACAACCTACCGAGGACCTGTGTATACTATGGCATGTGATTAGATTTTTTTTTTGTGTAGGTAATTTGTTTGTTTTTTGTTCGATATTTTTCATTGAGGCGCGAGCTGCAAGCAGCTCGCGTGGTAATAAAACAAAAAAAAAATCTCAAAGTCAAATTTCTGAATTGAAATTCCAACTTTTTTTATATTGTTATTACTCAATAAATGGAGGAAATCGTTTTGACCGGGAAACAGCTCTTGATACTGGTAACGGTTCAGTATGGATTTCCTCTGCAATACCGCATCAAATTGTAATCCATACTGTCATAATTTATATTATTTTCATGTTTTTGCGGAAAATCTCGGAAAATTCCCGGAAAATGGTGATTTTTCTTTCACCAGGCAACACTTTTTGTCATTCTAAACAACCGCCTCATACAAGTTGTCCGGCTCGGGAGTTGCCAACAGCCTCATTTTTCACTTGGAAAATTTGGAAAATTTCATATTTTTACAAAATGGCCGCCACAGCGACCGCCATCTTTTATTTTGAAAAAACGAATAGAATATTAAAGATGAAGCAGTGCACTGGCAACATTTCTGCATAAACAGAATTGCCATATGGCAACTTTGGTAGAAGGAAACTTGAACTCGTAGCCGAGTCGGACCCGAAAATTTCACTACTCGCATGCTCCCAGTGTTGCCAACTCACTGCAACCAAAATAGTCAAAAGTCACTCACATGGTCCTCTTCTTCAAGTCAACATCAAATTTTGATTCAAAATACCATTTTTTTTTTTTTTACATTTTATGGAAAATCTCGGAAAATACCCGAAAAATGGGGATTTTTTTTTAACCAGGCAACACTTTTCATCGTTTTACACAACGGCTCCATACAAGTTGTCCAGCTCGGGTGTTGCCAAAAGCCTCATTTTCCAGTTGTAAAATTCAGAAAATTTCATCTTTTTACAAAATGGCCGCCACAGCGTCCGCCATCTTTTATTTTGAAAAAACGAATAGAATGTCAAAGATTAAGCAGGGCACTGGCCACATTTCTGCATAAACAGAATTGCCATATGGCAACATTGGTAAAAGGAAACTTGAGCTCGTAGCCGAGTCGGACCTGAAAATTTCACTACTCGCATGCTCCCAGTGTTGCCAACTCAATGCAACCAAAATAGTCAAAAGTCACTCTCATGGTCCTCTCCTTCAAGTCTACATCAAATTTTGATTCAAAATACCATTTTTTTTTTTTTTTACATTTTATGGAAAATCTCGGAAAATACCCGGAAAATGGGGTTTTTTTTAAAACCAGGCAACACTTTCTATTGTTTTACACAATGGCCCAATACAAGTCATCCGGCTCGGGTGTTGCCAACAGCCTCATTTTTCACTTGGAAAATTTTGAAAATTTCGTCTTTTTACAAAATGGCCGCCACAGCGTCCGCCATTTTGAATTTCGAAAAACCAATAATTTTCCCATATGGAGCAGTTCAGTGGCAACACTTGTGCATACTCGGAATTTGCGTATGGCAACTTTCGTAGTGGAAAAATAAGGATAGTAGCCGAGTCGGGCGCAAAAATAAAAAAAGTTCGCCTGATTCCAGTGTTGCTAGCTGACGGGGACAAAAATGGTCAAATGTCATTCGCATGGACCTTTTCAACGATACCACATCAAATTTTGATTCAAAATGTAAATATTTCTAATTTTCACCTTTTTGGGGAAAATCTCGGAAATTACCCGAAAAATGGGGAAAATTTTCTTGCCAGGCAACATTCTTCACCGTTCTACACAACCGCCCCATACAAGTTCTCAGGCTCGGGTGTTGCCAACAGCGTCATTTTCGGGTTGGAAAATTTGGAAAATTTTTGCTTTTTACAAAATGGCCGCCACAGCGTCCGCCATTTTGAATTTCGAAAAAATGAATAATATAATTAATATGGAGCAGTTCAATGGCAACACTTGTGCATACTCCGAATTCACGCATGGCAACTTTCGTAGTGGAAAAATATGGGAAGTAGCCGAGTCGGGCCCAAAACTTAAAAAGTTTGCTTTTTCCCAGTGTTGCCAAATTGAAAGCGACAAAAATGGTCAAATGTCATTTGCATGGACCTTTTAAACGATACCACATCAAATTTTGATTCAAAATGTCGTTATTTCTACTTTTCACCTTTTTGGGGAAAATCTAGGAAATTACCCGAAAAATGGGGAAAATTTTCTCGCCAGGCAACACTCTTCACCGTTCTACACGACCGCTCTATACAAGTCGTCCGAATCGGGTGTTGCCAACAGCGTAATTTTCGGGTTGGAAAATTTGGAAAATTTTTGCTTTTTACAAAATGGCCGCCACAGCGTCCGCCATTTTGAATTTCGAAAAAGCCGTACTTACACGTCATTCTACAGGATACTGGCAATTATTGAAGCAAAACAGATTCACCGTACGCCAATGTTGCCAGAACAAAGCACCCCGCCAAAGTGGAGTCTGAAAATGGCAAAATTTCAAAGAGCTATTCCCACGTCGCCATTATGTTTTTTTTTTTTTTTTTATTTTTTTTTTTAATTTTTCCTGCTCCTCTATAGGATGCACCACTTTTGAAAACCCTACCTAGCACCGCTTGGGAGCTGTCAAATCTGACAGCTGTCATTTCGAAAAATTCAAAATTCGAATCCGACACTTCTGTTCACTTTTACCCCCCCTAAACTTCCCCCATACAAACCCCCCCCCTAAACCGACTCCTTCTAGGAGAACAAATATGTCAATCAGTCACCGTTATTTAGCTTTATAATATATAGACTAGATGGAGCGTGGTGCGCGAGCTGCAAGCAGCTCGCGTGTTGCTGCTGGCTTACAAGGGGTTAAAAAAAAAAATTAAAAAAAAAAAATTTCGACAAAATTCTACAAGTCTTTTTTAGTTCAAAATTTTTCAGAGTCCTTTTGAGGGAAAAGGTGCGCGAGCTGCAAGCAGCTCGCGTCTGGCTGTTGGTTTAAAAGGGGTTAAAAAAACAATTTAAAAAAAAAAAATCATTAAAATTTTACTAAGTCTTTTTCCAACAAAGATATTTTTTCATTCAACATTTTTCAGAGTCCTTTTGAGGGAATAGGTGCGCGAGCTGCAAGCAGCTCGCGTCTGGCTTTTGGTTTCAAAGGGGTTAAAAAAAAAATTTAAAAAAAAAAAATTTTGAACAAAAAAATTTAATCAAAAAAATTTTCATCAAAATTTCTCTAAGTCTTTTTTCATTCAACATTTTTCAGAGTCCTTTTGAGGGAGAAGGTGCGCGAGCTGCAAGCAGCTCGCGTCTGGCTGTTGGTTTCCAAGGGGTTAAAAAAAAAATTTACAAAAAAAAATTTTTGAACAAAAAATTTAAAAAACTATACCAGGCAACACTTTTCATCATTCTACACAAATCCTCCATACAAGTCACCCCGCTCAGATGTAGCTATATGTCATTTATTTCGACTTGAAAATTGGCAACTTTAAAAGTTGGCCACACCGTCCGCCATCTTTAATTTGTAACAAGTCATAGTTTTTCTATATACTACAGGATACTACAAATGTTTCTGCATCATCAGTTTTTTCATCCCGCGAATTCGGTAGAACAAAGTAACTCCTCAAAGTAGAGTCTGACCCAAAAAATTCGAACATCGCTCGCGCCCAGTGTTGCCAACTCGAAGCAACCGAAATGGTCTTAAGTCATTAGCATGGACATCTTCTTCGATGTTACACCAAATTTTGATTAGAAATGTCATTATTTATAGGATTCACGTTTTTTGGGTAAAATCTCCGAATTTACCCGAAAAGTGGGGAGATTTTTTTTCCCATTAAATACTATTCTGCCTGGCCTACATTCACCCCATACAAACCATCCCGCTCAGGTGTTCCCAACAGCCGATTTTTTCAACTTTAATCTGTTCAATTTCACCAAAAGTTGGCTACACCATCCGCCATCTTGAAAGTTTGACAGCTGATAGTTTTTCTATATACAACAGGATACTACCAATGTTTCTGCATCATCAGTTTTTTCATCCGGCGAATTCGGTAGAACAAAGTAACTCCTCAAAGTAGAGTCTGACCCAAAAATTCGAACTTCGCTCGCGCCCAGTGTTGCCAACTCGAAGCGACCGAAATGGTCGAAAGTCATTCGCATGGACCTTCTATTCGATGTTGCACCAAATTTTGATCAGAAATGTCGTTATTTCTACTTTTCATGTTTTCGGGTAAAATCTCCGAAATTTCCCGAAAAATGGGGAGTTTTTTTTTTCCCATAAAAAACTTTTCATCGTTCCACACGACCGCCCCATACGAACCATCGCGGTCAGGTGTTGCCATCAGTCCCATTTTTCGCTTAAAAAATTTGCCGAATTTGATCATTTCACAAGATGGCCGCCGCGCCATCCGCCATCTTTATTTTTTGACAGCTGATAGTTTTTCCACATACTACAGGACGCTGGCAACGTTTCTGCATCAGCAGTTTCGTCATATGGCAAATTCGGTAGAACAATGTAACTCTTCAAAGTGGGGTCTGAAAACGGCCGAATTTCGAATGCCGATTCCGGGGCGGCCATCTTGTTTTTTTTTTTTTTCAACATTTTTTTTTAAATTTCTCGATACCCTCTTTCGTTCGAGCCATCTCCGAGGTTTCCAGGTGCCACCGTCGCGGAGATACGATTGCCGAAGGCGGCCATCTTGGATTTTTCGAAATTCGGCTCCGACACTTCTGCTCCGATTCGGCCAACTTAAACTTCCCCCATACACACCCCACCCCTAAAACGACTCCTTCTAGGAGAACAATCATGTCAATCAGTCAGTCACCGTTATTTAGCTTTATAGTATATAGACTAGATTTTGCGTGCGGCGCGAGCTGCAAGCAGCTCGCGAGGGGGAGTTTTTAAAAGGGGTTAAAAAAAAAAATTAAAAAAAAAAAATTTTCGACAAAAACTTTTTCGAATAAAATTTCTCTAAGTGTTTTTTCGTTCAAAATTTTTCAGAGTCCTTTTGGGGGAGAAGGTGCGCGAGCTGCAAGCAGCTCGCGTCTGGCTGTTGGTTTCCAAGGGGTTAAAAAAAAATTAAAAAAAAATATTTTGACAAAATTTTACTAAGTCTTTTTCCAACAAAGATATTTTTTCATTCAAAATTTGTCAGAGTCCTTTTGAGGGAGAAGGTGCGCGAGCTGCAAGCAGCTCGCGTCTGGCTGTTGGTTTCAAAGGGGCTAAAAAAAATTTTTTTCAAAAAAAAATTTTGAACAAAAAATTTTCATCAATAAAATTTTCATCAAAATTTCTCTAAGTCATTTTTCCTTCAAAATTTGTCAGAGTCCTTTTGGGGGAGAAGGTGCGCGAGCTGCAAGCAGCTCGCGTCTGGCTGTTGGTTTCCATGGGGTCAAAAAACAAATTTTTCAAAAAAAAAATTTTGAACAAAAAATTTAAAAAACTATACCAGGCAACACTTTTCATCATTCTACACAAACCCTCCATACAAGTCACCCGGCTCAGATGTAGCTATATGCCATTTATTTCGACTTGAAAATTGGCAACATAAAGAGTTGGCTACACCGTCCGCCATCTTTAATTTCTAAGATGTCATAGTTTTTCTATATACTACAGGATACTACCAATGTTTCTGCATCATCAGTTTTTTCATCCGGCGAATTCGGTAGAACAAAGTAACTCCTCAAAGTAGAGTCTGACCCAAAAAATGCGAACATCGCTCGCGCCCAGTGTTGCCAACTCGAAGCGACGAAAATAGTCAAAAGTCATTCGTATGGACCTGTTCTTCGATATTACGCCAAATTTTGATTAGAAATGTCATTATTTATAGGATTCACGTTTTTTGGGTAAAATCTCCGAATTTACCCAAAAAGTGGGGAGTTTTTTTTTCCCATTAAATACTATTCTGCCTGGCCTACATTCGCCCCATACAAACCATCCCGCTCAGGTGTTCCCAACAGCCGATTTTTTCAACTTTAAACTGTTCAATTTCACCAAAAGTTGGCTACACCATCCGCCATCTTGAAAGTTTGACAGCTGATAGTTTTTCTATATACTACAGGATACTACCAATGTTTCTGCATCATCAGTTTTTTCATCCGGCGAATTCGGTAGAACAAAGTAACTCCTCAAAGTAGAGTCTGACCCAAAAATGCGAACATCGCTCGCGCCCAGTGTTGCCAACTCGAAGCGACCAAAATGGTCAAAAGTCATTCGCATGGACCTCCTCTTCGATGTTACATCAAATTTTGATTCGAAATGTCATTATTTCTACTTTTCATGTTTTCGGGTAAAATCTCCGAAATTACCCGAAAAATGGGGAGTTTTTTTTTACCAAAAAAATCTTTTCATCGTTCCACACGACCGCTTCATACGAAACATTGCGCTCAGGTGTTGCCATCAGTCCCATTTTTCGCTTTAAAAATTTGCCGAATTTGATCATTTCACAAGATGGCCGCCGCGCCATCCGCCATCTTTATTTTTTGACAGCTGATAGTTTTTCCACATACTACAGGACGCTAACAACGTTTCTGCATCAGCAGTTTTGCCATGCAGCAAATTCGGTAGAACAATGTAACTCTCCAAAGTGGGGTCTGAAAACGGCCGAATTTCGAACGCCGATTCCGGGGCGGCCATCTTGTTTTTTTTTTTTTTCAACATTTTTTTTTTAATTTCTCGACACCCTCTTTCGTTCGAGCCATCTCCGAGGTTTCCAGCTGCCACCGTCGCGGAGATACGATTGCCGAAGGCGGCCATTTTGGATTTTTCGAAATTCGGCTCCGACACTTCTGCTCCGATTCGGCCAACTTAAACTTCCCCCATACACACCCCACCCCTAAAACGGCTCCTTCTAGGAGAACAATCATGTCAATGAGTCAGTCACCGTAATTTAGCTTTATAGTATATTGACTAGATGGAGCGTGGTGCGCGAGCTGCAAGCAGCTCGCGTGTTGCTGCTGGCTTACAAGGGGTTATAAAAAAAAATCAAAAAAACAATTTCGACAAAAACTTTTTCGAATAAAATTTCTCTAAGTCTTTTTTCGTTCAAAATTTTTCAGAGTCCTTTTGGGGGAGAAGGTGCGCGAGCTGCAAGCAGCTCGCGTCTGGCTGTTGGTTTCCAAGGGGTTAAAAAAAAATTAAAAAAAATATTTTGACAAAATTTTACTAAGTCTTTTTCCAACAAAGATATTTTTTCATTCAAAATTTGTCAGAGTCCTTTTGAGGGAGAAGGTGCGCGAGCTGCAAGCAGCTCGCGTCTGGCTGTTGGTTCGCAAGGGGTTAAAAAAAAATAAAAAAAAAATATTTCCACAAAATTTCTACAAGTCTTTTTTAGTTCAAAATTTTTCAGAGTCCTTTTGAGGGATAAGGTGCGCGAGCTGCAAGCAGCTCGCGTCTGGCTGTTGGTTTCTAAGGGGTTAAAAAAAAAATTAAAAAAAAAAAATTTTGAACAAAAAAATTTCATTAAAAAAATTTTCATCAAAATTTCTCTAAGTCATTTTTCATTCAACATTTTTCAGAGTCCTTTTGAGGGAATAGGTGCGCGAGCTGCAAGCAGCTCGCGTCTGGCTGTTGGTTTCAAAGGGGTTAAAAAAAAAATTTTCAAAAAAAAATTTTGAACAAAAAAATTTCATTAAAAAAATTTTCATCAAAATTTCTCTAAGTCTTTTTTCATTCAACATTTTTCAGAGTCCTTTTGAGGGAGAAGGTGCGCGAGCTGCAAGCAGCTCGCGTCTGGCTGTTGGTTTCCAAGGGGTTAAAAAAAATTAAAAAAAAATATTTTGACAAAATTTTACTAAGTCTTTTTCCAACAAAGATATTTTTTCATTCAAAATTTGTCAGAGTCCGTTTGAGGGAGAAGGTGCGCGAGCTGCAAGCAGCTCGCGTCTGGCTGTTGGTTTCCAAGGGGTTAAAAAAAATTAAAAAAAAATATTTTGACAAAATTTTACTAAGTCTTTTTCCAACAAAGATATTTTTTCATTCAAAATTTGTCAGAGTCCGTTTGAGGGAGAAGGTGCGCGAGCTGCAAGCAGCTCGCGTCTGGCTGTTGGTTTCAAAGGGGTTAAAAAAAAATATTCAAAAAAAAAATTTTGATCAAAAAAATTTCATCAAAAAAATTTTCATCAAAATTTCTCTAAGTCTTTATTCCTTCAAAATTTGTCAGAGTCCTTTTGGGGGAGAAGGTGCGCGAGCTGCAAGCAGCTCGCGTCTGGCTGTTGGTTACCAAGGGTTTCAAAAAAATTTTTCAAAAAAAAAAATTTTAAACAAAAAATTTAAAAAACTATACCAGGCAACACTTTTCATCATTCTACACAAATCCTCCATACAAGTCACCCCGCTCAGATGTAGCTATATGTCATTTATTTCAACTTGAAAATTGGCAACTTTAAGAGTTGGCTACACCATCCGCCATCTTGAATTTCTGACAAGTGGCAATTTTTCTATATACTACAGGATACTACCAATGTTTCTGCATCATCAGTTTTTTCATCCGGCGAATTCGGTAGAACAAAGTAACTCCTCAAAGTAGAGTCTGACCCATAAATTCGAACATCGCTCGCGCCCAGTGTTGCCAACTGGAAGTGACGAAAATAGTCAAAAGTCATTCGTATGGACCTGTTCTTTGATATAACACCAAATTTTGATTAGAAATGTCGTTATTTATAGGGTTCACGTTTTTTGGGTAAAATCTTTGAAATTACCCGAAAAGTGGGGAGTTTTTTTTTTTCGTGCAACACCTTACTACCTGGCCTACATTCGTTCCATACAAACCATTCCGCTCAGGTGTTGCCAACAGCCGATTTTTTCATTTTTAAACTGTTCAATTTCACAAAGAGGTGGCTACACCGTCCGCCATCTTGAATTTCTGACAAGTCAAGGTTTTCCTATATACTACAGGATACTGGCAATGTTTCTGCATCATCAGTTTTTTCATACTTTGAATTCGGTAGAACAAAGACTTTTGAGTTAGTAGGGTCTGACCCAAAAATTCGAACATCGCTCGCGCCCAGTGTTGCCAACTCGAAGCGACTAAAATGGTCAAAACTCATTCGCATGGACCTCCTCTTCGATGTTACATCAAATTTTGAATCAAAATGTCATTATTTCTACTTTTCATGTTTTCGGGTAAAATCTCCGAAATTACCCTAAAAATGGGGAGTTTTTTTTTACCATAAAAAACTTTACATCGTTCCACACGACCGCCCTATACAAACCATTCCGCTCAGGTGTTGCCATCAGTCCCATTTTTCGCTTTAAAAATTTGCCGAATTTGATTATTTCACAAGATGGCCGCCGCGCCATCCGCCATCTTTAATTTTTGACAGATGATAGTTTTTCAACATACTACAGGACGCTGGCAACGTTTCTGCATCAGCAGTTTTGTCATGCAGCGAATTCGGTAGAACAATGTAACTCTCCAAAGTGGGGTCTGAAAACGGCCAAATTTCGAACGCCGATTCCGGGGCGGCCATGTTGGTTTTTTTTTTTTTCAACATTTTTTTTTCAATTTCTCCAGACCCTCTTTCGAATGAGCCATCTCTGAGGTTTCTAGCTGCCACCGTCGCGGAGATGCGTTTGCCGAAGGCGGCCATCTTGGATTTTTCGAAACGTCATTGCCTAATTCCTGGTCACATTTACCCCCCCTACACTTCCCCCAAACATACCCCACCCCTAAAACGGCTCCTTCTAGGAGAACAATCATGTCAATCAGTGAGTCACCGGAATTTAGCTTTATATTATATAGACTAGATGGAGCGTGGTGCGCGAGCTGCAAGCAGCTCGCGAGGGGGAGTTTTTACAAGGGGTTAAAAAAATATTTCGGAAAAAAAAAATTCATCAAAATTTCTCTAAGTCTTTTTCCATTCAAAATTTTTCAGAGTCCTTTTGAGGGAAAAGGTGCGCGAGCTGCAAGCAGCTCGCGTCTGGCTGTTGGTTTAAAAGGGGTTAAAAAAACAATTTAAATAAAAAAAAAATCATTAAAATTTTACTAAGTCTTTTTCCAACAAAGATATTTTTTCATTCAAAATTTGTCAGAGTCCTTTTGGGGGAGAAGGTGCGCGAGCTGCAAGCAGCTCGCGTCTGGCTGTTGGTTTCCAAGGGGTTAAAAAAAAATTAAAAAAAAATATTTTGACAAAATTTTACTAAGTCTTTTTCCAACAAAGATATTTTTTCATTCAAAATTTGTCAGAGTCCTTTTGAGGGAGAAGGTGCGCGAGCTGCAAGCAGCTCGCGTCTGGCTGTTGGTTTCAAAGGGGCTAAAAAAAATTTTTTTCAAAAAAAAATTTTGAACAAAAAATTTTCATCAATAAAATTTTCATCAAAATTTCTCTAAGTCATTTTTCCTTCAAAATTTGTCAGAGTCCTTTTGGGGGAGAAGGTGCGCGAGCTGCAAGCAGCTCGCGTCTGGCTGTTGGTTTCCATGGGGTCAAAAAACAAATTTTTCAAAAAAAAAATTTTGAACAAAAAATTTAAAAAACTATACCAGGCAACACTTTTCATCATTCTACACAAACCCTCCATACAAGTCACCCGGCTCAGATGTAGCTATATGCCATTTATTTCGACTTGAAAATTGTAAACATAAAAAGTTGGCCACACCATCCGCCATCTTGAAATTTTGACAGCTGATAGTTTTCCTATATACTACAGGATACTACCAATGTTTCTGCATCATCAGTTTTTTCATCCGGCGAATTCGGTAGAACAAAGTAACTCCTCAAAGTAGAGTCTGACCAAAAATTCGAACATCGCTCGCGCCCAGTGTTGCCAACTCGAAGCAACGAAAATAGTCAAAAGTAGTTTGTATGGACCTGTTCTTTGATATAACACCAAATTTTGATTAGAAATGTCGTTATTTATAGGGTTCACGTTTTTTGGGTAAAATCTCCGAAATTACCCGAAAAGTGGGGAGTTTTTTTTTTTCGTGCAACACCTTACTACCTCGCCTACATTCGTTTCATACAAACCATCCCGCTCAGGTGTTGCCAACAGCCGATTTTTTCATTTTTAAACTGTTCAATTTCACAAAGAGTTGGCTACACCGTCCGCCATCTTTAATTTTTGACAGCTGATAGTTTTCCTATATACTACAGGATACTGGCAATGTTTCTGCATCATCAGTTTTTTCATACTTTGAATTCGGTAGAACAAAGACTTTTGAGTTAGTAGGGTCTGACCCAAAAATTCGAACATCGCTCGCGCCCAGTGTTGCCAACTCGAAGCGACCGGAATGGTCAAAAGTCATTCGCATGGACCTCCTCTTCGATGTTACACCAAATTTTGATTCAAAATGTCATTATTTCTACTTTTCATGTTTTCGGGTAAAATCTCCGAAATTACCCGAAAAATGGGGAGTTTTTTTTTACCAAAAAAATCTTTTTATCATTCCACACGACCGCTTCATACAAAACATCCCGCTCGGGTGTTGCCATCAGGCTCATTTTTCGCTTTCAAAATTGCCCGAATTTGATCATTTAACAAGATGGCCGCCGCACCATCCGCCATCTTTATTTTTTGACAGCTGATAGTTTTTCCACATACTGCAGGATGCTGGCAACGTTTCTGCATCAGCAGTTTTGTCGTGCGGCAAATTCGGTAGAACAATGTAACTCTCCAAAGTGGGGTCTGAAAACGGCCGAATTTCGAACGCCGATTCCGGGGCGGCCATCTTGTTTTTTTTTTTTTTCAACATTTTTTTTTAAATTTCTCGATACCCTCTTTCGTTCGAGCCATCTTCGAGGTTTCCAGGTGCCACCGTCGCGGAGATGCGTTTGCCGAAGGCGGCCATCTTGGATTTTTCGAAACGTCATTGCCTAATTCCTGGTCGCATGGAAGAGCCGAACACTTCCCCCAAACATACCCCACCCCTAAAACGACTCCTTCTAGGAGAACAATCATGTCAATCAGTGAGTCACCGGAATTTAGCTTTATAGTATATTGATAGTTCAAGTGCTTTACAAACTTATGCTGTATTCTCTCAACACTCTGAACATAAGTAGTATACTGAGGACACCAAATATTGCTACAGTACTCTAGAATGCTTCTGACATATGAGTAATATAAGATACGGAGACAACCCACATCAGAGAAGGGACGACTAACTCTTAGGATAAACCCTAAACTTTTATATGCCCTACTAACAATACTAGCTACATGATCTGAAAATAATAATTTGGCGTCCATCATTACACCTAAATCTCTGACTAACATCATTTTAACCAATGTAGCCCCATTAATCTTATACTCAAACTCAGATGGCATCCTTTTCCGAGTAAAGGACATATAATGACATTTACTAGAGTTTATACCGATACGATTATCTGTATAGTACCCACAAAGTCTATCCAGATCAGCTTGAAGCTTGGCACAGTCCGTGGAATTCTTAATTTTCATGTAAATCTTGGTATCATCAGCATACATGAGAAATTTTGCATGAAGGAGACACTTACCAACATCGTACAAGTACGATGCATACAAAAGAGGCCCCAAAATTGAACCTTGCGGAACACCAGATGGCACCTTCACGAAGTCAGAGCAAAAACCACCCACAACAACAGCCTGAGATCGATTACGCAAGTAAGATTCAAACCATCTCAGCAAATTGCCACGAATACCGAGCTCAAAAAGTTTACGCAAAAGTATGACGTGATCCACACGATCGAAGGCTTTTTCAAAGTCCGTGTAGACCACATCCACCTGCGATCCTCCTTCCATGCCATCACACACATGCTCCAGAAACACACCCAAATTAGTTGCCGTCGAACGGCCCTTAACAAAACCATGCTGCTCAAAAGGAATAGAAGTTGAAATAATAGGATATATGTGACTGCGAACAACACGCTCAAACATTTTACTAATTACATTAAGCAATGATATGGGACGGTAATTTTCAATAGGAATCTTTGAACCCTTTTTATGCACCGGTACTATGTGAGCTTTTTCCAGATGCTTGGGAAATATCCTACCTTAAGGCATTTATTAAAAATTAACATGATTGGAATTGGCAATGATTCTGCACATCTATTAAAAAATATAGGTGGAATACTGTCACTACCCGCACCCTTTGCAACATCAAGATCCTTCATCAACTTTAAAATATCATTTTTATTTAAACAAATTGAATGTATTATATCAAAATGAGAATCATCACCTAACAACCCAGTACAGTACTGATCAACAGGCTTATTAAAATTACCCAAAAAGAATTCATTGAAAGCTGAGCAAATATCAACTTGCTCATTAATTACATCATCAGCATAGGTCATCTGCTGTGGATAGGAAGAGCTACCTTTTCTTTTAGATTTAACGTAGGACCAGAAATATTTAGGATGAGACTTAATTTTCTCTTGAGAGTAATTTATATAAGCCCGATAACACTCCGCCTGGAGTAACTTTTGTTTAATCCTAAGCTCAGCAAAGTCAGCATAATCAACTGGATTATTGAACCTTCTCCAGTCATGATGTTTTTTTGATTTTTCCTTAATAACTTGGATTAAAGCTCTGCCATACCAAACTGGGTAACTACGCGAACCATTACTACGAACCACAGGCACAAACGTTTCTATTACTTTATACAAGACCATGTAGAAATTATCAACTACTTGTTCAATATCGACGTTACCATCAATAAAAGACCAATCTTGTTTAGCAAGGGTCTCGTTAATATTACAATAATCCCCACACTTAAACCGATATACAGTACGCGGCCGAGGCTTCAGCGGCGGTATCAAAAAATCTGAGGCTATTATACGCAAGGATGGATGGGCAGGATCTTCCTTGACTAAGGAAGATGACGACTTGCATACAGACAGAGGGAAATCAGATAATACTAAATCCAATATATTATTATATTTATTTGGAACCATATTATATTGCGATAGATCCAAGAACGAAAATAACGCAATGAGATCAGATGCCATGTTCTGTACCTCAACAAGCCCCTTCTTAAGTACTTTAGGCTCACCTGAAAACCAGGAAATACAGGGCAGATTGAAATCACCTACTATGATGAAATGAGCACCGCGAGATAAATTACCGACCATAGACATAACCTCTAAGAATATCTGTATACGTGATGAAACTTGCGAGTTAGGAGGTATATAAACTATAGCCACATGTAAATCCCGCGAAGAACCAAGACATCGTGCAGAGACAGTAACCCAAAGACACTCGAGATCTTGTCGCTCCCATTCAGATCTGACACGGACCTGTAATTGGGGACTAAATAATAACATTATGCCTCCTCCCAATGATCCCCGATCTCTACGTATAACATTATATTTATTTCCACAGAGCTCAGCATCTAATATTCCATCACAAAGCCATGTTTCAGTGATCACTACTAAATCATAATCCAGTAGTAACAAATTTCTATAAAAATCATTAGTTTTAGTCCTCAACCCTCGGACATTCTGATAAAAAATCCTCAACTTTTTACCATTATCATCCATTTCTAAAAAAACAAAAAACTTTACCATACATAAGAATTATAATATTATGCCAAGCTCTAGAACAAGACGCAGCCCAGAAGATAGAATAAAGAAATGTTTTAGTATTCAAAGTAATACTTTTTTGAAATAAAACAAATGTGTATACCACAATTATAGTGTGTAAATAACAATATACAAGTCGTGTGCAATTGCAATAGTAATACATTGTGCGCTTAGTGTTAAAAAGGCAGTGTAAGTTTTTAAGTGTAATAAGTTTAAGCTGAAACAGATCAAAACAAATAACAGTAGGTCTTATAAATTCAAAATGCTTATAGTAATATACACTTGAGTATGAACAATTACAACCACAACTCAGACAATTTTGATTAAATCTGCCGATGAGATAATTCAAAGTAATACTTTTTTTAAATAAAACTAATGTATATAATACAATTATAGTGTGTACATAACAATACACAAGTTGTGTGCAAATGCAATAGTAAAACATTGTGCTCTTAGTGTTAAAAAGGCAGTGAAAGTTTTTTAGTGTAATAAGTTTAAGTTGAAAATAAATTAATAAATTGTTTACGAAATGCTCAAGTTTAAACAGTTTTATAAATATAACATTGTAGGCATGCAGTATGTAGATGGATAGAGTCGGTAGGTACCCATTTAAAAAAATAGATAGGTTCTAAGAGGACATACAAATAACTTAATTTAACTTAAGTAAGTTAAATTAAGTTATTTGTATGTCATCTTAGACAATAATTATAATAATTAAATAAAAAGATACATCATAACTTTATAACATAGGTGTATCTTTATATTTAATTATTTTACTCGAGAGTCTCATTAATTTAGTCAGGCCGCACTGCACGTGTCTAGCGTCTATGGGAAATATACGCGCTTGGTGATTGATACTGTTGAAAAGACGCCAGAGACGCTAAGCAAGACGCCTGCAATACAGTTGAGGCCTTAGAATTATTTTATATTTTTATTATTATTAGTAGTATCGCATGAAAGCAGCCTATATGCTGAAGCTGCAGTATAAAACGGCCCCCACTCGATGGAGGCGACTCAAGTCCGCTTGTCGTGGCAAAGTTCAAGCTAGAAGTCGACGTATAACGGCTGATGAGCTTACCTATAAGCCCAGACGGGTAGAGCCCCAGGAGTACCCTCGCTCAGTGAGAACCCTGAGCTCCAGTCGAGAGTCAGCCCCGCCGCGCGCCCACCGTGCACTACTGTGAACGTCTTTTTCTGAAAACGTAATTAACATTGAAGAAATTAAGTTTATGACATCGGGATCGCTAAGTCTATTAAAGCACAACTGTAAAAGACCACGACTGCACCAACTGATTGTTTCTATACACATGAAGTTACAATAATGAGTACGAAGAAAAATTATTTAAAAAACTTTTTTAACCGTATACAACCTTGGCAAGATGATTGTCATTGCGGTAGGCACAATCATCTTTCAAATCAAATGACATTTAATAACTTTCCATTCTGCCGTGTGCTGAGATTTGCTGGGATCAATATTTTAGGTAGAATCTCAGGACATGGATAGAAACGAGAAACATGTTTGCATGCTATCGCAAGTGCCGCAATGTACAGAGCTGCCCCCCACCGCAGGCTTCAAGAAGCGGTTTGTAAGTAAAAAGAAAACAGTTCTTTCTTGGTAGTAAATGGTGGATCGAGGCTATGAAATAAATTCGAGGTAAGACACTAGTTGCAGGTCAGATTTGCCCTTGTTTAGCGCGCTATCAAGCAAGGGCAAATCTCATAAGACAATGCACAGTGGGACGTCAGTGCAGGTCTGAAAATCCCACTTAGAATTAGAGTTAGAAGGGCAAATGCTGTATAATACGACCAACACTTCGAACTCTAATTCTAAAGCCCGGTTTCCACAGCGAAAGGGTAATGAGTGGGAAATGGTTAGGCGGGACGAACTCCTTTTAAATGAAAAGGTTAAGATTTCCAACAACAAAGAGTTTTGTCTGTTGATTTATACTGCAAGGCTGTGCTAAGACTTGTGTCAACGTCCAGGGGAGTGATTCCCCATAACCATAATTTTGTATATGCGTCATCTCGTGGACGTGATTTATTTGAGAATAGGGCCCAGGGGTGCGATTTATGAAAGTAATCGAACGACTAAACGTCAGTAAAATTGTCGTATATTCCACGTTTTCCAAATTTATATAAATCTAAAACTCATTGATGACTAAAATTCTTATACCTATGATATCAATACAAGTGCCTCCTCCAGTACATCTGAAAAATGGTGATTTGCGGGCTTTTTGATAATATATTTAGTCACTCAGTAACATTCAAAAACATTAATCTTCCCTCTACCACGCTAGCCAGCCTAGCACCTCAAAGTAACTCTGGATGGCAGGCAAAATCGTTAGTGTTCCAGTGTGAGTCAAAGTGCGGCAGAGTCCAAGCGGCTTCTGCAAACCTGTCTCTGGCCTTTTGTGTGGCTAAACCGGCGTTATCCTTTGTATGTTCTAGTTGTACAAGCTACGCGAGTGCGTGCTGCCGTGCGCGTGGCACCACGGCGCGGCGCTGTACATCCGCTCAGCGCGTCGCTTGCGCGACGAGCGCGAGCGCGGGCATTCACGCCTGCACCCTTACAGCCCCGGCGCCTTCTACTGGCAGTGCACGCACATGATGCTTACGGCCGCCGTGTGCGCGTATATACCGTTCCAGGTATTTATGACCTGTGAGTACGTCTAATTCTAATTCTAATTGAAAATGGGGGAGATAAGATCTGCACTGACTTCCCGCATTGGGGTGTATTGTGCATTGTCCCCCTGCTAAACCTACCCCAGCCAGCCCAACTCCTTAAAATAACGGAGAAGGACTCTGGGTTGATGGCAGCACTGTTCCAGTATTCCCGAATGAGTAATGGATGAGGTTAAACAGGACTCTATCACCTCCTGGAGTCCGGTTTTTTTCCTGGCTTCATTTGTGGCTGTGCAGTACAATATAACATGCTCCACTGTCTCCTCGTCCTGAAGACAGCCACGACATAGCCCACTGTCCGTAGCTCCTGTCTTCAGTAGATGGTGGTTGAGATCACAGTGTTCCGTGATGATGACCTGTGAGTACTTATTTGCTGACGGGTTTTTCAAGCACCAAGAATATTTAAAAACAAGCTTTCTGTTCCCTATTTAAATATTTACCGTGAATACTATGAAGACTCGTCTAGTCGGAGGGTTCCCAACGAGTAACACCCAAACGAGTAACACTGTTACTCGTTTCAGCATCGTACGCATCGGACGGATCGCATAAATCAATTGATACGATCCATACAATACTAACTTTTTTTTACTTGGCTGCTTGCTCATGCATGTCTCACAAACGATTAAGAGTCTTGATATTACAAAAACTGTGTTCGGGTTGGCTATCTTGCCTTGTCAATTAATTTAGTACCTGTGATTTGCAAGCAAGGCGTCAAAATGAGCCGAAACATTCCCCATGAACTTTTCCTTTTCAGGCCCGAACCCCTACGATTCTTTCATTCTGTTCTGCGACGTGATTTCGTTCCTGAACATCTGTATAACCTTCAACACGGGCTATGTCGACGAGGACAACAAACTGATTGTCCTAGAACCGAAACTCATCGCCCGTCACTACATTACAACCGCGTTCCTGCCAGATCTGATTGGGGCTTTACCTTTACAATTGATACAACCATTTAGAGACTCCAAACAACCTACACACACCATCATGTTTGTATTTAAACTGTTCAAACTGGTTACTATGAAGAAAGAATGGAGGAGTCTACTTGACCAACTAGGACTGTCCTACGTAAAAAAGCAAGTAGCAACTGTCATTTTAAATAGTGTTCTTTTCTTCCATTGGATGACGTACATATACTACCAAGTACCAGCTTTTATTGTGCATTTCTACTTAGAGGATAACAGGGAAAAATTCTGGGAGACGTTTTTTATGGTCAATAATACATCGAGTTCTGTGTTTCAAAAATATACTGCCAACTTGTTTTTAGTCTGCGGTCTGTGTATCGGAGCAGGACATTTTAGCCAAATTGATGAGTATATCGTTTCTGAACTGCTGCTTACTTCTGGCATGGGCTTGATCGGACTGGTATTCATGACTTATTTGATCTCGACGCTTCTGCGATTAGCAATATACCGAGAGTTTAACATGAATATATTCAATGGAAAGCTAAACGAACTCAACAAATACATGATGTTCAAAAGGATACCTCAGTTTCTTCAGCGCAAGATACAACTATACATCAACTACAAGTTCAATGGACTATTCTACAATGAAGGGAGTATTATGAACACAATCAATGAACAAATCAAGCAGGATATAAACATGTTTAGCTGCAAACATTTGGTCATGAATGTGCCGTTATTTCAAGACATGCCGATAGCACTGATAAACGCTATCATTTTCAATTTGACCCAAGTTTTGTACATGCCTGGAGAGGTAATAATTTTCAAATTTTGAGTTTGCATTGACTCGCGTTCGGATAAGTTTCCAATACGCCTAGATAGATAACGTTTTTTTGATTTATATTTGCTTGCTGCTAGAGTTTAATTTCCTATTTTGTTTCAGGTTTTGATAAAAAGCAACCAGCCAGGCTATTCACTATTCATCATTAGTTCTGGGACTGTGGCGGTGATGACTTCAAGTGGTAGAGAGGTGGGTTTCTTTCTCTTTGTACATAAACCGAAGCCATATGGGTTAAAGTGTATCATCTGTGGCAATAAATGATTTCAATTTCAATTTGCACCACATAAATAATATGATGTAATTTATTATTTCTCTTCAGCTGTCTCATTTGAAAGATGGGTCCTATTTTGGCGAATCTGCATTGATACGACCTGGCACTCCATGCACAGCCACCATAATCGCATTGGAGATTACGGAGACTTATTGGCAAGTTCGCAAATACATTAACGAAATTAACTTTCTTTTTTTTTTTCTCTAGATGAATAATGCTCATCATCACCAACGGGTTTCTGGTAACGGGACCGATAATGCATAGAAAGGTTTCTATGGAAAAAAAATATGACAAAGATCTGAAAATGAGCCTAAATCTTGATGGCTATTGTATAATTTATAAAAACATCTTGAAGCGGCTACGAGATTCGGTGTCGATTCTGATGCACCATGATATTATTAACTGAACTTCTCAACGTTTAATAATACATCGTTACATAGTAATACGTTGTTATTCATAATATGTGCCTATTAATTTTAGTCTAATTATTAGAAAAGGAGGGTACCTAACTTTTTGATTTCTGCCAATTTTAATTTAGTTTAGAGAATAGTGCAATAGAATTGACGTAGCGTCAGGGTATTTTTATGTGTTAGTTCTTTGATGCTGATGACTAGATATCACTGGTATTAATAATCACTCTGGTGTCTATCTGTCTGTCCGTCTGTCATAGCCTATTTGGTACATATGCAGAGTTAGGTGACCCAATCACGGACGTATAGCATAAATAAAAATCTGTTGCAAACTATAAAATAAAATAAAAAACTTGCGTCAATGCGTCTTGTGACATATCAAATGAAAAAGCTCTATAAGAAAAATAAATACAAACATATTTTTTTACAATAGATATGCTACGATTTTATACGCCGTACATAATAATACAGACAATATTTTTTAACAGATAATTTCATTATTTTAGAGATTGACCATCTCACATAAGAGCTATTTACTAGCCATAGACTAAAATGTAACTTTTCATTGAGACAACTGTTTTGTCGTTATAAACTGATAAAGACATTTCGTGTTCTGTCGCAGGTTGGATAGCAAAGAGTTTCAAGCAAGTCTGAAGCCATACCCTCGCCTACAGAGACGGTTGGAAGATGGCTTTTCGAAGCGGCGAAACACGCCGGTGACGAACGAGCAAACTCTCTGATCTATTAGTTTTTATTAACATGCAAGTTACTAGTATTTATGTTTTGTCATTGAAAGCACAAGTATCATCATGAATATATATGATGGTCTAATTCTGTTCAAACGCAAACAAACCTAGAAGATTCAGGTTTTGATGATTCTATAAAAACTTTTGTGAACTATATTATTATTATTGGGTATAATGTAACACAGTAAACTTAGTAACAAACGCACTCGTGTCTAGTGCCTCTTAAGCTGGCCAGAGCTGGAGCCCTCGCTTCTACACACAAGTCAATACTTAGTTAGAGCGAGGAACTCAAAGTAATGTCTAACCTAGGGTCTTTGTCTCACGACATTGCAAATAATGTTCAATCCTACGATAACACCTAGGGCATATAACCCATCATTATTATTTTAATGTTGTTGTGTACAAACGGGGAGAAATTACACCGATATAATGGTACATAAAGAATTCCCCTTTCTACAAAATGTTTGATGATCCTTCTTACTACCATAACGGAAGCCCCGTTTATGGTACGACCACTCCCGTACGGCTATCTGAGGCCCAAGCACGAACATCTAACGTTATCGAGACGCTAGCGTTACGATAGTATACTTCAAATATGAACCAATCAACTTACTAAGATTTCAAATTACCCTGATATCATTGGCCAATATTTGACCACAGCACGAATAATTTACGTTACCAAGACGCTAGCGAGACGATCGCAAATGTCAAATATTGGCCATTAGGGTAACTTGAAATCTTGGTAAGTTGATTGATTCATATTTGAAGTTTACTATCGTAACGCTAGCGTTTCGATAACGTTAGATGTTCGTGCTTGGGCCTCTGACCCCACACAGGCTGGCAAAGGTTAGTAACGATAGCTAGTCGCTAGCCCGCTAAATGTCAAATATTAACCAATCAAATTACAAAGATGTCATTGGCCAATATTAATTAGAGTTAATGTGAACATGCTAAGGAGTAATTTGTACAAATACATTTACAACACATAGTAATGTGTGCAATCAAAAAACGTAGCCAATAAAATGCTAAATTCCTCCTTCTTTGAAATCGGTTATACAATTGATAGAATTGTGGAACGTACCCCAAGCCGTATAACGGAGTTGACGATGTTGGCGGTCCAAGCTGCCTCGACCCTCAAGAGATCTTGCCGGGTCTCTGCACTGAAGTACCGCGGACCAGCCCCCGCGCCTGCCGCGCCTCCCACACCCCCCGAACTAGCCTGAAAAGACAAAAGTATTGTATCACTAGCTTTCGGTCGCTGCTTTGCTCGCGTCGTACAGGCATACAAAAAAGCTGCAATCTCAGTTCATAACTTAGCCATCACAACGTGCTTAACAAACAAACGTCTAAACTTTCGCGTTTATAGTATTATTAGTAGGGAAAGTAGGATACCATTAGTAGTATAATAGTAGTAGGATAGGTTGTGCATTGTGTCGATAGCAGAAAGTCAGCGGATGGAACTCCATCCGCTGACTTTCTGATAGCTAACTAGCTAAGACCACTGAATGCGCCATTCTTTGGGTCCCCCTCCCATCCTCCCTTCTGGGGGGCTATGTCCAGCAGTAGACTGCTTCGCTGATGATGATGATAATGATGATGATAATATCTTTACCTGCACGAGGAAGCAATGTTGCCGCCAGTCGACAGTCTCGCTTTCCTTGACGGTCCGGAACATGGTCTGGTACACTTTGAGCGTTTCGGGGCATTTCGCCAGTTCCGCGATGTTCATCTGCAACCAAACAACAAATTATAAGGATTAGGCCAGTGGCAGTGTCCTCCTAAAAGAAATCGTTGGTGTTCTTTATTGTATTTTAATTGGCTGAGTAATTTTCTTTTATTGCACCTCATGACATGTCAGCCATCTTTGTTTTTATTGTCCTTTGAGTTGGATAAAATGACAGGCCCTATTTCTTTGAGTGTGATTATTAGCAAATATCGCGAGATACTTCTAGTTCAAAAAAGACTATTCGTCGTGGCATTCCAGGGGGGAAGCCAAGCAGTCCAGCAGTGGAAGTGAACTGGCTGATTATGGTGGTGACGACCTTTGTGATGTTTGCATGATCTGCAAATATTTGTTCCTGGTCTGGGTGTTGTAGTACCATGGTTCTCGTACCCTAGTGTGGGATAAGATCTATGATACCAGGGTATGTTACCGGTGGTCTGTCGAACAGCATGACATCAGTGCCCTTGAGCACGAGGAACTTGGGCGCGTAGGTCTGCCAGCACGCGGCGCCGCGCACCACGCCCTCCACCACCCAGCCCATGTGCTCGATGCGCTCGCCCGCCTCCAGGTGGCGGTTCAGGAGCTTCATCTGAACAAAAATACAATCAAATTAGTATTTAATTGAAACAAAGCTGATCAAAATACTGCCAGTTTACTTATCCATGGAGGAGTTCCGTTGTCCAACTTGCCTCCGTCGTAAGATAAGCCCACCAATGCAAATGGCAATGGGGAACGCAGCAATGGGGATCATTTTGGCAGCCTTAGCGCTATCTAAATCTTATGAAACATGAATGGGAAACTTCTTGATCCAAATATTCCTCCTTTGACATCTCCTGACAACCAGGGTCTGATGATGAAGGCGAGAGGTTTTCAACGGGAACACGCAGTGTTCTTCTCATCATAGTCTCAGTAGTTATCTGAAAAGCGTCGTCATCGAATAGTACGTTAACGAAGTCGCGGGTTTCAACTAGTCTGGCCATGAAGGGTAATTTTTTTTATTTCTCAGAATGTTTACAAATTTTCGCGAATTACATAATCAACTCGATGGACAAACGTCGCAGCAGGTGAATGGAGGTGGCTCAAGACCGTTCGTCGTGGCATTGTAAGGGTCGTTGGTGAGGCATATGTCCAGCAGTGGACTTCTACCAGGCTGATGATGATGATGACATGATTATTTTTTCAACGGAAAATTTTTATTTACATACCTGTACGTGAAAATTTACCATTTTACATGATAAAAGAAGCAGTAGCATGTATGAATGATTACCTGTAGGTTAGTAAGTCCGACAATATTGTCCGAAATGCTCTTGAGCCAGTGCGACAGCGCCGCGGGGTCGGGCGCGTGGATCACTCCCGACGTGACGTGCGCACGCGCGCCGCGTACCTACAACACACACAATGCATTCAACACTGTACAAAATTACAAATTAGGAAGTCTAAGTGCCAAGTGCTATTTAAGCGCTCAACTTGAATAACATTCTGAGCGGTAATATAACTAATTGGTACGCTAAATATCGAATTCAGCAGTAAACCTTGGCAATTAAAAACTACTTAATTGTTGAGTAAGTACTCTATGGTGGTTGGTGTATTGGTGTGTTGATGAGTAAACAGTGGAATAGATATAATTATTAAATTAAAAAACAAAACTTTGGATCTGGCTCTTGCACTGGTTATCGAAAGTCTAGATATTGTTTGGTTGTTTTATACAATGTTTGATGACTATCATGTTTCGCAAAATTATTCCTTAGTAATATTTGCCAGTAAGTAATAATTAAAATGTACTTCGTTCATTAAAATTAAGAATAGTAAATTAACGCTCAAAATCTAAATAATCAAATGCTCAACTGGAGATTTTAATGCTCAATCATAATAATTGATGCTCACTTTATTATTTTATTTTAATGTTTACCTCAAATGCTCCTGGCCTTAGTTTGTCCGTTCCCAACACGTATCTCGTCACGTAGCCCATCATCAGTGGAACTGAAACATACATCAGAAAAAGGTTTTTTAGCGCATTTTTTTTATGCTACTTGGCAAGCAGACAAGCTTACGGCCCACCTGATGGAAAGCAGTTACCGTAGCCTATGAACGCCTCTAACACCAGAGGCATCACACGCGCGCTGCCGACCCTGAGACATAAAGATGAAAAGTCTCATGTGCCTGTAATTTCACCGGCACCCGTACCCTTCAAACCGAAACACAGCAATGCGAACACTACTGCTTGGCGGCAGAAATAGGTACGGTGGTAGTACTTCCCCGGACGAACTCTTTCACAAGAAGTTCTACTACTAACATGTAGGGATTTTATGATTCTATAGCGGGTTTTTTATGAGTTTGTAGGTGTTTTGAGGGTTCATAGATTTAAGGGGATTGTCTATTACTTAATGCTAATGCCCGCGCAAAGCTAGATCGACTATAGGTTGCGCAACGAGTTATGAGCACTCGGCGAAAATGGTGGGGTTGATTGCGCATGTGTACATGTGTGCGCGTCTGTATCTAGATACAGACGCGAGTGCGAGGCGCGCGATACGGATGGCGACTGATCAACCAATACGCGCCGGGCGCTGGCTACCTCTGCCGTCGCGCCCCTCTCCCCCCGCTAAACAGACCCACAAAATTACTACTGCGCATTGAAGGTCAGCGCTCATAACTCGTTGCGCGAGCTGTAATGACAAGATGTTTACCTGAGACGACATCCCGCCACTCCGTGCCCCCGACACCCGCGGGCTCGCCCAGCGTGTCGGAGGCGGCGGACGGCGGCCGCGAGCTGGCGGCACTGCGCGACTCTTCATTCGCACTCTGAGGATATCATAATACGAGTGGATCTGTACTTCTGCCTTTATGCAAACCTGTCCTTCTGCTAATCAAGGATTTTGCTATTCCGGGATTTTGCTTATCCGTCCATTTGCTGCAGAGGGGACACTGATGCTTAATTTCAATAACCACTTAATGGCCACCTAACCCTTATGAAGCACTTAACTAAATGTCAATTTGCCATGCGCAACTGTCCCGTAAAATAATAATAAGTCGTTGAAAATGGTCAAGAGACATGCTTGCTATCTTTAGACCACATACACGAGCTCAAAGTCAGGCAACGAGCTATGGGGAGAGCTACGGATTTTATTACGTAGTGAAACCCCGAGGGTTTCACTACGTAATAAAATCCGAAACGAGATCGACCAATTCCTAACTAATTATTTTTGTCATTTAACCATCCTATAAGAATTGGTTAAGCTATACAGCAGTTTGGTAAACTGTGGTCTTAAGGTTTAAAAATTTGTCAAGTCTCCAGTCATAAGAATTGTAGTACCTGCCAACCTCCATTGGTGTGTTCGGAGCTCTTCTCCGAGTTGCAGTTGGCGTCCAGAGTCTTGTTGTTCAGGGAGGGGTGGTCGTCGCCCGTGCTGCTGTCCGTGTCGGACGCCGCGTCCGCTGTTACAGTACCGTATTTGATTACTATAACTTCCTATATTATAAGCAGACTTTGCATGACAATGATGAGGGAATACCGCTTTCACGATGTTTCATTCACCGTTTTCGTCATTCTTTCGAGTGGAACCCGTGATTCGTGACGACGATCAGAAGTCAGGGTACCTTCCACTGGGCCACCAGTACTGATGATGAGGATTTGAAGATTAATTATTGTCACAACCGGCATTTGACGATCGTTGCGGCGCGGCGCGGGCGAGTAGCCGGCTGAGATGCAAGAAGAAAGAGGTTGCGGGTTCGATTCTCGACTAAGTGTGGCTACTGTGGCTAAGGACAAATAATTGTATGATCTGCAAATATTTGTTCCGGGTCTGGGTGTTATGGTACCATGGTACTCGTAGTTCCTGTTACTCACGGACTCGTAGTTCCTGTTACTACAGGGACTCCTAGTGTGAGATCATGACTACGTATGTGACTGTTGGGTGTTATGTTATATTTCCTAGAAGCAAAAATTCAAAGACAGTCATATGACATGTGCGTGATAGGAGCCTTTGCAAGGCGCGTTAAATCCTTTCACCACACTAGCCCTTATATTCAAGGCTACCGTACCTCAAGCTGGTCACTGACCTAAGCAGGTTGACCAATAAATAACCAGCGACACGATGAACGAGTAAGTTAAGAATAAGTTACCTTGTTTCTGCAGAAACGGCGTTGCGGCGCGGTAGTGTTTCACAGTCAACACCACGATGTCTCCTGCATTTCGCAGAATATTAACGGCGTCGTCATGCGCGCACGCCGTTATGTATTCTCCGTTCACTAAAATAAATGTAATTTTTGCGAACAAATTAGCCTATAGCTATTGGGTCTAGTCTTTAGACTAAGATGGTTTTGTAGTCCGGTCTTATCTAACGACCTTTGGTTTATTTATAATACGACTGTAATACAGAAGCAGATGTTTTCCGAAATCAATTCTCGCGCTAAATAGTCCCGAGGTTATGTCAAAAATTACTAACCCTCAGACTAACTTTGGTTTTACTCAAACCAGGCAGCCCCCTAGTTAGAGATGGTCTATAAATTGACGACATACGAAATATGCCACTTTGATTATAATTTTGCAGTACATTGCGTCGCGTGTTTTAGCTTCTTTTCAAAGTGCAGAAATATTCGAAACTTAAAGCGCAATGTACCGTAAAACCGTATTCGAAAGCGATAACCAGTTTGATAGACAATACGGGGGCTGGTCTTAACACCCCTACTTAGAATTAGAAGTAGCAGAGTGTGTTTAGAGTAGAATTAATATATTTTTATAGAGAGTAGAATTATGAATAACATCTGACCATAGTGTACCAACTGGATAAACAGTGTCTTGGTAAGACGGACTAAATTAATAGAGCTTGTTAATGTTCATACCTTTTATAACAGCATCGCCCACAAACAGCTGTCCCGTGTGGTCGGCTGCCTGCTCCTTGTATATCTTGGAGATGAGAATGGGCAGCTTGTGTTCTGCTCCTCCCTTGATGCTAAGACCCAGCCCCCCGACCTTCTGTCGGGTCAGTTGGACCATGCGTTCCTACAACACAATAAGTTTTTGTTCAAAACATTAATTTATCTACTCTCGATGCTAAGTACAAGGCATTTAGAATGCCTATGTAAGTACTTAGGTTCAAACTGCTGCATAGCTGCAGGTTAACAGCAGTATAGAGTAAATATATTTAGGTAGAAACCTACAACAGAGTTTATAAATAAGTACCTATAGTTTGTAACTCTATTCTTTTATAGTCTTTTCTTTAACTGCTTGGATGTTCTTTATCATAAACTTACAACAATTTTTTGTTGTTAGATTTGATATATTGTTAGAAATTCATAACATTTTTATATATTTACAGAACATTTGCATGCTATTAAGTTAGTAACGTTTAGAGTTTACCTACTGATTATAGAACCAATTGTTAGCACATTTTGTCCAGTAAACTATATTTTTCCAGGCTTTGTAATCATTCAAATAAGGAAGCCAGGAAGGTGAATCTAGGAGAGATAAGTAATACCCTAAGTACCCTGGTATGCGGCACTGTGTTGTCAGTCGGCGGCGCATGCAGTGGCATCTCTCTCTGCACTGTGACCGCATCCATGGTGAGGACAAGCCGGGCCGGCCGCGGCCTAGACTTGCCATCCGACACCTGCACCATGCCTGTGCGGATCTGGAAGCACATGAGGAATTCAGATAATGATTGTTCATTCTTGCCTCTGGCTCGCTTGTTGCACTGAAAAGTGGATGAAAGAGACCTCAGCGAGGGGCATGCCAAGTCATTTTAGTACATTGACTGTTTCACCATTGGTCACCATTCAGAAAGGCTCTTTTCCAGAGTTAATCTTTTAATTTCCTGTATTAATACCATTTTGATCTGGCGGTCAGATCAGAAGTCCTTGTTTAGTTTATATTCCTTTTTCAATTTGAAAATGTATTTATTACGTTAAGTTCAGATGACAATACAATATTATACCTAGTGACAGTGAGCTGATCTGATGATGGTGACGGAAGGTGGACATTGGAACTCCTCAATGATTAATAGTAACCTGGGTGGCAGTGTTTGGGCTCATTTTGTTCAGCTGAGGGTTCCAATCACTAGGTAATTTAATAAAAGCTTAGGTTAGAGTGTCGATAAGCTTATTTTGAAAAAAAAAAACAACAAAAAAACTCAAAGATAATAAATACTATCGTAAGCAATGTACAGAAGTCCTAGATTGTATCCTTTCCAAAATTTTTGAGTTCCGAGGTCAAATTCACTTACCTTATCATCTTTCTTCTCGTCGATAGGCGTCATCATCGCTTAATATGCATACCACTTATCGGAACTACTTGCTGTAGCAATTTATTCTATTCACGAAAACATTTCGACGACATCGAACACTGCATCAAACACACCCATTATTCGAGCAGTAATCTTTCAAGGAGTCCAAGTAAGTTATTCATTCATTATCACCACACGGTCAGCCTAATGATGTTATTAATTATTTACATAGCGGGTTACACATTAGAAATACGAGAAAACAGGTCAGTGGCCAGTGAGTGGATAAATCAATATTGAACGGCACCATCACAAATACGAATCCCACTGTTTCTCTCCAACGTAGCACCTTGAACTCTTGAGAGAATATAGCCGAGAGACTTCCCTATATAAATCACAATATTTTTATTGACTTCGTTGCTCTAAAATTATCGAAAACGAATATTTTTTACACAACACTCCACTACCATCAAGCTCGTTCACAGCTTTCAGTGCTGCCAGCGGTTTCTAATCCAAAGTAACACGATACGACATTGGGGAAAAGTTACAGTTTTCATGAAAAAGGTCACGGTTTACCATATGTCTATGTGGTTAACGGTAATTTTTCGCAATTTTTTTGTAGATTTACCTACATAACATAATGAATGACATAACTTTTTGCCGACTTATCAAAAAGCAGGCACCTGAATAAGTCTTTTGGCTTTGCATTTCATAATACTCGAAATTAATAAATGAGTATTTGCCACCCCCTGGTTATGTGTGCCATTCGCGTTCGCGGACAGCAAGTTCCACACCCACCAATGATAGAAAGGAAGGAAGATACCATCCATCAGAATCAGAATCAGAATCAGAAAAAGATTTATTGTTAACTGTTCTACAAAAGATTTTATACAGATAGGTACAAATTTAAACAGTTTGTCCATCTAGGACGTATAATATACTTAATAGGTACACTTAAAACAGTAACCTAATACCACAGATACAAACAAAGTATGCAAAGCTACTGTTTAACATATTCACTATCTCTCTCATAATACTCGCTTAGGTTATAGAACACATTTAATGTAACCATTATGTGCGAGAGAAACAAGGCTGTGTCTGAGGAAAGATAAGTTTGATTCGTTAAAACTGCACTGCAGTGTTCCGTTTCCTTTTTTTACTTGGTAAGCACCTGCTTAAGTTATATCACCCATATTTGTGAGTAATAAACATGAAGGGTTCAAAGGTAACGAAAAGTTATAGAAAAGTAACATTCTGGCAACGCAGCTTCCCAGTGAGTGCTGCCAGCAGCAGCAGCAGTCAAACACGAAAAAGATCCGTTTAGTCTTTTTATGTTTTTTTTGTTGTGATAGGGAACTTCAACGCGCGTCTGGGCATGAGGAATGGCGATGAAACTTCAATGCGGATTTGGACTGCGGCCCCAAAGGATTCAGCGATTGGTTAAATTCATGGAGTAGGATAGGAGGGACTCTGCGATGAACTCCTTCTTCAAGAAGTCAGTCCAGTAGGTAGGTTATATAAGTACCTACCTAAATAAATGATAAAAGGTAGTAGGTAGGTACCTACCAACTCAAATTCATGGAGAAGGTAGGAGGGACTCTGCGATGAACTCCTTCAAGAATGATGTCTAGTGATCAACAGGGTCAATACCTACCTAGGTAGGTAGGTTCTTCAGCGATAAGTCCCAAATTCAGGGTTTTCCACATAACTTTTTTAGAAAGGGAATTTTGCACGCACCTTAAGTATTTAATTTTATCGGTTTAGGCACCGCTCACCATTATGACGCCGAAGACTTTTTTTGAGTTGAAACTTGTCAGTGCCTCCACCGCTAGAATACCTATATTATTATACCTATAATAGGTAGGTACCTTAAAGTACATAATAGTAGGTAGGTAGGTACGTGCAAAATTTTCAAAATGAATGATTATTGTTTTAAGTAGGTTACCTAGTTTACGAAAGTTTTTATAGGTAGGTTATAAGTACCTACCTACCCAGGTAGGTAGGTACTTATAAGTTATTATTTATTTTCAACCAATCAATCGATGATCGTTTTATAAGCTGGATTACATTAATTGGACGCACATCGATATACAATTTCAATTTTAATTATACCTAACATAACAACACCCAACAGTCACATACCTACGTAGTCATGATCCCACACTAGGATACCCCGCGGTCGTGGGGATCAGGAACTACGATTACCATAGTACCATAACACCCAGACCCGGAACAAAATTCGAGATCATATTACAAACATTTGTCCCGCAGCGGAAATCGAACACGCAACCTCTCGCAACTCAGCTGCAATTACATTTCTTAAAATTCTGCATCCAAATAAGTACAAAGTGTGGTAAATAAGGCATGTCAATCATTCTTCTTGGGATGGAAATTTTTCAAAAACATTTAAGTACTCGAAAACTGTAGAATATCGCGGAACTACATGTGGGCGATTCGGATAGGTAAGGGTTAACTAAAAAAAAAATTTGGTCGTCATTTGGGCCACCCTGTACCTACTTAGGTACTTACACCATTTATGTTTAGTTGGTTCTTAAGTTTTTGGTTGTTAGGGGGTACACTTACCTACTACTACTAAAAAAGAAGCAGGACCATTTTCAATTTAATATTTTATCACAACAATACAAAAAAAAACATACAGTATGAATTGAGAACCTCCTCCTTTTTTGAAGTCGGTTAAAAATTACAAATCATTGTTCCTAAGCATACGCACTGAAACATCGGGTTAGTTTCATGGTGGCCGGCAAAGATTTAAATCTTTAGTGGCCGGGCCATCTGTGGCCAGGACTGGCCAGTAGACTTGGAACCATATGTGGACCTAACAGACTTGGGGCCATGTTGGGGCCCCTAGTCTGTAGTGTAGTCTATATGTTGGGGCTATAAGACTTGTCGGGGTACCTACTGGAGAGCGCTTCTAACGATCTATAGGTATCTTTGGTGTAACTGTTTCAATTTGAGTTGCCTCTATGCCTTTATATGAATAAAAGTCAGATTCACAACACACATTCTTTATTTTGTTTCTTTCATGCTTTATTGATAATCTTTATTAATACACAACATGTAAATAGAAAGACTTTTATACAATAGTGTATAAATTATTAACTAATCTATTATTATTCAACAATATAATAAAAGAATTATGAATAAAATATTTAAGTCGTTTAAATATTGGCAGTCTATTGATATGATATGTATCTTTTGCAGTTTGGAACAGCCATTATTAACATTAGCTTAACAATTAACACTTACTTAGTTAATAATTACTTAATTTTACGAAACATTTTATGTACAATTTGACTTTCTAAGAGACAATTAGTGCCTAGGACGTTTTAAGTTTTTGAAATTCACCTTTTTATGTGAGGATCTCTTAGCTATAAATGATTTGTTGGTTGGCTTCGACTAGGTACCTAAGTAGGTAGGTACCTACTTATAAAATGGTCTTACTTTATGTAAACTTAATAATGCTATAAAATTGAACTTATGTAAAACAGCTTCAAAAAACAAGTATACCTAGTTATGTAGCTCATCCTAACTTAGGACACTCATCTGTAAAATAATAATAAACACGAAACGCTTGATTGACACTTTTCGTCTAATATTTACATGAATGACTTACAGATAATTGAACATTTTAATTTCTACAGTAAATCTAAAGGCCATAGCTTAGCAGCATTTCAATCAAAATCACATTAAAAATAATTTTGTGTATATATTACCTAACAAAAAAGTCACAATAATTTTATTCTGTGACGCAATCACAATAATGTAAAGTCCACTTTTTTATCATGAGACGAAAATTAAATAGGTGAGCCGTTTTTAAGTTCCTTTTACGGAAACATTCAACATAAAGGTCTTCTGAGGATCAGACACACATTGAGTAAACGAATGTAATAGCATATTTTTGAACGCAGATATAAATCCGGTACCTACCCATTTAACTCTCACCAGGTGTCCTAAAAGCCTTTTTCAAAGTTTGCGTTCATTAGTCACGCTTATGCTACACATGAATTGTGCATTCCCGGCGCTCCTGCTCCTTTCTTTGTTGATACCTGTGGAAAACCATTATAGTTTAATTTAAATAATATACAGATTAAAGACGCCCTTTTGCTGGCGAACTAAGTTTGCTTCTAATTTAGTTATGGAGTTTGAAGAAATAATAGCCAAAATAGGAGCAAAACCATCTCTTAATTTCAATTTAAAATGCAAGTTATGCAACTTCTTACAAGACATCAATCATGGGTAGACATAACCTACCCCTTGTGAAACGCTAGATAAAAATGGATGGACCATAGTTTGGTTACGAACTTCCTTTTGAATAGGTCCAAAACATTATTTAACATTCAAAAGGAAATTAGGATTACCTATCCTTAGTAAAATTTATAGTGTATTTTTCAGCTATTTAATCCTACAACAGTTGTATTAACTATGTTTCATACTTGTCAATTAGAGACGAGATATCAGCGGGGACAGGAGCGAAGCTTCCTGAAAGCCCGTCACTTCCGTTCGGGCCTCCGCTGTTAACAAAGAGACATTTTATTTTGTTACAGAGAAGTCTAAACTAGATTTACTGATTTAAAGCTGGTGTTATTAAAGCTTTGTTCTGCCATTCCATGACGCGTAAGGATATAAATAGAGATCGATACACCTGTTGTAGCTTGAAGCAGGTGAAACGTCAAAAGCGATGGTTATTACGTAGATGACGATGCCTGATGTTTTTTGTAACTACTAAGCAAACAATTCAAAAACTTCTGTTTTGTTTCAGATTTGTTATGAAAATAATAATAAATCCAGTCATATAACCGACCCTTGCAATATCGATTAACATAAGCTACAACAAAACTGTTTAGAAATCAATTTTTCAAACAGTAACAGATGGTCTTTTCAACCTAAGAAACTATCAGTAAATAAGGTAATTATGACAATAAGTATTAGCTGCTTGTCCTTTGCACACAGACTAAGTTTTTATTAAAGAACTTTGCTAGCTGATGACCACGAAGAAAGATCAAATTGAATGTAATCTACAGATTGAGCAGCTTTCTCAAGTCCCTTATGAAATTGTGAGTCGTGTCGTGCGTGGATGCAATGGGTGACAGCCTGGCGTGTGAGGAGTGAGCGGGGGAGGTACCTGAGTTCTACCTGCTGGTGGTGCGTGCGCTCCGTCGCCCGCTGCCGTACGCACTCCCACAGGGAGACGTACCCGATCCTGAACATACAAAACAATTTATGGCGTCTGGTCGAAGCGACGCGTGACCCAAGAGCTGGCTCTTATCTAGTTCAACGCATTACAATTGCTATTAATGCATTAGTGCTGACATTGAGCGTGGCAATGCTGCTAGCGTCTTAAGGAACGCTTCCGTCTGGTAGTGATTTGGTTGTATTATATTATTTTTAGATCGTTTGCAACTGTCTTTTTAGAGCTCAACTAATGTCATTTGTATTTTGTAAATTTTGTGAAAACTTTTATTGGTCATTCGGACTCTAGGTACTCTACTTTTTGTACTTGGTTATTCTTCTATTACCTAATACAAATATTTATATGGGGATGGTCAGCTCCAAAGATAACGAAATTAAATAGCTTCTGAAGGTCTTTCAGTATCGGTGTTCCACCCGCTTTCAGAAGCCCTGTCGTTATTCTGTCCTCCCTCGGTGCCTTTTTGAGAGCCGTTCGGAACTCGCTTATAGGCTGACGTCGGGATAATTATCGGTGTAGCGGCGAATTAAGTATTATTAAGAAAAACATTACCTAAAATCACAAGGAAAAAAATTTATTTGGAGCAGAGATCTGCAGTAAAACAATAGTAGATTGTGCACTAAGGGAATAAAGCAGTGTCTTATGTCGCGGGCAGCATATTGAACCCTGAGTGTAACGAGGGACTCTAAAGTTAACTCCCGAGTGTAGCGAGGGAGTTATATAGAGTCCTGAGTGAAGCGAGGGGTTCAAGCTGCCCAAGACGAAGACAGGCTTTATTCCAGAGGAGCATACTCTACTTTTCACACCTACTGCGAGACAATAAAAAGCCTGGGCTCCATAATATAAGTATCGTCAGTTTTGGTAAACTCTGGAGTAGAATCATTATCGCTCGACATTTTTTGTTAACACTAATATTGCCATTGACATACAGTTGTGGTCATATAATTAAGAACGATTTGAAGTTCTAGAAGTTTTTTATTTAAATCGTATCATACACAGAGATGTGTACCTTCTGAGAAGCAACTAGTTATGTTATATAATAGTCACATTAATAGAGCAACCTGACTTAAGAATAAAGTATGAAATCGCTAACTATTTTTTGCACATTTTATTGATTTTATCAAAGTAACACATTCAAATAGTACTGAAACTGGACAAATAATTAAGAACGATTTATTTAACTGCTCGGGAATTGTTTTGTATGACACTTAGATTTAAAAAATCACAATATTATGTAGCACAGGAAACATAAAAAGAAATTTAATAAATATTTAACTAAAATTAATAGTTAATAGCATATCCAGGGCTTTTAATTACAGCTTTACACCGGCGAGGCATTGACTCTATTAATTTTTGACATTTCGCAAGAGAAATAGAGTTCCATTCTTCTAAAAAAACGTCATACAGCTCTCTTAAATTTCCACACTTTGTATTTGAAACCTTTTTCTTTACTTCAAACCACAGATTCTCTATTGGGGTTAGATCTGGACTGTTAGCAGGCCAGTCTAAGACAGAAACTAATTGCGCTGTAAGAAATTCCTTTACGGTGCGTGCAGTGTGCTTTGGATCATTGTCATGCTGGAATGTCCAAATGACCGGTAGAACGTCTTCAGCGTATGGTAACATTGTTTCTTCCAGTATATTTTTGTATTGGAACTGATCCATGTTACCTTCTATCAACTTTACAGGTCCTACACCATGTCCAGAAAAGCAACCCCAAATTTTCACATTTCCACCACCGTGCTTTAATGTAACTTTCGTGTACTTTGGGTCGAATGCTGTATTCGGGGGACGTCGTACATATCGTTTTCCATCAGAACATACTCTGTTTATTTTCGTCTCGTCAGAAAAAAGTACATTTTTCCACTGTTGCACAGTCCAGTTTTCATACTTTCTCGCAAATGCAAGCCGGGCTTGCCTGTGGCAAAGTTTTAACATGGGTACCTTTCTTGCTATCCTACCGTGCAATTTTTCTTCTACCAAACGTCTTCGAATAGTGCGTGCTGAGATTGCTGAAGGGTTGTTTTCACCAAAATATTCTTTTCTATACTCATTGGACCCTTTAAAAGGATTTTGTTTTGCCATACGAACGATGTTTCGGTCATCTCGAGGAGTTGTTTTTCTCTGTTTAGGTACACGTGGAACATTCGAAGTAGTTTGATACGTAGCAAAATGCTTTACAGCGTGGAAAACCATCGTTTTTGAACATTGCAGATGGTCGGCTATCTTTTTATAAGACCAATTCTTCCGGCGAAGTTTTATTATTACTTCCCTTGTAGATTTATCACAACTTTTATTTTTTTCCATTGTTTTTTCTAAAGAAGCAATCACCTTTAATCTTTTACAGCACGTAATGGCGCCAAAATTATACAAACAGTAACAAATCGACTGAGTGTTCTCTATTTAAATTTGAATAAAGGTATAAACTACTTAGCGTTCTTAATTACGTGACCAGCCAGTAATATGGAATACTTTGTGTAAAAGTAGTGTAAAAAGTTTGCCTATTGATTTTTAGCCAATCATGTGTATCAATGAATACAGTGGTAATATGGAAATGTTTTACGATACCGAGAGAAATAAAAACAAATGCATACAATTAGTTTTGCATCTTAGTTGGAAAAAATCTTCCCTTTATATCAGCGTTCTTAATTATATGACCACCACTGTATATATTACTAGAATATTGCAATAAAATTCACTGAAAATCACAGCACCAAATATCTCTTTTCTTTCACATTCTTTAAAATCACGACTATTTCTTTTTTTTTTTGAGTTCTGTTTATGTTGGCCAGTTCGATTTTTGAACAAACTTCTTTACAGTGCCATATGGGCATTTTTTTACTAAGAGTTTTCCACGAGTCTCCATACGAATTTGACGTTCCAAATTCAAATCACTTTATTCCCTAGGGAGTTTCATGCAACTTTATATCCCTAGAGACACAATGCCTTACTTTACGTTGAGGTTGCATGATTTGTAATTGGACATTGTCGAGCAGGTGGTGTGAAAAATAAATTACTTCATAATTCAAATCTTGTTCACTTGAAAAATCTTGATGAAAATTGTATCCGTTAGTTTTACTCACCGGTCGATAGGTCTAGAAATACACAGCATGCTTGCTACCCATAATTAATGAAAGTAGGTAGGTAAGTAGGTACTTAAGTACTTACCTACATTTTGCGACTCCTTGATTTTATTGTAGTAGCTCCTCTTACCTTTAGTAGTAGTATTAGCGGCGCTATCGCTGTTATCATCAGAGTCGGTGTGTGGTTCGCGCCAGCCAGCCGGTGCTGCGCCCGCGCACGCCGCCGCTGGCGCCGCCCGCATCCGATGACGCGCCTCCACTGTCGAGCATTTAGACAGGCTGGATTCATCTGTCAAGAGGAGTTTTCATAGTTCTAGGGAACACTATTAAGGGGGCAGTCATCATCATCAGGTTGACGTCTGCTGCTGAACGTAGCCTCAGTAGCCTCGTAGGTCAGGTATTGATTTGTGTAAAAGGGACTTGGCTCTGACTTTGTACCTACCATATCTGTAGTGATCGCAGGCTCTGTGCCGGCGGCGATGTGGAGGCACCGCGTCATCTTCGCGTCGCGCCAGGGTACGGAACTGCAGTGAATGAGCAGCCGACACACCGAATGTGGCGTATGGACTGATCTCGTACAGCTCTGCTGGAAAATACAACATTGACCATGAGAAAATAAGTTACTTGTTCGGCTTGTGGTCGCCACTCAAGTACTATTATTACCCAACGGTTCTCGATTCTGCGAGATAAGTACCTACTTATTTTCAGTAATCTTGCGGTTTTTCTACAGATCTTTTCGTTTTTCAAGTGATTGAGGGAGATAATTCGATCATCATCATCATCATCAGCCTGTAGAAGTCCACTGCTGGACATAGCCTCTCCCTTAGGATGCCACGACGAATGGTCTTGAGCCGCCTTCATCCAGCGACTTCCTGCGACGTTTATAATGTCTTTATTCCATAAGGGCCTTCCTCTACCACGTCGTCCGGTTAGATAAAATGGGATAATTAGATAAACTGTGTCAACTTACCAGAAGAATCGTCATTAGACTTCTCATTCCCATTGATGGATGAAGACGAATACAACTTCTGCCCCTCTCTTAACTTCTCCCTCTCTGCTTCATTGCTCTCACTAAGCTTTCTGTCATCCCGTAAATAGTTCCCGCTTGAGAAGCAGAAAAACCTGAAATTGAAGATGTACAGTCGTTACATGACGATATAGTTGAAATGGCACGATATCATCGCGATGGTGACGAAATTAGGTATACAATTGAAATGGATGATAGAAAAAGACTTGCGTCCTTCACAAATGGATTAGATGTGATATCTACTTACCAGCTTCTTTCGTAACGTACCTACACGCACAATAGTTACAGTTAAGTACAGAGTAAATTCAAGGAAATATAGAGAAGGAATGTTCGGAACAGTTGGTAGATGAGCAAGATTGGATGAACAGATGTCGACCTACTTAGATTAATGTGATTAACTACTCAACATTCAACCTACACACATTTCTCCAATTTGAATTAAAAAACTCTACTCACTTCTTCTTGCCATGGATGAGACAAATGATTGCAGCCAGAGTAACGAAGATGACTAGCGCACTAGCAACGCATGACACCAACACCGTCCGCATAGAAGCAGGCCGATTGCCTCCTGAAAGTGGCGATGACGGCTTCATGGGTGGGATTCGACCTGAAATCCAGAGACAAATATTTAATTGAGATTAATGTCCTCAATAAAATATTTGTTATTTTATGAACATTCTCAAAGCACTCCGACAGGGATCGTTTTAGATTATAAACCTTCGAAGAAGGCAATCGGCCCCTGTATTCTCTATCTCGCGAAAGGTTTGCGACAGGCCTAAATTGTGCGAACATGGCTGTCAAACGTCGCTTTTCTCAAAAACAAAAGTGTCGTGAGATAGAGAATAGTCCTGCCGCTTATTTACTTGTCGTGTCGTCCCGAAGAGGAAAACCTAACAGGCCAACTTGCACTTGCAGTTAAAGATATTAATAAGGAAATAACAAGTTGTATTACCTCCAGCGAGCGTGTGTGTATCTGCCCGTAGAGTGACTTTCTCCGGGCCTGCATCGCTGTCAGCCTGAACTGCAACCTCGTACCATGTGGCCGGAGCCAGTGCACCAACCACGTGACTAGCTGCACTAAGACCATCGCCCACCTAGAACGTACACCGCGGTAATATTATAATGGTATGTTCAACGCCAATTTAAAATCCATTCTTGGAATTGAGCCTTTATAGAAGTCTTGCTCAAGACCTACTCTACCCAGGTTAGGTACCTATAGGAAAACTACAAACAAGCGAAGATTTCAAACTAAATGGGTGCTAACCTTGATCCAATGTTCAGAACCGGCTCTCCGGTAAGACACCCTGAAGCCCAGGATAGGACAGCCACCATCACGCCACGCGTAAAAGTTTATCTTTATCGCCGTTGAGTTCATGTAGACGTGGTCTTCTGGCTTTGGAGGCTTTGGACCTGTAAATCAAAGAAACGATCGCAAAATATTAATATAAAATTTCTTTTGGGATGTTTTGTTTTATTTAAACGGTAGAAAAGTAGATGACTTGTGTCAACGTTTTAGGAATTTCTACTTACGTCCTCCTCTAGTAGTTGCAGTCAGTATTTCGCTAGGAGGTCCTATGGAGATTTTGTTTCTTGCCTGGATCTTCGTGTTGTAAGTGGTGCCGCATTTGAGCATGTCCATCGTGTAGGACGTTTGTTCGGGAGACAGTTCTACTGTGAGCCATTCTGTGTCCGCTGCTAGCTTATAGTTTAGGAGATAACCTGAAATCATTTTAATTCATCTATAATTAGTGATCAATGACAATACCTAAATACGGGTCTGGGTACGGTGGTACCATGGTACTCGTAGTTTGTTGATGCCTACGACACAGGGAATCCTAGTGTGGGATCATGACTACGAATGTGACTGTTAGGTGTTATATATTATTAATGTTATATTATGAAGGGTATAGTATACCTAGTAGAGCAAAAGGCTTTATAAAATTAGTCTATTTATAGCTTCTTCTTAAAATGGATGCTCATTTCACGCGATGCCACATTGGGTAACTATTTACCTATATGGAATGCTTTAAGCCGTAGTTTGTCCGGCCTAAGAATAGACCATTCCTTCTCTCGTGGATATAGTAAAAGCCTTACTAAGGGATTACCCAGGGGATGGGCAGCAGCATCCACCCGAGTACTATTAACACCAAACTGCGACCACCAATCCGTCTGCCAAGCGTGGTGATTATGGCATTCGGTGGGAGAGACTTCGTTTAGGACGAGAAGGAATCTTCTTCTTCTCCTTCTCAACAGAAGGAGAAGAAGAAGAATGCTTTCAAAGAATCTCACTGGCTATACATTCCCTGGATAAGTATGTTGGGGGTTGTGCATTTATGTCAAATAAATGAATAAGCGTATAAAATAAAACATCAGTTCCTTACCTAGTATCGGCTCTGTGGAATCCCCAGGCATCTGCAAATGCAGCTTGATGCTCGAGGTCGTAGTGTATTGCAAAGAAAGCTGCGGCGCAGCAGGTGGCATTATGGCTACCACCACGTACACGATGGAGTCCTCGCCAATGGTATTGCTGGCAGTGCATGTGAAGTTGCCAGATGATTGCTCGTTTACCTCTGGAGTTATAGAATGGTGATTTGTAATTGTGACTACCTAACGAAAGTCATCACTCAGCACCACTGCCTCATTATATTACCACAGCCGGCGCTGAGGCCGAAATAAGACTTACTTACTTACCCTTAAATGTGCAAGGTAATTTTGTAAAACTTAAGTTCTTTGAATGTTTACGATAACGCTTTGTAAACATTTCTCAATGTATTCCGCAGTCGATACCTCGTACCCTACCTCGAATATGCAGGTGTCCTCGATGCGTGACCTGGTAGAACTGGTGATGTGTGACTGGGGCCCGCGCGTGAGTCCAGCGAGATCGGGGAGCAGGTGCGCCAACGCATGTGCACGCAAGCAATGCTGGACGACCTCGACCCGCTACTACTCTTCCACCAAATGAGGCGATGCGAGCTGGTACTGAAAAGCATAAAAAAAATTAAGAAAAGCCTATAATACTCTACAACCAAAAGAAAGTATCATGAACATAATGATAATTATATTACTGTTCGAATAGGCCTGTCCAAAATGGATTGTTAGCTCAGTGAGTTTGTAAAAGTTCTATGTATTCAAGCTTTTACCGACCTAAACCATTTTTTAATAGTTTTAGGAAGCATACTCACTTCTAGAACTAGGCCCCTGTCCAACTACAAGCGTGGACTCCCCCTCCCCCGAGCCAGTGGTGGCTGATACCCAGAACTCGTATAGCTGGCTCTCCATCAGATTCCGCACCTGGAACATCAGCTCCAAGTCTGTCTTCTTATCCGCTGAGACAGTGAAGCTCGAGTGCTTGCCTAATCTAAAAGAGATATTATCACAATACAGGAATTTAAATAGGATTTGTTTGAATCTTGTCTAGGGAGAATGTAAGTACGTTTTAGGGATCAAAGTCCGGAATAATATTCAAAATCTTTGCTGTTTTTCAATGAGATTCTAGGAATTAACTTACCTGCCAGCTTCTCTGTAGTAAACAGTGTAATGTGAAATAATGCCATTAGGGTTTATTGGTGCAAGCCAGCTGACTAGCACAGAATCACTGGAGTACGCTAATGCCTTGATCTTTTCGGGAGCTGATGGAACTGAAAAAGAGAATACACCTTATGAATTATTATTTTCGTGGTAGATGCCTTTTGACTGTGACAAATTCTAGATATAACTAATAATGTGATTAAATAATACAGGATGCCTTTTTACATTACAACATAAGATAAAATTAATTAAAAGAAACTGTAATGACCGAACTATCATGAGTCTCCTTGGGTTAAAACATGAGAACACCTGAAACACTAGACATCAAACCCTTGTTCAGATATCTTACCATCTTCTTCAGTCATGCAGTAGACCGGAGGGCTGCGCTTGCCGTCTCCCGCGTTGGTAAACGCCAGCACTTGGACGGAATAGTTGGTGTACTTGCGGAGAGTGTGTAGATACGTGTCGGTGCTGGTAACTCTCTTGATTTCACCCACGTCGGCTGAAATTGATACGAAGATAAAAATATTTGTTTGCTTCAAAAATGACTGGGTCCGCGTATAAAGGAAAATAAGTCAAAACTCAATCAAATGTACCTACATAGGTAAAAATTAAACCAGGTTAAATTAATTTAACCAAAGGTTAAATTTAGTACCCACTGTGTGGCCAAAATAGCTGCAGAAAATTGGTCTCGGCTCAGCGTTGTGCTGGATTAGTTGCAAGAAAATATCTAGCGCAAATTTTCAGCCAAAACTATATTTAACCGAGATCACGACTAACGGTGATAAGATGAATGGTGATGACGATAACATATTATTATTATCATAAGGTAAAACAAACAAACAATAATATAAAAACGTCATATCATTATCGTGTACATAAAGAAAGCCCACTCACCATGATCTGAGCTGATGGGCAAGTAAATCACTTTGTATCCTTGTATAAGTCCTCCATGCTGGCCAATTGGAGGTGGATTCCACGAGACTTTGATACCCGAAGACGACAATGGAGAACATGATACCCTCATTGGATGGGATTCTGGCACTAAAACAAAAAATGAAATGTAATAGAATAGCGGAATAGGAAGACGGAATGAAGGCCCCCACCATCTGATCTAACCGATGGAGTTGTAACGGTCGTAGACATGTCCGTCATTGGAAATTTTCTTGCTGAAGTTGACGAGGTTGAAATGGCGGTTTAAGATTCTATACCTCCTTCAAGCGTAGTGGCAGAGACCGGCGCTGACGCTGGCCCGGCAGCCACTGCGTTGAATGCCCTCACTCGTACTTCGTATCGAGTGAACTTCCTCAGTGCCGACAGGCTGAGCTCAGTCGCTGACCAGCCGTTTACTGTCAAAGTTCTGTAAAATATTAAATAACAGTTTGAATCCCTGAATATTACTAAAGTTTATTACATCTTGACAGTTGTGATTTTATGCAGATTTAGATTTGTCCTTGCTTATAAAAAAACCGTTGTTTGGTAGCTTACCTGGTAGCGTTCCTAGCTAGCGGCTCAGCTCGGCCCAGCTCGGAGCAGGATACGGAGTAACCGAGTAGCTCGCCATGCCACGAGTCTCGCGGGGGCGGCTTCCACGACACGTGCAGTTCACCAGCACCACCCGCGTTCACGTGCACGCTGCTGGGGGCTTCGGACGGAGCTAAAAAGTAAGAAGCATAAAGTTTCAATTTCATCCTCTCTCAAGGAGACCCAGAACCCAACGAAATATGACTTTAATAAAAGATTATAATTCTGGATGTGGTAAAAAACAAGAAAACTATGAAAACTTTAATCCATCGTCACATTAATTTCAGAAACATGGCAAAAAGTGTCTTTAAATTCAGTTACAATTTCGGAAGTATTAGTGACATGACACACCTGCGTATCGTACCGCGCCGAAAGTTCAGCGGCTGAAGTTTTCGTACTGACGTAATTTCGGCTGATGTATCATAGGGAACTTGAAAAACACTGCGAGCGTATTGAACCGAACGTTCGGTCGCGGTACGTTCCGCAGGTGTGGCGCTATACTCAGTAAATTTAAAATAGTAGCTGGTTTGGTTTACCTTCTTCCTGTGTCTTCACAACTACTGGTTCAGTGAAAGCACTTCTGTCGATCTGGTTAATGGCTGCGATTCGTATCATGTAGGCCGTATGTGGCTTTAGGCTGCCCATCAGAGCCTCGTAGTGGATGTCACCTTTCTTTGTCAACCTGTTGAATTGATTACTTCATTGATGCTCGTAGTTAACGCCTCAGACTTAATTTTGCAGCCGTCCAAATGTTTCAGCTTCTATCACGAAAAACTACCATTGAATACATCTAACTGTGCTATTAGGCACATGATTTCTTCTACTTTTCTATCAATATCCAATTGATGGTCGAAAAAGTTTGCCAGGTGTATTGAAGTTTTACTCACATCGATAGCGATATAAAGTGGCGATATTATAGCTGAGGAAAAATTCAAAAAATATTTATCACCTATATTATTATTTTATTTATCATTTATTTTAATATTATCTTTGTTATTTTGACCTTTGTCAACGAACCCTGGAAGGAACGTTAAAATCTCTCAATTGGACTTACGTGACATGTGAATGAGCTGGTCCGAGCACAGACACATTGACAGTATGCGCTTGGTCCCACTGATCAGCTCGTAGTGCACCCTGGGCTGATAGTGCACAATGCTGAAGTGTGTAGCCCATGAGCGGACTGTTGCCGTCGAAGCCCTGACTCCACGATAAACGTACGGCACGGGAGAGAATTTCTGTTACGGTGAGCGAATGAGGAGTGTCTGGCTTTTCTAGAACAAAACAGCAATTAGTACCTATTATGTTATTTTATTTTATTTTAATAATCTAGTAGGTATTCGCAGTCTGCTTATAATTAATTTCAAGCTATAAACATTGAATAGATTAAAATTAACTATAAGATCTGAATACAATATTATGTTCCCGTTGTAGGGGTATAAAGTCAAAATTCCTCAATTTTAGACTTTTTCCTTTATTTGTATCAAAAACCTTTAAGCATTTGACCTAATTTCAGAATTTTGAGGTTATATACTGGAAGTACTCTAAGAGGTTTTCCATAGAAAAAATATGATAAAATTATTATTTTAGCAATTTCCATACAAAAGTTAGACATTAATTATCACATCTTTTTATTGCATTAAATTAGAAGCTTGGTCTTTTACGACACTACAAGCTCACAGACCTTCACATTTGTTTTACATTTCTTTCACCATCCTCCTTCAACAAACGAAGAAGTACCTAATCTTATTTTCTCACCTTGGACGGAAAGATAGATGTAATGGTCGCTATGACCATACGCATTGACGGCTTGGCACTTGTACACGCCAGAATCTTGGCGGTCGGCGCGACTGATATACAGCTGGGATCTTAAACCACTATCAGTCTTTTGTTCGGATACGCTTAATCTGCAAACGGAAAAATCAACTGAAATTAGAGAAACATGGTTTTATTCTAGTGATGTTGAAGAACTGTGTTGCAGTGTTTTCGTGACGTAGGTTCTTCAGTAAAATTTAAATAAGCTTACCTATAAGTGTTTAGATCTAAATGGTTCATGTTGTGTGCCCAGTTGACTTGGATGGGTGAGTCTCCTCGTACTTCGCATGCTAAGGTAGCGGGTGAGTCCCGTCGTGCCGTCATATTGTGCGAGGTCGTCTCAAAACGGGCAGGTTCTAAAATTATTTACTCACTTGAAAAATATGACACAAATTATTACCTAATTATTAAAAAAAAAACTAAGTAAACCTAAGTTTACTGTCCAGATGTGGTTGTTGACTTTTTTGTATGTCGACTCTAAATTTATAATACCTAGACATTAAACACAATGTTCTGCAATTTGTTTTGGAAAATAAGTTATTTTTATTTATTTTTTGTCTACTGTGCTTTTACTCTTATGGTTTTAAGTTTTTTATGCAATAAATATATTTTTCTTCTTTCTTCTTTTCTTCTTATTAGATCATTATAAAGTAAAATATAATGTTGATAAAAATTACTGAAGATTCAATGATTGACAGCATTGTGACACCGGCGACAGTGAGTCATAACATCAGTGAACATCGGCTAACTAATGAACGAATTAAAACTTTTATTGAACTATTATTATTTTAACTTAATTAATTACATAATGAACTTATTCAGAACAATTTTTTTACCATTAACGGACACTAAAATAGTTTTCGTCACAGCAGCTCCTACTCCGTTTTCCGACTTGCACATGTAGTGTCCTTCATCATAAGGTAGAGTCGACTCTATCCATAGCGTCCCGTTAGATAGGAACTGGAACCGGCCGCCCAGATTCACGAGCGGGACGTAGTCTGTTGTTGATGATCCTGTTGTTAAAAAAATATTGTGAATTATCACAATGCGCGGCAAATTCAAAAAAATCCTTTTATAACTAACTACTTCCACTGATTCTGATCCAAGGAACATATTAGCAAGAGTCATAGAGGCACGGCGGGTTGGCTGAGGGTTGACTATACACGACTTTGTTAAAATGATAACACTAACTACCAGACTTTTGCATTTTGTACGTAGTATTTATCCTCTTTGATTTTGTTGTGTCTTCTTAATGGAATTATCAATTTATTACCCATATATTAAATATGAATAATTATCCAATCTTACCTCTCTGTTTCATCCAAGTAACTTGCGGAGTTGGCGAGCCACTCGTCTGGCAATGCAATGCCAATGCTTCCCCGGCGAGCACCGCCTCGTCCTTAGGTTCCAACACCCATTTGGGAGAAACTGCAGCATGCGAGAGATAAATCGTACTTTTTATTTGTGACTTTAATGGTTCAATTATTTATCTGAAATGGGATCATAGCCTATTGACATACATACTTTACTAAATCACCGGTATAGAGTTAGTTTCAGAGTGATAATTATATATCTACACTTTTACCTGTTCCAGCAGCATTCATGAACAAAAAAGAAACTCACAAATTCTAAACGTCACACTCTTTTTTGTAAAATTATTTTACGGAATTTGCACAATCGATACCAATTTAAGTATTTCCCCGATGTTCCATTCAATATGAATTATTCAAATCTTTGGTAACCTTACCTTCCAAATGTGAACTATCTTCATCATTAAGATCAAACCTGATTAATCATGTAATATGTCTTACACAATATCGAAGTGTTTGTTCATTGCCTTTCGCCTGACCGAAGCTATTAGCCAACGGAACCGACTCATCAAACATTAACGTTTGCATACTAAAGACTTGCCTATAATTACTGTCTTATCTATCTAAGTACCATACTAGGTACCTTGTATTCAATCACAAGCGAATAGTATCAATTAATATACTAAATCTTTTCTTTTTAATCAAAAAGATAGATCTAAAAAGATCAGTCGAGTTGCTTAAAAGTTTTAAGTAATTTAATAAATTACCCTTTCCTCAAGCCATCTGTAATCCAACGCCGAGCAAAACAAAAATTACACAGTTTTTTCAATATTAAGTATGGTAAAATTGTGCGGAAATAAAATTGCTTACTCGGACGATAAAAAGTCTATATTGCTTGAAAAAATGCTCAGTGTCGGAAGGCACTGAATTTGAACTTATAAAATAGCACGAGAATGTTGTAGAGAACGAAAGTATTATATCAAGAGATAAATTTCAAGCAGTAAAGACATCTTTGTTACGTTTTGTAATGACATAATTTAATTCTATCTACTCGTGGACAGTGGAAAGGTGACCCGGTGCAAAAGAATCAGCATTTGACAAAATAATTACAATCAGTGCTTGGTGCAAGCTGTGCTCTGTGCTTGGTGCGTGGTATAGCTGGTATGGCGACTTTACCTTTTACCACCAGCTCGGCGGTGTAGTTAACTTTGGCCGCCGAGTTGGAGGCCACGCAAGTATATAGGCCGCTGTGGTGGGCCGACACCTCTTTGAATACGAGGTTGCTGAAAAAATCTGCACCACGCTCTTCCACCTACACAACCAGTACCGTTCAAGAGATTGAAGAAACATTTTAATTAAAATAAAAGTTTACTTATTTGTCCAAGGTAGAGCTTAAAACAAGAAAAGAAGACAATGAATGAACTGAAAAAAATAATAATTGAACAGGTATCAAAGACATTATAAACTGTTTTCCAACTGATTTCAGAAAGTGAGATTAGAGTGGAAAATCAAGAAGTCAAGAAATTGAATTTAAAAGATAAGTTACGTACCTGACTTCGTTTGTTTAAATTATACATTGGTTATACTTATAAATTTTTAAAGCGAGGAAAATTAAAATTTACAAACCTGTAAGGTAGAAGGTATGGGCGCATTGTCCTTCAGCCAGGTGAAGTGGACGGGCATGTCTCCTGATGTGACGCTACAGCTGACTTGTGCTCGTTTGCCTTCTTGCAAGTTAGCGGAGAAGGAAAACGGTTCAATTTCCGGTGGATCTGGCAAAGTATATAAAAGTGTTCTCAATAGTCGACTTCTGTGGTTCGGCGGGTGAGTAGCCAGTTGAGATGCGAGTGGTTGCGGGTTCGATTCCCGCTGTGGGACAAATGTTTTTATGATCTGCAAATATTTGTTTAGGTCTGGGTGTTATGGTACTATGTTACTCGTAGTTCCTGATACCCACGACATAGGGAATTGTAGTGTGGGTCAAGTAACCGTTGGGTGTTATAATGTTTTGTATGATAAGTTATGGTTACTTGATATCCAAGATTTAGGCAGGTTATCTGGTAGGTAGTACCAAAATCTTAAGTCTGAAAATGCACTAAGAAAGAGACCCAGATTCGAATCAAATGCTATTATTATGCTTCGGTGTACTCGGTTCAAGGAGTCTGAACGGAGTGTTAAGTAGAACTTCTTGTGAAAGAGTTCGTCCGGGGAAGTACCACCGTACCTATTTCTGCCGCCAAGCAGTAGTGCTCGCATTGCTGTGTTTCGGTGAAACACAGCAATGCGAGCACGGCTGCCGGTGAAATTACAGGCACATGAGATATTTCATCTTTATTTTTGGATCGGCAGCGCACGTATGATGCCTCTGGTGTTGTAGGCTACGGTAATTTCTTTCCATCAGATGGGCCGTATGACTGTCTGCTTGCCAAGTAGTATAAAAAAAACAAAACCCTAACTTACTGCTCACAACCAGCTGCAACTCCCTTTTGGCAATCTCCCCGTGAGGTCCCATTACAGAACAAGAGTAGGCGCCTGCTTGGGACGGGTCCACTCTCGTGACTCTCAGTGCTCCATCGATACTGTTTTCCCATTCTACAGGGCTTCCATCTCTTTCCCACTTCACTGAGCTAGGAAACGAAATGTTTTCTGTCAAACTAAGTGCTAGTTACACGTAATGGCCTCTACCTTAATAAGAAAAAATACGCAAATTGGTTTACTCACCTAATGGGATATCCAGAATAAGGGCAGTAGAGAGTGAGTTCTCGTCCAGCAACTGCTCTTATAGGTCCTATGGACCTAACATAAGGAGGACCTGAAAAATTAGAACATTTTTAATGTAGTGCTAGTATCGGCCTATGAATAGAACTCCTCCTGTCATATAAGGCGACTAAGGGATTACGCCAGGCGATGGGCAGCAACATATACCTGAGTACTTAACATCAAATTGCGATCACCAATCCACCTGCCAAGCGTAGTGATTATGGTAAATCCCCTATTGCACGCTATGCATGGTATGGGATAGTCTCATCCAGCAGTGGATGACTACCAGCTGATGAAGAGAGATTGGTAGAGAAAAATAGCTATAGCATAACCATAAATATAGAAGACAATGAGATTTACCGTAAATATTAAGCCTAGATGTGTGGGACACTTCTCCAAGTGAGTTGGCTGCTTTGCAGGTGTACAAGCCACCGTCTTCAGATCTTACTGCAGAAATGTTGAGGTAGCCCACGACGTCATTCGTTTTTGTCGTAAACTGTTCTACGCTATATCTGCAACATATTTTTTTTCTATAAAGTGAAAGAATCTTTTGAATGACTTCAAATGAAAATAACACAGAAGAAATAACTTTTGAAACAATCATGGTTATGAACATAATTATCACTAGAAACGGGATATTTACCATGATTTTTATTATTTTTAATAAAGCTCAAAAATCATGGAAAACATCCCGTTTCTAGCGATAATTAACACAGAAGAATTTGTGAATTAACCCGTTGTTAATGCAGAATTCTTTGCCAGGCTTCCGGTGCCCACGCCGGCGCCGATGACAATTTAAAACCAATTGCGTTTTATAAACTGATTTCGATCGGTTAAGACAATACACAAAGTGGATTAATTAGTTCTATACACCTGTTGGAAACAATCTAATCAAGATCTTAGTGGCTCTTTGAAAAAAGTTTTTATCGTGAACAGGTTTTTCGTTGAAAAATATAATTATGTTTCAACATTTACTGCAAATTTTTTTTTATGAAGTTATCCTTCCAACTTTTTCCAGTTTTTTTTAATTTTCCAAATTTTTTATTCAAATTTATGATCAATTAAATCATCCAAAATTCTGAAATAATATTGCATTATCATCGAAACTTAACAGAAAAGGTAAAACCACATGGACTTCTACCTATAAGAGCTGATGATAATGATTGTTACTAACCTGTGTCCCCTAGCTATGGTGTTAAGCGGTTGACCATCAAGCATCCATGTAAAATGTGGCGGTGGCGATCCAGCGGCAGAACACTTCAGAGTCACCACTTGTCCTGGCCTCAAAACTTGTTCTATGAATGTGTACTGCAGCTCTGGTGCTGTATCTGAAAAGTAGCTATTTATGACAACATAGTGTATGCAGGAAAATTATTAAAGTAGTGCTTCGTGTGTTCAAGTTTTAACAACTTTTATTTCCAGCGATTTATTGCTAGATTATTCGAAGTTTACAACTTTTATGATCAAGGTTCAGTAGTAATAAAACTATCAACAAGTTTTCAATAAATTCCAACTATTTCCTGTACTAAAGAATGGCTATTGTTAGAAAACTAGAGCACTTTTGAAAAGGACTGTTTCTTTAAATCAAAGTCGCCTTTCTTTATTCTTTATTCTATCATCATCATCATCAGCCTGTAGAAGTCCACTGCTGGGCATGGCCTCCCCCTTAGAATGCCACGACAAACGGTCTTGAGCCGCCTCCATCTACCGACCCAGTGACGTTTATAATGTCTTTAGTCCATCGAATGGAGAGCTTTCCTGTATCGTCGTCTTTATTGTTTACAATTAGTACTTTTAAAGAGATCATCTGAAGAGTTCTAGAGCAAAATTAGGGTAGTCCACTGTCTCACTTACCTCCCAGTCGCAAATCTGCGCTGGCCTGCGCTGAATCTCTTTCATTTCTGGCCATGCATTGGTAGACTCCCTTGTCTGCTCTATGCACAGATGATATCACCAGCTGTTCCCCGTTATTCTGGATTCGGATCCTGCCTCCTACAACCCCAGCTCCTAGGGGTATACCGTTGTGTAGCCACTCCAAGCGGGGTGCTGGCCAACCACCCCAGGTACAGTTGATGACAGCTGTTCCACCACTGTTGACCACCTGGAGATAGAAACGTTATATTTTTATATTTGAGTCAGGTTTTAGTTTTTAAACTTACTTTTTAACTAGGTTTTTTTTTCTTTGGTTTTTATTTGTGTACCGATTTTTTTAAGAATTGGCGCAGCCTTTTTTTTGTGACAACACATCAAGACAAGTAAACAAATACTTTCAAATAGAAAACGTTCGATTTAAAACGTAAGTAGTTATAATATGCAAGTTTATGAATAGTAATGTATTGAAAGCCAAAATGGCTTTCAAGAGCCGGAAATAGCAAAAATGCTTACGCCCGGAGATTGTCCGCTTCACAAAGTGAAATTAGTCAAAGGTTGTAAGCCTTTCAACTCAGAGATTGTTACCCCTTTTGGTATTATTTGAATTTCATGATCATAAAGAAATCTGTTACTTGTGCTTATAAATTATTTCAGTTTTTGCCATATTTAGCCTGTTTTAGCCAGACTTTTTAAGGCGAGGACTAGGCTAGGACGTATGATGTATGTGATGGTATTTTGAACGCCCAGTGCGACGTGACGAGATTAAACAATGAGATGGAAAAAAGTGCAGGTAGATCAATGACTAATAAACGAACAGAATTTTAAAAAAAGTCTGGTTTTGCATTATTATAATCGCACAAATGATTACCCTAAACAAGCTTAGGCATTCAAATGCTCTTAATTTTGAACGGCAACAGCGCAATTTTTTTTTAAATTAAATAGCTAGACTTGTATTTTAAAGTTCTATAACCGCAATTTTTTTATCTATGATTTGTATATTTCAATTAATTCAAATAAACCCTCAAAATGAATACAGTCAGTGCAAACCAGTATCTACGTCAAATATGACATGCAATTTTCAACATTATGCAAAGCCGTTTGGATATATTTTTTTATTTTTGGTTGTTTGTATTTTAGGATCATACCCTGCCTTAAATCACGTTTCTTTAAGACACTTATTCACTTCTAGCATGTTCCAACTCATAACTACGGATCCAATTTATCAAGTGAGTTCAGTTTTGAGCTGATTAGGTACATCGTGCGTGCAGTTTGCTAATTGTGGAACGACTGACTTAGCATTCTGCTGTTTGTACCGAAACGGTAATTTTGTTATGAAATAAAATTTACATCTTGGTGTTATCTACGTGAATCGTAGGCGGAAAAGGAAACGGGGAAGACAGTTATTTTTAATAATATTTTCTGAACATGATAGATAGACAGATTTTAACTTTATTGATAACCATAGTCAATAATAATGATATTATTATACGAAAATGATTTGATAAGATTATTTATTTATTTATATCGAAGCTCTTATTCAAGATTATAATATGGTGTCAATGGTGTAAATATAAATCCTCAAAACAAATAAAAAGGGATCGGAACATGTCCCATGTAATCTAGAGGTCATCAAAAAGCTTCTGAAAAGTTTAAACAATTTAAAGGCATTCATTTATATTGTTAAGTCATACACATTATAGGAATGGCTTGCAAAAATATTTTTCTTTCAAATTGAAAAATTTCTTGACAAGTACAATTCTATTGTACTGTGTTGCATTGTGTGGTAAAATTGTATTGTTATTATTTTTTATCTTCATGACATAATTTTTAGTTTTGATTTCAATGCGCATCCCCAAAATTCTTAAAATTGTTAATTATTATTATTATTATAATGGTAGGTAATGTATGTATCTACCTAGTACTTAGTTATGGGAACTTAATTATTTGTATGTTATCATAATGTATGACTGAATAGGTTGGACGAGTGAATTATGACCACCAATGTAAAATTACCATATTCAAAATAAATAAATTATCTTTATCATAAAATATAGGTTTACAATCAATACGAGAAAGTATTTGTATAGGTAGTTACTTGCGCCATTCACTTGATGGCTGGTACGAAATAAAATATTTGGTTTTCCAATGGAGAATTTAATTAAACGAGCGCATCCTTGTACAAATATCAGTAATTCGGAACGAGCGTAAACACCAAATGTATTCCGATCGTGTTATAATACTTATAATATTATACGAGAGTAAGTCATGATTTTATTTTGCCTTGCACAGTGCTACTGAAACACATGGGTTTGGCTCTAGGTAAAACTGTCAGGCTATGCGACAAAGGTAAATTCAATTATAAAAATAAATACTCAAAATAATTCTTGTGACTTCAATGAATATAACTTTTCATTTAAAAACCGACTTCCGCCATTGTATTCGACAAAATATCTGGATTAATTTTTTTTTATGAAAAAACCATAGTTTTGAAAGTGTCATGATACTTTTTGAATGCAAATGCTTGGTTTGTTGCTGAAAATATCAAAATCGCTATATGTATACCTATAATATTTCATTCTGAAAAAAATGGGACCAATCTGGAAATATATCTATTCAAATAAAAAAAGAATTTTCGAAATCGGTTAATAAACACCGGAGATATGAGGTAACAAACATTAAAAAAAAAAAATACAACCGAATTGAGAACCTGCTCCTCCTTTTTTGTGAAGTCGGTTAAAAATACTAAGTACCTATTGACTAAATGCATCCTAACATAACATAACATAATATAAAATGACACCTAACAGTCACGTACGTAGTCCTAAATCCAACACTAGGATTCCCTGTGTCGTAGGTATCAGGAACTACGAGTAACATCGTACCATAACAACCAGACCTGAAACAAATATTTGCAGATCATACAAACATTTGTCCCGCAACAGTTATCGAACCCGCAACCTCTCATCTCAGCCGGCTACTCGCCCACCGTGCCACAGAGGTCATCAAAATAGTATAGTGTCTGAAATGCAAAATAAATATTTTTTCTTTCTTCTTTCTTTCTAATATGAGTGCATTCAGCACCTATGGCTTTCCACCGCAGATAATGCTTGAACCGTATGATTTTATGATAAATGAAAATTATCAGTCTCCCGAGCTATAGTGTTTGCGTTGCTCGCGAAACAGCGACATTCGTTTTATTTTGCGCAGAATTTACGATCGTAAGAGATAATTGTTGGACATTTGCATTCCGCCGTAATGCGGTACAATTTTGTGCGGAACAATTAAACGGACGTACTTGTAGTTTTTTGTAATTTTCTGTTTCCCCCAATTTGCAAATGAAATTACTTACATCATCAACTGCAATATGGGTCAACAATGTTATCATTCATGTTATGTGTGTTATGTGTATCACTTACATGTGCGCTGTGATTACTTTGTAGTGCATATATGAAACTAATTTGCTGAGCTAGTCACATACACAATTTGATTTTTTGCCTATTGTACAGTACAACCTCTGTGTTGTGGCGGGCGAGCAGTCAGCTGAGATGCGAGAAGTTGCGGGTTCAATTCCCGTTGCAGGACAAATGTTTGTATGATCTACAAATATTTATTCCGGGTCTGGGTGTTGTATTACCATGGTACTCGTAGTTCATTGATACCCACGACACAGGGGATCCTAGTTTGGGGTTAGGACTATGTATGTGACTGTTGGGTTGTTATGTTATGTACCAACTACCTTTTAATGATCCCGCCAAAGCTTCTTACCTTACCTTTAAAAATTCAATTCGCAATAAAAACAGAAAAAACAAGCCGGCTTAAAACAGGAAATCTCGTTAGACGGCTGTGGGACATTCGAAACAATCTTATTTGCAATTCTGGGTCCAACAATATCGGTCTTCTTCTCGGTGTAGGACAAATTGGTCTTTTCCCTTAAAACAATCAAAAGAGCTTCCGGTCTGGAACTCTAGGGCAGATAAATGATAGCGCTAAAAGCTTACGTACACAGTGTATTTATGGCGTTTTTTAACAGCAATGCCAACACGAACAAACGCGCGTTAAATGCGATACAGACGCGCGTTGAAGACGATACAGACATGCGTTGGTACATTTATTTCATTTTAACGAATTTGTAACGCAATAAATACGCGCGTTTAATGCAAGTTCTTGAAATGAGCTCTTAAAATACGCCGTGTGCATAGGCTTTAAGAATGCTCTAGGTACAAACGAGCTAAGCGTGAAATAATTGTGAAATCTACGAAAACTTACGTTCAAGCTACGCACATGCTACGAGAACCTACGTTCAAGCTACGCACATGCTACGAAAACATACGTTTGAGATACGCACATGATACGAGCACTACGCCAGGCTACGCAGATGCTACGAGCACTCCGCGTCAAGCTGGGAACATGCTACGGGCAGGCTACGCAATTTCAGTCATGGCAACTACGAGTTAGCTCGTGCTGCCTGTGCAAGCTACAAGTTAGTCTCGTTTACCTACTCCTTTTATAATATATTTAGTTCCGTGCATCAAGATAACCACCGAGACATCGGGATAAGTTAAAACGTTATGTAGTTAACGTGCATTGGGACGAAAACGTTTAAAAAACGTATACATGCAGTGCGCATTCATTAATATGCAACCATTCATTCATACATTTTATTTTATTTATTTTGACTTATTTGGAAAACAAACAGCGTATGAACAAGAATGGTAACAATCAATATAGAAACGCATTTGCTAAACAGTTTTCACTCATAGTTCTATAAAATGAAGTTATCCTAAAAAAGGTGATAACAATAAGTACCTTCACAATAGTATTATTATACCTACTGTGTTAAAATTAATAACAAATAAAAAGAAAACAGATTTTGCAGTACAAAAACTCATACATATCAAGCAATAAACAAATAAACCAAAACAACCCAATTTATTTAAAGAATTTTTTTGCTACTAGTCTTTTAAAAAACTCTTAGTATAAATGTGTACAATATGCAGTGCGCATTCATCAATGTGCAGCCATCCTTGTAGTATAAAGTCACTGCGCATAACCTTTGTATATATTTGCTGTACGCGGACTTAACTGAGAAGTTTACGAGACGGACAAAATTCAAAGAGCGTTTTTAAGTCCGTTGGAAACAAAAGTTATAGCTACGCCAAAACATTAACGTTGAAGAAATAAGAAAAAATAGGGAAATAACTCTAGCTATAAAAACAAGTTGGAGCTTTTGAAGGCGGTACGGTCATTGGAACTGGTTACTTGGCTCGCATTTCTTTAACCTTCCAACTACAAGAGAAAACAAATGGTTAAAACATGTACATAGTGGTGACTTTTTAATACTTTTCATGAAGGTCACAATGGCGTCGATAATCATCATCAATCCTGTCAAGAAATTCCAGCATATTTTTGACTTTAAATTAGGTTTAAATTTATGTTTCAGTTTCAGAGATAAGAAAAAAGAGATAAAAGGATAAAAAGTAAATAACTGAAAGCTAATACGCATCACGATTGCGAATGACTTGACAAAACAGAAGGTCCTGAACAGAAATCCCTTGAAAGTTGATTTCATCTACGTTCTCCGGATAAATATTTGATGCCAAGTAAGGTTAATCTCACAAGGCAGTTTAACCCAGCGCGGGAAACTACAATATTTACAAAGGCCTGCAAACACTAGCTTTCGCAAGGAATTTTTGTTTTTCTAAAGTTATACGGGTAATTGAATTTACTTCGGAATCGGAAGAAATCCGCTCAGGAATGACGAAGGGTTCAGTTTACAAAGAAAAATGTTATTTTCTCATCATATTTTTTCAAATTGATGATACACACGCTTCCATAAGCCATGGAGGTAATAATATTGCTATTTAATGATGAACCAACCAAGACTTATCGAAGTAAATATAAGCCTTGATTTCACCTTAGATAAAAGGAATTGATCAGTTATATATTTTCACACACTATCAACATTCAAAAAACCTTTTTAAATTATTTTTTATTTCATCATCATCATATACCTATAGAAGTGCACTGCTGGATTTAGGTCTCCCCCATTGAATGTCAAGACAAACGATCTTGAGCCGCCCCAATTCACCACGTTCTTGCTACCTTTGAAGTGGCTTTGGTCCATTGAGAGGAGGGTCTTCCTACACTGTGTCGTCTGGTTCGTGGTCGCCAACGAGAACCTTTATTCCCCAACCTTTATTTTGAGTTATTTGAAATAGCATTGGTATTATTATGTCCAGCAGGACGATTCTAAAACGTCGGAAACGTTTCCGATCGGATTCGTTATTTTTTAATTTCGATGTGGTAAATAACAAAAACAATTTTCTAACAATTTTCTCTAGTAAAACACAGTCCTATACAATATTTATTGTTTCTTACTATGTTTTACTAAAAAAAATTGTTTAAGTTACTTACCACATCATGAAAAACTAAAGAATCCGACCGGAAACGTTTCCGACGTTTTAGAATCGCCCTGCAGGCCCGTTACCACTTCAACTTGCTGATTCTGCGAGCTATGTAGGTGATTTTGGATTTTCTATGAATCTTCTCATTTCAGATTTTATCTGTTTGTGAATATCCAAGCTTAGCCATAGCCCGCTATGCAACTTTGAGAATGAGGCCAATACTTAGCCACCAATTTCAGTGCCGTAAGTCATCACGGGACACGCCTTGATTATAAACTTTCGTCTTGAGGATCTCCGGTATCTGTGACGAGAAGATATGGCGTAGTTCACCGAACGTGTAAATGCACGTGACTATTGTTGCATAATAATTATAGCGCTATTTACATACCGCCAAGCCAGATATTTACAAATATAGTTCTGACTATCTTACTTAAAATAAAAAAATTGTAACGCTCATAACGAGTTCTTTCATTTAATGCATCACATTATGCATTTGACACTAGTTTTTTTTTCACTTTCTAGTTTGCCCCCAAAAATTAAATAAGAATTCTTTTATTTACGCTATACGTCCGTGATCTAATTCTGTGTCCAAATTTAAACATTTTTAGATCTAGCCGCTTCGGAAAAAATAAGCTGTGAAAGACAGACAAACACATGAGTGATCCTCTATTGGTTCCGTTGGTACCTTTGAGGTACAGAACCCTAAAAAGACAAAAGTCGATTACGTTTGGTCTATAGAGACCAATAGGTAGATGTTAAGCGTAAGACAAATACAAATTTAGGAAAAACATACAACGGTAGGGATGGAAAACTAAGAAAAAATAAAGAAATTGGTTCGAAACGTAGCGAGAAATGTAAGCTAAATGCTTACGAAAACTTACAAAACTTGAACGAGACCTGTTTTTTGTCTCTATTTGGTATGAAAGGTATAGTAGACCATTGGGATTATATTAATAAGTACCTACTGTGATAAAACCCCAAAACGTCGTGTCACAACTGAAACTGCCTCCAGAAGAGAATTCACTCTATGATATCACTTACGTAGAAAAGTAGACGAAAGTCTTAACATCAATGAGACCAATCAGACTGGTTCACCAGCTCCGAAAACACAAAGATCGAAGCTACAAGTTTGCGAGACCATATTTTTTAACGCTTTTGGAATCAAATAGGGTCTTATTTAACCAACTTATAATTATTGTTTACAAAATGGCTCTAACGAAAGACCAGCGCAAGTTGTTTTCAGGGTTGTGATGTCTGTAATTTCTGAACCTAAAACCTTGAAATTTTTTTGGGAGAATTTTTAAAGTACGTTCTTTCTAAAAAAAAGAATGAATGAAATCGGACTACGCGTTAGTGAATAACTACCAAAGTACATATTTTGACTTTCATCCCCATCTCCCAAGGGAACCGTGCTGAATTTCGGGATAAAATATACCCATATAATTATGTGTCCTACTTTGTAGTATGAACTCAAATTGTGCCAAGTTTCATTTGAATTAATTTAGTGTTTTCGGCGTGACGGCCTTCATACAGACAGACAGTCGAACTGCTTGCGCCTGCCGGCTGCTGCCGCGCTGATCTAAAGATACGAGTAGCTCAACTAATTCGATTCACTACCACACACGGAAGCGTCCCTGAGACGCTAGCTGCATTGCCTCGCTGAAAGGCAATACCAATGAGCTGAGCCAAATAAGAGCAAGCTCTCGGATCAGGCATCGCTTTGACCAGATGCCCTGATAGAATTTTGAAAACGGGAGGGGCCTTAGTACCCCTCGGACCCAGACTCCCCCGGCAAATATGAAAACACTGGGGTAGTACTCTCGAATACTCTAGATTAGCGTCTCATAGTGTCGATCGAACATAAAAATATCTATAATTAGACTATAGAATTGGCATACTGCAAAATGCATTAAAGTCACTCAGTGACGTCACCGCCGTCCCATATTCAAACGAAATTTTACCGCAACCTCCATTAGACACAATTAATTATGAATATACAATTCGTTTTGCTATCCACATTTTTTATCACAACTGCATTTTTCAAAAAGCTTTTATTTCCTTCTTTTGAAATTACTTATATGAAAAATTAAAAAGAAATAACACTCATGTTATTGGCAGAAATTTTGTGAGATTAGGTGCTGGTAGCATTTTTAAGGTTTTTAGCTCACGATTGAATTTTAAAATAGGTTTCAGCAGTTTTGCAATACATACTCGTGCAATCGACTTTCAGCTGGCAAAAAGCCGCGATGCACAACGTAATTGAAAAACTGAACTGGTTTCCGTTCAAGAGCAGTAGATGTGGCCCAAAAACGGTACCCTGATGCCCAACTAGTGCTTCTGGGAACTTTAACGCATTATACGACATTATAGTTTAATCAGGAGTGCAGAGGAGGGGTATCTTTTAGACCTTCGTGCTTAATCGTCGGTGGCATTGTCACTTACCAACAGGTGAGATTGCGGTAAAATGAATATCTATAATTGTAAAAAAAGAACTGCGATCCCCAGCCATAACATTTCAAAAACATTGATACTTGCCTGCGAATGAGGCGCGGCATGAACCGTCAAATGCGCCCTCACAACCACATGCAGCCTCAGTGTAAGATGCCCGTGTGCGTTGGCCGCTCGGCATGCCCATCTGCCACCATCAGCTATCTCAGCTCTTCGGATCCCGATGGCGTCTCTAGATCTGCTGTAGCGACCGCTGCCTTCTCCGTCGTGGATCTCACGAAGAATTCCACCCGCTGTCTCTCGGTACCAACTGAAACAAAGTTACATTTTAAACTAAGGTCTTTATTTCTGCTACGTTCAAATCTCCTTGTTGTTGGTAGTGTTGGCAGTAGTCCATGCATCGTTTGAAAGCATTTTGTCGTTCTATAATATTTTTTTTAGACAATGTATTTTCAAACTATGTTATCTATGATGTTGTTTCTGAATAGAAAATCGACCAAAACTATCAGGACACTTAATCCTTCTAAAAATTACATTTATCAACGTAGAACGTCCTTCGCAGAATCTCCCTTTCACAAAGGCCAGCGAATGTAAGCCGACATTGTATGTAATTAACTTGCTAAACATAATGCACGGACATAAATCGTCCCCTACATTATTTAAGAGGCTCCCAACTTCCTCTCAACTTGGTAACGGCTCTTTTGAAAGCATATCTTTTTTATTCAGAGGTTTTTATTATTTTGAAGGGCCCTTATGGTTCTTCCGGCTTTACAAATTCTTTATAAGTTATGGTTGTATATAGGTTTTTAGTTTTAAACCGTTCTACGTAAATTATTAACCTTAACAAGCTTTACCAGAGATTTGCTTTATGTTGTTGGATTCAACAGAATGACAATTAAATTTACTCAACAAGGTAAAGATGACAACATTACAAAGTGCCTTTATGTTCGTGGCGTAGTGTCAAAATGAAGACGTGTACAACGGCATCATAGTATCTCGTAAAATTGGAACCATTTGACGTCAAAATACAAAGCCGAGCCAATTCCGTTGGTTTCCTTTAAAGTTTCTGGGTTCCTTACTGTTTTCTTACTAAAGGCGTAAAGGCGTGTGAAGGTAGTTCTTCATGCGGTTGCCAGGCAACAGCACGGCTCAGCTGAGGTCATTAGGGGCACAAACAAAGGATCTCAAAGAACTGGGATGTATTATATTCTTTGAGTCAGTTTCATATAATGAAACGTTTCGAACTTGCGACTGAAATTGTGAATGAGGAATAAAGATACATATTTTTAAGGTTTCTATTTCAGGAGTTATGTTTTTGTTTTAAAAGTGTATTTCCCAGTGTTCGTTTAGACAAAAATTTACGAAACCATACAATAAGTTATTTATTTGCGGATCATTCCACGCAAAGTTTTAAGACACTTGAAGTTGAAAAGGGTGCCTGTCAGCAACTATACGAGCCGAATCAGCAAAAGTTATTCTGAGGTAAATACCGATCTTTTATACAACTGTTCTAGCTTAGCAACCGACCCGTGTTTCATAAATAAAATATCTATCTGACAAGAGCATAGTAGACCGTTATTCTAGTCTATTTAGCGATGCTAAACGCTAAAGCAAACTCCACAACTATTTGCTGTCTCCAGATTAACATGTACGGAGTTAGCTGCTCCGTTGACCCCTTATTAGCCTTTGTAAAATATCTAAGCTGCTAGGTGTCGAACAATTGAGACGAGTTCTCTCAGACTTCGAGGTAGGTGGACTTTGCAACCTGAGTGAACGTTAGGTACCTACTGCGTGATTACAAGATAAAGTTTTGAATCTCGCTAGTGTTATGCATTTAGGAAGGGGTAGTTGGAAGGTGTGATGTTAGGGGTAAGTATGTTGATACTAATTAAAAATATCATAGCTGTGAATAGAAACAAAATGGGTAATGAAGACAGAATTCATGAACAAACAAGGTTTCTAAACATCAGCTTTGTGTAAATTGAAACTAAAACTAAAAGTTATATTGTTATTTTGACCCCAAGCACCCCTAAATAATATTATCTAGTTTAAATTCAACGTGGGTAACGTGAAACAGCAAAAACTCAAAAGTGGAGTGTGTGACAAATGAACGCGCGTGTTCCATCGCTCGCGGTTTTTGCACACCCCTAAATAAGGGTTGTAATTTGTGAGAATTTCGCTAGTTTTTGCGTCGTATTTTTTTTTGTGTTGATGTTGTTGGTGAATGTCTCAAAAGCTTTTAGCTTTCGCGTGAAAGAAGTATACATAGTGGCAATGGCAACAATTTTTAACAGACTTCACAAAAAAGGAGAAGGTTCTCAATTCGGTTGTATTTTTTTTTTTTTTTTTTTTTTTTATGTTTGTTACCTCATATTTCCGGCGTTTATGAACCGATTTGGAAAATTCTTTTTTTATTTGAATAGATATACTTCCAGATTGGTCCCATTTTTTACAAAACCCAGTTCTGATGATGGAGTCCATGAGGAATTGAGGGAACTCCTCAAATATTGTAGGCATACATATGGCGATTTTGATATTTTCAGCAATTTTCATCCAAATATTTAGTCGAATACAATGGCGGAAGTTGGTTTTTTAAATGAAAAGTTATTTGGCTAAGAAATAATTTTTACTCCAATTTGTATTGAATTATATATTTCTCTCGACTTCTGAAAATAACACGTATTCTCGAGGTTCACAGTACAAAGCGTCTTTCTTATGTAAATGTCCGTATTCCTGCTACTCCTGGCAACCATTCGACACCAGCAAGTCAAGTGAAGTCAATTTCTGAAAAATTCTCCCCGTGTCCGCTATTAACCCCCGACCAGCCCTACAGTTGACAACCCTCATTAACCCTACAAAGGCTCGGTCCTCCCTTAACCACACTTTTACAACTGTTTTACCGCTTCGTTTTATTTACTTTTTTATTCCTTTATTCAATTTACCCGAGAAACCTTTATTTCTAGGTAATAAGGTCGTTAGTTGCGTAATTTTTGTTTAGTACTAATTAACGCGTAGTAAAAGCTGTCTGAGAGAATGTTTTTAATATCGTGATTTTCAACGTTATTGCCGGGTGGTAGGGCAGGTTTTACCGATGCGGTAAAACTATCTTTATTTGCTGTTATATTGGTTTCGCTGTGTTTGTGAGTGCCTAAATAACACTATACCTAAGTTAAGGAACACTCGTATCTATACAGAAAGGTTCATAAAATGAGCATAGGTAAGACGAAAATTGTGTCAAATACCCTAATCGCACCCATGGCGGTACACTTTCGATGTAGTCCTAACTATTGGCTGGCCCCGAAGTGAGACCTCGCGAATACACGTGATGTAGGTTACCTAGTTTACCTTTAACTTTCTAACAGACTTCAAAAAACATTTAGATACAATTTTCGCAGGACCAACGGGGCGTAAACACTACCTATATGACAACCCATTTGACCGGAGTGTCTCACTTTTATTTATGTAATCCCCTTTCGGACCCCATTATCTCAACAAACCCTCGATCGGTTTACCTCATAACCTAACCTATAAATTGTACTATTACTATTTACCCACCTACAAAATTTTATGAAGATCGGATCCACGTTTCGGAACTTATCTTCAGTTTATACAGAATCTATACAGTTCATACAGAAGCCGATTTGTCCAAGTAACTCGCTTCGCTCGTTCAATATTAATAAAGTGTTTTCTTATATCGTAGTTGTTGAGTCTACTTGCGATTGTAGGTACCTAAAACATCGACATACGACACTAAGACGTGTCGCTTACACATAATTACATTAAATTACAGTATTGGCTTTATACAAAAGCTCAAAGTCGCACAACGGGCTATGAAGCTGTGCTTGGAGTTTCAAGAGCGAGCGAGAGATAAAGTATGACGTTTTAGTAATTTTTACTTTAATTAATGCCCAAAAAAGGTCAGGCTATTTGTGTGCTAACTATTATTGATATCTGCAGTAAACTGTATAATTAAAAGTCCTATCAACCGGCGTTATTGAATAAAATCAAATTAATTCGATTCGTTAAGAGTGGATGAATCAAAAGTGTATCAGGCAGAATTGGAATCTGTCGTCTGCTATAACCCTATGGCCATTATGTTATTATAATATATATTCTATATATTATAATAATTATATATTCTATAATTGCTTTGTGGGAAACATTTGCCTTCCAGTACACATGCACGCGATTTACCCTTAAAGATATCGTAGATGTTTTCAATTCACCAAAAAAAAAGTATAACATGTATAATGCTCGATAAAATTTAATTTACATGTCCTCGGGGTGCGTTTAAATTGCTGCGGAGAATAAACGCCGTAATTAACGTCACACCTGCTTTGAAGCTTTCTAATAAATCCACGCTTTTATAATTGGGTGCGATGATGATGCGAAGCTTTTACTTTATAATATAATTGAAAGTCACAGAGAAAATATTTGTTTATCAATGAAGCACAAAAATAAATCTGGGATGCGATTTTTGAATGTCATCGAGCGACTAACGTCAGTAAAATGACCGTTAATCTTATACCTATGATATCAATACAAGTGCCTCCTCAAGTACATCTCCTGAATAACAGTGATTTGCGGCCTTTTTGATAATATTTAGTCACTCAGTGACATTCAAAAATCGCACCCTTGGTAGGGTACCTATATTATAGTTAGCCTACGAAGAAATTATGATTGTCAGAGTAACTGTATGAAATAACTTTTCATTTAAAAAACCGACTTCCGACTAAATATTTGGAAGAAAAAAAAATGATGAAATAACCATAGTGGTGAAAGGATTATGATACTTTTTGAATGCAAATGCTTGGTTTGTTGCTGAAAATATCAAAATCGCCATATGTATGCCTACAATATTTGAGGAGTTCCCTCAATTCCTCATGGATTCCATCATCAGAACTGGATTCTGAAAAAAATGGGACCAATCTGGAAGTATATCTATTCAAATAAAAAAAGAATTTTCCAAATCGGTTCATAAACGCCGGAGATACGCGGTAAAAAACATAAAAAAAAAAAAAAAAAATACAACCGAATTGAGAATCTCCTCCTTTTTTGGGAAGTCGGTTAAAAATTGTTAAAACCTAAGCAAATATCTGCCAACTTGTAAGAAGTAAACAAAATCACTAATAAGGAAGTGAGGAGTCCACATGACTAAGTTATTTAATTCGAACGCACTCAAGATTCTCTCTCGTTGCGTAAACTTTACGACGCTGAGAGCTTCTGATACATGGTGAATGTACCTACTTATCTACAGCGTGTTCTGACTACGCAGTACGTTTTAGAAAAAATTGCGTAATAATAATATGTTTTAATAATGGATAATGTGAAAGTAGTCAATAATGGTAATGAGCATGTGAAGTCAATAGTCAAAGTTAAAAGTATTTTATTCATTGTAATCACAAGGCTAATTTTGAATCATCTTCAAAACTACCCTTATGGAGTGTTCCAACGCAAACCTAGAAATATTAGGGCAGCAAATATAGACACGTTCATCTAACTACTAAGCAATCGGAAACTGGAATAGTTCGAAAAAGAAGAATATCCACTGGGTATTCAATGTTTTTAAAGAAGATGTAGAAGATAAAGCATAGTGAAGTAAAAATTACCTAAAAGGGATAAACTCAAGTCACTCTCCTAACAACCACACCGAAAGAGAGAAATATCCGAGTGTGGAGGCAGTGCTATATTTTGTAGTGTAAGTTATTTATCAACATAGTTGAATTTCTCGGGTACAACATAGTCGAATAATAATTGCTCGATAGGTAAGACTTGGATGAAGTTGAATTGTTGTGTAAGGAGCAAAGATGCAGAGGTACGTTAAGTTAGTTGATACCAAACTTCAGAGTGAATTTATGATTTTAATTCTCTCTCTTCCTTGTAATAAGTTAGCTCCGTAATCCCAAATCGAATTTAAAATTTAAAATTCATAAACAACAGCAACACACGTTGCTTTCTTAGATTGTTGTTTTGAATCCAATGTCCATATGTTCCAAATTGGAGTGCATTTATATTACGAAAGGAGGTAAAATATAACGATTTATTTATCTATTTACAACAAATCTATTTAGTCATGTAATGCAAAAGATTCGTTTTTGTTCTCTGGCATAGGTACTTGTTAGTGACCAAATTGACGATTGATTGACAGTCATAAAACCTTAAACCTTATTTGAACCTTGTTTTGGCTTGAATCAGAAGTTGGAAACACTGAAAACTAGGGCTGCAGCAGCTTCCTTTGCAGCAAATGCTGGAGTGCTGGCCGTTTTCAACTTGATAATGATGATGATGATGATGATGAATCAAAAATGATCAACATTTCATGGCCACTCCCCATATTTTAATCACGCAAATTCGTTCGTTGTGGCATTCTATGGAGGAGGTCTATTTCCAGCAGTGGGCGTCTAATAGGCATTGTGTATTTCATATTTTGTTTGATGTTTTACTGTTTTTTGTGGCGTAAATAAATCTTTTCTATTTCTATTTCTATAAAACAACTACTCAACCAAATTTTCCTGAAAATTGTTGAGTATCATATTGTATTGTTGTTATCATAAGTTTTTGTCTTGAACTACATAGCGAGAACATAGAACCTGACAAAAATTGAGGCGACAAAGTACTGCGAGAGTTTTCTCTCAAACGAATTTGAGTTTTGAGCAGAAATAATGTAAATAAGGAACCTAACTACAAAGTGATGATGACGGAGTATGCCCGTGGAAATTAAAACGACAAATTATGAGAACGGCGTAAATCGGTGAGTTTATAGCTAGCTACTGGGAAAAGCTCCTAACAATAGGCATACATTGCGCAACATTTTAGTTTGGTACACGAAGTAAAGTATCATAAGCATAACATAAGTCATATAAATTGCATCACATGACTGAATAGTTTTGTTGAAAAATAATCGTTATATTTTGCCTCCTTTCGTAGATACAAGAGAGATTTGTCACGTGTGACGTAGCCTTCGCGGATGCGCCTTAATGGATGCCGAAACTAGGAGACAAAAATATTCACATCAGCTAGTTTAGGATTCCTGAATTCTTTCACTGGTTCTACCTAAAACACCTGTCACATTCGGCTCTTTTCAATGTCAAGTACCTAAAAGGGTTACCAAGACAGAATCACTAACGTGATAGAAGAATGAGAAAACAGCTAAAACTACATTTGTGTGTGATATATGGGACGACTCGTAAACTTATGAGTTTTATAGTTTGAAATGCTTTTAGAAATGTTGTTTGTACCGCGTGGTCAACTTATAAACCTCGGTGGACTAACTTGTTTTCTCCATTGTAAAGAAAACAGGAACAGCCAAATTGTATATTGTAGTGATTATTGAATTTCCAATAGATCATTCTTTATCAGAAATCTACCAAAATAAAGGCTTTCAAAAGATTACAAAGTTCTTGCTTTGCAGGGTAATTTGGGTCAATGACATACATAAGTTAGTACCAGAATATTACTGATTTTAATTTCTTTCTAACTACTAGTCTGCTTCCAGGAAGGACGCATGTAAATAAATCATGCCATACCGATGTTGGCTCCAATTTTTGATCAAAAATACAGTTAATACTTACTAACATTATTGATTTACGAGTATCATTACCAAGATAAACATGGGAGCTATAAAGCTAGCTGCACATTCATGGATAAGCGGAAACCGTGGCAGAGAAAGCGGAAACAGTGGAGAGCGCTAGATTTATTCGTTCCGCGTTCCGCCCCGGGTCCACGGTGTACATAGTACTTTAACACTCAGAAGTTTCACTGTGACGACGACACAGGCACAACCTACGCAAAACGTCAGTGCGTGACAGCTATGTTCCATTTATTGAGATACTTTTCAGGGGCCTAATTCTCGGGAAATAGATATAATATCACATTCGATATTTATCGCAGGAACTGTCAAAATATCTACTGAATTGAAATTTCCGTGATATGGAGAAGTCACAGTAGATAAATATCGATCGAAAATCGTTAGATATGCATCGCTAGAGGGATAAATATAATATCACATTCGATATATATCGTAGGAACTGTCAAAATATCTACAGAATTGAAATTTCCGTGATATGGAGAAGTCACGGTAGATAAATATCGATCGCAAATCGTAGATATGCATCGAGTGGTCAGGAGCACTCGATATTGGTTTATCTATTGAATTATCGAACACAACAAGAGCGCGTCGCATCTTTTTATGGTTGTATTCCCTATAGATAGGTAGTGTTTCGCCTACCGGGGAAGGGTATCCACCCATGGATGGGTCTCCTCCCATGGATGGGTCTCCTCCTGTGGATGGGTCTCCTCCTGTGGATGGGTCTCCTCCCATGGATGAGTATCCTCCCATGGATGGGTCTCCTCCCATGGATGGGTCTCCTCCCATGGATGGGTCTCCTCCCATGGATGAGTATCCTCCCATGGATGGGTCTCCTCCCATGGATGGGTGTCCTCCCATGGATAGGTAGGGGTTGGTGGGTGTTATGTTATGTGTACCTATGGTATATAATTTTAATTCCCCCCAATTTGATAGCACGCGGCAGATTTTTTTTATAAAGTTTTGAAAAGAAATACCCACTAAAGCGCCAAAGGCCACTACAGTTGCCTTGAATTTATACCGTTGAGCGATGGTCAAATCCAAAAATCTATGCCTATCTATGCGCGAATGGGTGCTTTTACCAACCGCAAATTTGTTGGTTTTTTGGTAAGTGTTTAAAATAAAGCCAGTTTATTACGTGTGTGTAACTAGTTTCGAAATGAATAAATATTAAGCATTTTTTCAACATGCATCGTTTTATGAATATAATCTCAAAACTTCTAATAAATTACTTGTGGAAATCACCATTGTAAACAGTGGTTCACTCCTAAGAAATTTATTTATTTTTCCGAATAGAACGCCAAAGTTAGTGATTTTTGTATTATTTCAGACTGTACATTCCAAGCAACCAAGTAAAAATTAATAAACCTGCCTGTTAATGGAAAAGTCAACAAACTATTCAAATGAAAAAAGTCGAGCGTGTAAACACAAGCCACAGAAAAACTCAACTGAATCAAGAATTTGTTTTTTTTTAAGGAGCATAGACTTTTTTGCCTTTATTCAATAGTGATATTCAACTAGCTCCAATTTTGAACGATTTTAATTTGAAAAGACAACCACGTAGTAGACTTTTTGTGTACTAATCGAAACAACAGCTGAAGCCTCTTTGGAGGTTTCTGGCGCTTTACGGGACATATTGCAGGCAACTAAGGAGGCCTCTATCGCTTTAGGGAGCACACAGTCGCACGAGCAAGCTTGTCTTTATTATAAGCGAGCAAGCGCCCCAGTGGATACACATTCGGCCTATAAAATAATAATAAAAGTGATAAAGTTCGATAATCGGATGATACCTATGTAACATCCGATAAATATTATGAGGAAACGAAGATAAATTCAATAAAAAATAATGCACAAAACTACAACAATTTAATATTAGTGTTGCAATCGAAACAATAATAGTAAGAATAACCGAGGGAATAATTAAACAGATTGGCAGTGAGATCACAAAATACGTAGGTATGCATAGCACAAAGTCTCGAAGCAAAGAGAGTTGTGGCGTCTGCCACAGTATGTTAAATTAGGTTTAATTATCTGTACATAGTAGTTTTAGTAGTCTACACACAGAGACAAACTCTCTCGCTGGTTGAGATTCCGAGAATGTTTCCTACATGCGCTGACAAGAGGTGAATTTAAATATTGTTATGATGTACTAAAACGCTGTGTTCATATTAAATAAGTTCAATAGTATAAAGTGCTTTAATAAACTACACATCGGGCTTCCTACAACTACCTCCTCAACGTTCATAGAATATACATGGGGTTCCTCCAGAGGACTCCATAGAGTAGTGGAAGTGTCTCTTGGCGCTGCGCGCTGCGTCGTCGTCGCTGTTGTGATCAATTTACCACATCGCGTAGCAGCAATTTTGTTTGTAAAAGTAGGGGAGAACTTCCCACCTCTTAGTTCTTCGTCTGCCGTAGGAACACAACGAGGCGAGCTTTTTGAGCAGCGCTCGGATGGTTTTAGTTTTTTGCTCACGCCCATTTCACACATTCGTGATTCCATAACTAAGCTTTTCGTACAAAATTCAACACACCGGTACCTAGTAGTAATTATATTAATTAAACTTTTACGGAGCTTACAAAAATAATAAACAGTAACCAAGGGATTTGAACTTGAAGGGAGAAACGTGTCAAAATTGACAAATCAATATTGTTGTGTCATTTATAGTGATATAGTACAAGGGCGGATCCAGGATTTTTTTCTGGGAGGGGCACAAGGGGTGGACGGACAAAAAAAACAACATTAACTGTTAGAAATAAACTTGAAGTATGATACTTCAAGTTTATTTCTACAAGTTCAAGTATGTATAGGAAGGTTTATGAAAGTGTCAAAACAATAGAAAAATTAAATGTTTAATAAAGACAGCTTTCTATTATGTTTCCTGCTAAAGATGTCCAGCACTTCATTAGCGTCCATTTTTGCCGCAACGTCTTGATGGATATGCATTAAAGCCAATCCATTGAAACGCTCTTCTGCCATCCTGTTGCGAAGATAATATGACTTTAATCGGCGTAAGGTGGTTTCATTTGCAATTGCGTGAAAGGGATCCAACGAACAAAATTCGCAATTCCAGCCGGAAACAGACACGAGTTTCACTCATGTTCTTTCTGTTATTTATTAATATATTTTAACAACTCTGAGAATTTGATTTGCCATAAGTATACTACTGTGATGGAATCTCTGGGGGGGGGGGCACGTGCCCCCGTGCCCCCTCCCTTAAATCCATCCTTGATTTAGTATATCTATTGCCTCGAGAATACACATTTTGTTGCGGGATCGATATTTATGGTAGATAAAAGGTGCGATATGATAATATCATATCCCAAAAATGTCGCATGAACTGGGAATTAGGCCCCAGGTTGGTAGCTTTGCCCGATTCTGTTAACGCCGTTGGTGTGTTACAGGGTATAGTAACTTCCTGGCAGGGGCATTTTTGTTTTTGCTATGACTCAGCCATTTTTGAGGTAACAAACTATGAGCTTCAAGTACAAACAGGTACAAATTAAGTAACTTAATTTGTACCAACATCAAAATTGATAAAGCTGATATGGTCCTGCCAGGAAGTATTACGCAAAATAAGATGATAAGTGCACGTATCCATCTGAAATTCTCAAAATTAGAACCTATTGCTCAGGTCCATTTTGTATTGGATCTAAAGTCCAGCGCTTTGGCTCTTATGAAGTGAAACAAGCCCTGTTCCGCCCCGGTTCCACCATCCGCCGCGTCCGCCGACCTGCTCACAATCCGCGTATTATTCACACAGAATAATAGCACTTTTGTTGTGACCTACTATTTTGGGTGCATAATTCATTTTTCTCGTCCGCATTGTGTTTGCGAACCACAAAGCTAAAGTTTCATTAATGGATTTCGTGAAACCATTACAAAAAATATTTGTGGGTAGGTATTGCATAGGTAATTAGGTGAGTAAATTAAGTAGTACCACTTTTAAAAGAGTTAAGTTCAAGGTATTCAATACATATAATTGCCAACCCAAAGCAATTAAAAAAACTAATGTATAATAAACTAACAATTATAAAAAAACTAATAGAAAAATTAATTAATTTATGTAATTAAATAAATTATTATTAATTGTTTAAGTAACAACAATCAGTCTTAGTTGTTGTTACTTAAACAATTTGATATCTGTCAAACCTTACCCTTCACTTTATTTCACTGTTTTCAACTTATCTAAAAACCTTTACTAGTTTTACTACGCATAAGCATATTTTATAAGTTATCATAAATTGTCTTCAATGAAATTCAAGTGAAATTTTCTTATTTCTTAAGACAATAAAATTCTATAAATCAACTTTTATGAGATTTTTAGTCTATAAAAGCAATGTTTTCGTAACTTTTTCTGTTAGGGACTAATCAATTGCCCAAAAACCTCGTTACTTTCGAGCTCACATTCCTAAATGTCTCTATCAATCAATCGAGTTCACACGTAAAAATATTGGCAAGATGACAAAGCATTATGTAGATATAATCAATGGCCTTGTATGTACTCGTTCGGAGATCGATTGAATGGGTCATCCATCTCTGTCAGATCCCCATTCGTCCCCGCCGGGCCCGCTCGCTGTCTCGCTCGCTGTCTCGCCGCCACTATCAGTCATAGTTATGGATACTCTTTTTATGGATGTCATCGTTGTCGTAAAATGTAACGGAATCGGATGCGAATCAATATTAAGTAATATCTGTCGTAAATTTTCTTGATAGGGATACGCAAAAATGTGTTTTATGGGTTCATGTTATGAGCATGAAAGGATAGGAATGCCAATATTTTTATCGCGATGCTATTTATCATAGCTTTAGAAGGCTTTTTACATTAATTTAAAAAAAACCTTCCTACCTTATTCACTTGTGGTTCGCTACGAACTGAGACCTCGGGAATACACGGCTATCGGTTATAGTATAATCGGAAATTCAAACAACAAAAGGGGTCTTAACAATGAGTACAAATGAGTACGAGTAACACATTTAGCGACACTCTCCAAATCAAAGCCCGGTAGCGCTGGAGTCGAGACTGACGCCTCAGGGGACGCCTCTCAGATGAGATGGATACATCTTGAGCTAGCAACCAATATTTGCTCTCAGCCATGGTCCAATACAAAGGCGGGATACGCTAGCTAGCTAAAACATTTCGTACCACAGCTAGGGAATTGGAATCGTCACACGTACGTATACCTAGCTTGTATCTGCTTTTGCTTGGAGTAGATACTTGAATAGTAATTTATTTTACTAAGTAGGACATCTACAAAGGGAGACACATGCAAATAAGTGATAGCAAAGACTGATCTCAAAAGCAGTATTTTGAACGCCCAGTGCGACGTGGCAATTTAATAATGAGATGCAAAAAAATACTGTAGGTAGAACAATATACTAATAATAGATGTAAAAAAAGGGGATGTTAAAGCTTTGGCATTAAAATGTTCTTAATTTTGAACGGCATCAACACAATTTTTTTAACCAGTAGAATCGCTTGCAACTCCTTCCCTAGGTTTGACACTTTAGTGATACTTACTATTTATATCCACATTCTCATTTTATGCCTGCGAGAATCAACCCATTATGCTTTAGGGCGTTGAACAGCCATGCAAAACTGCGCAAAAGGTAAAGTAAACCTACCATCACTGTTTACTGTCCGCTATTGGGAAGCTGAGGTCAATAGCAGTAACTTGTGGTTAGGGATCGAAACTTGCAATGAACTAATTTATATCATGTATATGTATGTATGCATATAAAATATGAATATAATCAAATTAATTGCTTTTATTTTCAATGTACCTGATAACAAAACTAAGCACTTGAAGGTGGCCAAATCTCAAATCATTTCCAATACCTGGAATGCAACCTCCAAAATTAAGATGTTGCCAATAAGCATCGACCTCATATTGATTCCACTCCAAAACCCACTTCCGTTGAACCCAAATGGGCCCATTTCCGTACGTCCCAATAACGTCGCCATTCGGGCAAATGTCCCATCGTGCATCGAGCGATATTGCATAAACACCTAGAGGGTATGGAGATCTGCTGGTAATGGAAAACGCCTGTCTTACTAGCAGGGTTCGTAAAATTGCCCCCCGGGAATAAGTAGATAAGACACACACAACACAACACAAACTATCAGGGTATGCTATTAGGGTTTGACGACTTCTGTGGCGCGGCGGGCGAGTACCGGCTGCGGTTGCGGGTTCGATTCCCGCTGAGGGACAAATGTTTGTATGATCTGCAAATATTTTTCTGGGTCTGGGTTGTATGGTCCCATAGTACTTGTAGTTCCCGATACCCACGACACAGGGAATCCTAGTGTGGGATTAGGACTACGTATGTGACTGTTGTGTGTTTTGTTTAAATAAATCGTTTGAAAGCTGTTTTGGTTACCAGCTGTGTGCTGTGTGTGTGTGTTTATGGCAAAATTGGTTAAGATAAGCAAGTATTCTATAGATATTGAAATAGCATCCATGTCCAAGTTATAACTTGATTTATAAATGTTCGTTTCCCTATCTGCGTTTTTGTCTTCCGTCTATAAGCACTGGTTCTTTGGTTAACAAAATTGAAAATCTTTATTTTCCGGCTCTTTCTGGCAACAAACTCAGACGTCGCTCGAATTGCCAGGCATAGTGTTTCCCCAATACTGCTACCCCCAAATCTCTTTTGTCTCAATGGCAATGGGACGCACTTCTATGCACGAGCGAAATTGCCTGTTACAAACGTGCTCAAGCTCCACGGATTGCGTTCCTCTCCTAGCCGTTTCTAAATGACAGTCAGGACTTTGGTTGCAAGCAACTTCAACATATAATATTCAACATCTTACGCTTCAGGTCTTGTTTGTAGTAAAGTGAGATGGGTGGACTGGTTTTTCTTCTATGGTTACGTGATTAGCCCTGATGTGCCATTTATTGGACCACTCTTTAGATATCTTTGCAGGTTTCACGATGCAGTACCGAGTCTTCGTGAACAGAAAGTAGTCCTGTACCGACAACGTATAGGTATATATAGCAGTACATCACGTAATAGCAGTAGTATCATGTGCAGTAGGCAGATCAGCTTCCATATTAGATAGAGAACCATTCTCTGAATGTTACCTCGTGGCCTGATTGGATTCCATGCATTTTTGAGAGTTTCGGCGAGGTAGGAATGACTAGAAAGGATATGCAGCGGCATTTTTACTACCAAAATCTAGACTAATTTATTTACTTTATTCCAATCGTAATTCAATAACCATCTTTACCTATACTACATGAGTGTACCTTCCTACGACTCAGAGTATAATATGGGTATATTTATAGGTTCGGGTAAGGTGTATACCTATTTGATTTCTAGTTCAAATACAAGTAGGTAAATGTTGGGACTTTGGAAACGAACGTGTGTAGCAGAATTACTAAAGGCGGCGGGGTCCCAAAAGAGTCCTGCCGACAGTAAGTAGTTTACCTAATACCGTAGAGGCAATATGCTGATAATAAGCGGTTTTATTGAACAGTATTGAACAAACTGTGGAGCGATAAAATCAACTCAGCTTAAAGTTACCTCTAAGGAGTAATACCATCTAAAATTTAGTGGGTCACAAAACTTTTTTCAATTATGCACCTACCTGACGACTTCTGTGGCGCGGTGGGCGAAGAATTGTCTGCGACGCAGGAGGTTGCGGGTTCGATTCCCACCTCGGAACAAATATTTGTACAATCTGCAGATATTTGTTCAGGGTGTTCTGGGTATTTTTCTATGTATAATAAAAAATATCTATCTATTGTACCCATAACACAAGCTCTGCTTAGTTGGGGCTAGATAATGTTGTGTGAAATGTCTAGCATTTATTTATTTATTTATTGATTTCCCTACTCTACCAGATTTGAATACATGACCAATCGATCACTCTGCGACGTACTATGTTGGCCCAGAGAGCTACAACTGATTTAAACATTAGTCATTAGGTACAGACCTGTGCTCGTATTCTGTTTGATTAAACTTTGGCCTGTCTAATAAATTCAAAGCACTACTTCAACCCTTGGAATCTAATTAGACAGGTCATAGGGGTGAAGCCTCAAAGAGTCGGCAAACTCAATAACATGAAGTTAACCGGAAACTTTAGGTTTAATTCAGCCAAAAGGTGGCCTTTAGAAGGTCATTGGAGGGGAATGCAATTGGTACATCCAACGATCTTATAATTCACAATAGATCCAGGGTCACGTACAAAATGAAAGCTAAAAACTGTCCGCATGGATACATACTTATACAGCTACATTTGTTTACTAACGAACAAAGATGAAAGTTTTAAAACAGTTCTAAGTTCAACCTAATTACAACCATGACACCTAGCAAAAAAGTAGCAAATCTTCAAAATATTATCTTACACTTACGATCATTCGTCACAAAAAACGAGCAAAGCAATTATATTACTCCTGTCACTTGTCAAATCAAAAGACATAGGTTAAACAACTAGTGTGAAATCAACCTTAAAGAGCTACAAATAAAGTTATTTTTCCCGTTATTACCTTGCGAGCTACATCCATCCGTTTCCATGGTTTCGCTTCTGTTTGCTTCTTCAAATTTAACTACAGAAGGTATGGAGTCGCGTTGATCACTTAAATAATTTATAATATGCACGTTAAAGTTAAGTTAAAATTATTTATGTTTTGGGCATGTATGTTTGATATTGATAGTATATATACTTGTTATTTTATTAACGTTCTGTTGTGTGTATATTTATGTGTATGTTTATGTTTTTGGCCAAGATGTCTATCGCTGGATGTCACAAATAAAAATATCACTAAATTCCACATCTTTATATTCATGTTTACAATCTTTATAATACAAGTACAGTTTAGTGCAATAATTTGATCAAAACCCAAAATGTTTAAAACAGCTCAACATTAAAAATTTTCCATTCTGCGTACCTACAGGCTGATAATGAAGCCCTAGTTATAAAAAGCTCAAATATAAAAAATATATGTTCTGTTACGTTTGTCTCGTTTCATAATAAAAAAAGATATCGACCATCAAAGTTTTCCAACAAAAACCGTAAAGTGCTTGAGGGCGGGCGTACAGGCGCCTGCCGTAGGTTGGGCATTTATTTGATATTTGGGAAATATACCTATAATATGATAAAAGAATTTGAAAAAGTACTGTTTTTTTACGATAATGTGTTCTATAAGTGATTCTGGTTCATAAATTTTAACAAAGCGAGAGGACTCATTATCAGTTGGTATAGATGTAAAGGGGTTGTTAACCAAAGATTTGGTTAAATAACAGTAGCGTAAATGGATTGCTCGGAAAGCTAAAATAAAAAAAAGGAAAGCCAAGTATCTGATGAGAGTTCAACAAACAGACACAAAAGTAGTATTAAATTTTTTTAAAGTTCTGGTAAAAACAAATTATTACAATACAAATCTACTCCATGCATCTACTGTTCTGTTACAGACAATTTTGCGTCAACGTTGGCCAAACATTTGTAGCGGTGGTTTAAAATCGGTAATTTTGATCAAAATTTCATACTTTTTGTTAGTTTAAAGCTTAAAATACAACTTATTCTACATGTACTTAACGAAAGTAAGACACTCCGGCTGTTAAATTGTTTTTTCGGGGATTATTTTTGCAACTTTTAAATATACATTGCGGCATTGTGACACGTGTTTACATTGGCTTTGTTTGAAGCGAACTAAATCAAATACAAACTCACTTTTCAAGTGAGCTTAAATTCACCGAGACGTTTTTATTGCGCCGACCCGATATCTATGTGAGTATTAGAGATCGTTGGGTACATCAGTCAACTACGTTACTTAGTCCAAAACAATTTATGCATATTATATAGATATAACAGTACCAATTCTTTGCGGCATTCTCTAAATTTACTCCACAAATAATAACGTAACTAAAAGGTTTTGGTTTCACCATTGCTTTCGTTCCCAAAAGAAGAACCTCTTTGTCATTAGTAGGTAGAGTCGGTTCGGCAAGAGAGCCGTCGTGGCCAAATTGTGAACTAACGTTGTGAACAACCACAAATAGGAGCTGGTTACTCTTTGTTGGCATTTTGAATTATTAACTAAATAAATAGTTACAGTTATAATAGTATCAAAACGGAACAGACGCGCTATTGTATTGCCAGCTGAACAAAAAAGGTAATTAGACACAGCAGCGCTCTCAAATCCCACAACGGGTCTCTTCCTGAGATGATTCTATAATAGTGGGTTCGTACGTAGGTACAGACGACAACGATAATTGGTAAATCCCACGTCAAAGACTAAATAATAGTTACTACGTGCCCCGTGCAAAATAACTTAATTTTTATCGCATTGGGAGATGTTGTGTTTTTCACTTACACAACTTGTGATACAAAATGGATAATTTTCGTTTCTGCTTCAGGACTTCAGTACACTAATAAACAGATAATAAATTAAATTTTGCCGTCTGTACCTACCTACTACATGTTTGTCATGTACATGAATAACCTACTCATACATAACGTCTAGCCAGAGTAGAGACCCCTTTTTTACATTTCAGAATAAAAAGGCTGGCTGTAATAGGCTTGTTACGTGAATGATTGTGAGTGACGTGCTCTTTTGTGAGTACGTTACCTATACTTATACCAAAAGAAGAGGCGCAAAGACACCTAGACTCAATTGCCACATTAAGAAACCTTTTATGCCCTTACTTAACAATGTAAGTCCCTACCGGACTAACTCATTAAGTATCAGTAACCATGTTGTATCGCTAAGAACATAAGTGTATCCACGAGTCTAATACATATATTGGTAGCATCATTCGCTAAATTTAACCAGCGCTAAAATTATCTCGGTCCCTTTTATTTCAGTCTATAAGAAAGAGCGCGTGATAGTTTTAGTGAACTTTATGTTTAGATAATACATTACATAATACCAATGTATAGTTTAATTCAGAGCCATCATCACATCAAACAGGTCGATGCAGGCTTTGCATCCAAACAATGATTTATGCCTCGGTTCCGGCCGCAAACTGCCAGTTTCCTGCCAATAAGCCGATAACATAGTATTATGGCAAGCACGAAAGAACTCCACTAAAACACGATTTTTATGGAGGTAGTAAATATTGACGATAATGATCTAGAAGATTTAAGAAGTTTTCCATTAAACATATCGTTTTGTTGGTTTGGAGCGTATGTTCATTTTGGGTTAGTTTGATAATAGTTGCGGACTATAAAATAATATGTTACTTATTAGTTGCTGCTAATGAACATCCTGAGAGCTGATTCTAAGTTTTAACAAGCAATGGACACGGACGTATGGTGTAGTATAACACGGTTTTTTTATGAGAAATGAGGTTCACAGCGTGTACGCTAGGGGCGCTCATCGGTGTCGCCACACAAAATGCTTGTTACACTACACCATAAAAACGTGTTAATTGTATGCTAAAAACTTAGAATCAGCTCTCTGTAACCAGCGCCAGGCACGCTGAAACCCCGTGTGAAGGTTTTTCAGCCTTCAGCGGGGCGAATGTGCACTTTGAATGCGAAATTTTCGTGAATTTAAAAAATTATCTATGTAACTGATAATTAAATTAGTTACTTTATTTTATGTACTACGTGAAAATGTAATCAAATGCGTAGTAAAATTGCGTCCAATGCTCTCATTTGATAAAAAATGGTTTATTTTCATGTAAGTACTTGTTTAAAATACCTGCTTTCCACTACTCTTGACACATAATAAAAACGTAGCGAAGTTTTTTAATTTTAACTGCTTTTCATGAAACAGGAAATGTTGAAAAAGATTACTGTTTAAGTTTGTGTAATTTTGAACAGAAAAGCCAAAAGTCCTGGTGATCTTGGTATCTATACATTTTTTACTCAACCCTCTTACCCAATTTTGGTATTCGTACAAATTACTCCCAAAATGACGTGAGCTGTGAAAAAATCTGTCACACATAACCAAGTGTATTTTCGTTTCAAGAGCCTGACCTTTCTGACACCCACTCACATCGCCAAATCGCATTCCACTTCTTCGCCCGAGTAGGTTAAAACTACTTTTTTCTAAAGGGTCCATTAATGTTGAAACGTTACGTGTAGTCTAGGTAACGTCTACGTAATTACGTTACGTTTCAGTATCGTTTACGAGTCGCCGGGGAGCTGCGCCGTCGCTTTCGACAATAGGCGAATGTTGATGAGCGCGACTGTACTTCACGCTTTTTTATGGGAACTTCGGCAGAGAAAACAAGAATAATAGAAGCTCACACAGCACTTGTGAGTGCTAGGGCTGCTACAATACTATATTTGGTAGCTGTGTCTAAATTATTTTGAGTAGATATTTTTTAATGTTTATTGAACGAGCGAAGCGAGTTCTCTGAGTCAAGTTGGAAGAATCGGCGTTTGTATGTATGTGTGTATGTATGTATGTATGTTTGTCCGATGAAAACTTCCAAACCGTTAATCCGATCTTCATGAAATTTGGTATGGGGGTAGATAGTATTGGTACAATTTGTAGGTAAGGTTATGAGCTATATCGGTCAGGGGGTTGCTGAGATATTGGGGTTCAAGAGGGGGTAAAAAAAATAAAAGTGAGAAAGTCAGATCAAGTGGGGTGTCTAATAAAAGCGCTTTGGTTGGACATTTCAAAACTGTTTTTTGTAAGTATTTAGCCTTAGTAGTTTTCGAGATATTAGGAAAAATAAAAAACGTAAAAATCAAAAATTCTAGGGTGCTTCCAGCAATCCCACAATGCTGAAATTTGGTATTCTTGTGGCTTTTGTGTCACAACTACAGGGAAAAGTCTGAAATTGAAGAATTTAGAAACTTGTACTCCATAAAACAGAAACCAATATAACATCCATTGTTGACCTCCCATTTCTAGGAATTTGAATGATGTTGGAGTTCTATGGTTTTCATAAAAAGGACGTTATCAATTAATTCATCAGGTACTTGATATAGGTACTAACAGGTATGTAGTATTACGCCCGTTGCTTAGCCCTATTCAAAGGTTATTTCGATGATGTGTAGGAAATTAGAGTATTTACTGATAGATCCTGTACTGTTCTGGTAGACCTCGAGGTGAAAATTTTCAAAAATAATAATACATACTATGGAAATTAAGTAAGTAACTTAGTTAAGTAGTCGGGCTTATAAAGGTGTATCGCGAGGTCTCAGTTCGGGGCGAACCACTAGTTACCCTTAATAAAACATCGTGTTTGTCTTTCAATCGAGTTTGAAACTACATGCCAATGAAAAAGAGATAATTCTGTAACTATTACGCCAAGTAGGTATTAAGTTTATTTACTGATCTTACCTCTACTGTGACGTCAGTTTACAGTTTGGTACGCATGTGGAAAACGTTTGTGAGAAATACTTATTTTTAGAAGATTGTTAAAACTTAACCCAAACCTAACCTATGAAAGTAAAATTTTACCAACAATTTATAGAAAACAGTAGATAATGATGTTAAGGTGTGGTTCAGAAAAGACGTCGTTAACATGATTTTGATAAAAACAGCCCCAATTTAATTCATTTACGGGTACTTGGTACCTTCATTGATTGAATTTTGAGCAGGGAGGTATTTGTTATATTAAGTTCAGGGGTGCGATTTTTGAATGTCATCGAGTGACTAAACGTCAGTAAAATTACCGTTAATCCCCGATTTGAAAATTCCTGTAAACTGAAACTCATTGATGACTAAAATTCTTATACCTATGATATCAATATAAAAGCCTCCTTCAGTAAATCTCCTTAAAATCAGAGATGTGTAGCCTTTTTGATGATATTTAGAATGGTTCCCTCTACGTAGCGTATACCACCGCGTCGCGAATAGGTTTTATAGCTACAAGGTCAACAGTACAGTCGACAAGATAATTGAATTACGGTTTCAGAAGTCCAGTCAATGTCTCATCTATCGTTTTACTAGGTATATCATACCATTAATAGAAAGTCTATAGAAAGTCTACATACTATACTGATATTTAGTCACTAAGTGACATTAAAAAATCACACCCTTGAAGATACTCAAATCACTAAGCTTGAAATTCGATAGTAGGTACAAACGTTCTAATTGGGCATTGAAGTGATATCTGTGCGGCAAGTATTGATTGATACCTGATTCTATTTGAACGGCTTCAAATGAATGATGATGTGGACAACCCTAACCCCACACAACCTTTTGATTGATATGAATGTTAAATATTTATCTATACACGACAAAGACACTTCAGTATTTTTGGTTCAGAGAACAGAAACCATTGGAAATATCCAACCTGAAAATAATTTTGAACACGTAAATATCTACAACCACCAATAACCACCGATTTTTAAGAAGATGAACTATTTTGTTTATCTGCTTCTTGTCAAAGAGGTTTTTAAGGTACAAAACTGTAATAAGTTATACCTACTGTTAGTAATATTGTGGTTTAATAAATCATAAAAAAAGACAAGACTTGGGCAAAGAATACCAACTACTACTACACTACGTACATAGGTAAGAGGTATCTACCTAATTATATTATTTTACCAATCTATTACCTATAACCTATATATTATAACTATGATATTGTTACGCCGTAATAAAAGTTATTTGTTTTCATGTTGAATAAGATAATATTACCTAAAACAGACAAGCCTGGAGGTTGATACTCAATACCTTTTGTAAGCAAAAACGTACCTATCGATGGATAGTATTCTTCGATTATTCTAAGCTAAATCATTTATTGGTTACCAAAACAATGATTCAAAAGGAATGATAGATTTTACACCCTTAGATACTTAAGCAGCTTCTTTTCGTAGGATAGTGTTGAACATGTCCAATTAACTACAAGTGCCACTTCATTTTGTGCTTCTTAACTAACGCGACAAAGTCGATAAGTTATCGACTTGAAAAGATTACCTATCGGTAGTTTCACTTGACGGCGGTTTTACAGAGAGCAAATCGTAAGTATCTACAATTTTGCAACAGAACCAAAGAAATATTTTAACCGACTTCAAAAAAGGAGGAGGTTCTCAATTCGGTTGTAATTTTTTGATGAGAATTAAAAAAAGAGCGGTCTTTGTATAGCGTTTTTTAACATTCAAACAATGTACAACAGTAATCCGAACAATTCAATGCACAACAGCAGTTCATCTGGTCGCAGTGATCATCAGTATTCAGTATTTTATAGAATCGGACCATTACGCATAACATAATTTTTTTTTATCAAATAAATAAATTAAAACATATTATCTCTACATTCTCGCTTATCCACTGATTAACGTACACAGCCATGCTTCATAGGTTACATACTTTTTAATTTATATTAAGCCTTGAGCAAAATTAAATATGGTAGATAAACTATCTTTTGAAGCTGGATCTAAGTTTTTCTATCAGAAATCAGCTATTAAAATGAATGCGGTTGAACAGCATCAAAAGCAAAATCCTGTGATCTGAATACGACAGCTGCTGAGCATTACCCTTGGGGCATGCTTTCAACGTCGTAGTTCCAACGAGAGGTATCCCAAGTGGTTGCTAAATGACAATGAATTTGCAATATCTGTACCTACGTAAATTATTAGGTTGTTAAGTATATCAAGCCTAGCGTGTGCTGTCTTATGAACTTTTACTGATTCTTTTTACATTATACTTCTGGCTAGCTATCTAAAGTTAACGTTGTTTGTTGTATATGCATCAGCTTGTCCTTGTCCTCGAGGCACCAGCAATTTCCACTTATTAGTAAGAAGGATCATTAAATCCAGCCAAGCCGTGTTTTTTGCCACGTATCTACTAGTTTTGGTCGCGTTATAACAGGAATTAAAAAAAAATAACTAAATGTTTAAAAGACGATTCAAAATGATCAATGTGATTTCAATAAATAAAATACTTCTGACTTGACTTGGCTTGGCAGGAATGTCCGATAATATCTTGAAAAAGGTGCTCAAATTATTATTTTTTATTATGCTTAGGTACTAGCCAAGTGAGAAACTAGGCTATAAGAGCCAAACCAAAGTGACAAAGAATAAAAAAATAAAGTAATTTAGAATTTTCTGGAAATTTTGTCTTTTAAATACAGCATGTCCTTTCTTATTAATTTCATTTAAAACACCATCCTTCTTACAAAAAACCACAATGAAATCAGAGCACTCGTTCCGGAGCTATGAGGCCACAGACAAATAAATTATGCCCTCAAACTTATAACACCCTTAAGCCCTTAAGTCGGGAGTTAAAAAGCTTAAAAACAAATACCTATTTTATAAAAGTCATTTTTTTTAAGACAAATAAATTGTCACAGCTAATAGCGTGACACGCTTTCTTAGCAATATTATTGATATGCGTAGCTGTATTTACTACGCCATTAGTTAGACACAAACCGCACAAAAACTATTTGATGGTGCGAGCTAATGGTACGCTGGCCGGAGATGTGGCCCTGGGGTGACGTCACGAAGCCAATATGCGAAGGAAAAGAAATGAAAATGCTTTGGTGCTTATTAGGATTGATGGCTTCATTTACAAACGTAAAGTACCGACCACTTGGTTGGGCTTTATTGTATTTTATCTACTCATTCGCGGCACTAAAGTAATTAGAAATTCAATCAGTACATTGGTCGAAACTATATCCACTATACAGGGTATCCCACGGCCATGCTACATGGAGCACAAGTACTTTAAATATTGAAGTTACATAATCGAGACTTAATTTATTTTTTAAAGTCAGCAATAATGCATTCATTGATATTAAAAAGCCACTTGCCTAATGTTTTTTTTTGTTTTTAAGCGGGTTCGTGTCCTGACTTAGGCAAATTATTTTTTTAATATCCTTGAATGCAGTTTTATTGACTTTAAAAAATAAACGAAAGTCTCCATTAAGTAAAACTTCCTAACTCCAATATTTAAAGTACATGCCTTCCATGTAGCATGGCCGTAGGACATTCTGTATAACTTATTATACCGACGACCTCTGTGGCGCGGCGGGCGAAGGTTCGCATGTTACGCAGGAAGTTGCGGGTTATATAGATTCCCGCCTCGAAACAAATATTTCTCGATCTGCAGATATTTGTTCAGGGTATTTACTATGTACATATAATAAAAAATATTCATCTTTGTAATGTATTTTATAAAATATGTCAGTTATACCCATAACACAAGCTCTGCTTAGCTTGGGGCTAGATAATGTTGTGTAATGTACAGTATTTATTTATTTATATCAAGAGTAGGAAAATAGGAGTATCAGATTGATAAAGATTGAACACAGTTAGGTAGAGAAATGTAAAGCCAAAATAAAAGTTAAGATACAATAGATTATAGTTAACTCTCAGTGGTTTTTGGACTATTAAATCAACGCAAACGGTTTAAACATCACAATCCTCAGTCCAATTTCGAGCAGAATTGTCTATCTCACAATAATTTGAAACGTCTGAAATGGTGGGCATAATGCTGCCAGTTACACATAAGTAATGCTCATTCATCTGTCGGCTAGCAGAACTGTACGTGACGCGAGCAACCCTCTCTTATTAACTTTCTTTTATGTGGCGTGTATGTACCCGGGCTTGAGGGAAAATGTTTACCTGCATTTCTGAGACATGAAATTATTACAGGAATTATTACTGGAATGATCTTTGTTTTGTTGGCTCGTTACAGATAAATTGCAGTGGTCTTATTTTACAATGACGTAAATGGTTGTTAGCCTGAGGAAGGGGAATAGGAATTATTTAATACATAGAGATTTTAGCACATAACTGTTTTACGACCAAAATGGTTTTATTATCACACTAATCTCACTAATTATTATAAATGCGAAAGTTTCTTTGGATGGATGGATGCCATGGGAAACTACTGAATGGATTTAGATAAAACTTAACAATGTATTGCTATAAGAATAGACTATGGATATAATTTATTTACCACTTATTGACTAGACTACGGGACCACGTGGACAAAGTAGCAAGCGAGCCGGTAGTTTTATTTATATAAATGCGAAAGTTTGTGAGTATGTTTGTTACTTCTTCACGCTCAAACGGCTGAACGGATTAGAGTGAAATTTAGAATAAAGATATCAAATACCTTGAATTAACACATAGGCTACTTTTTACTATCATCATCATCATCAATTTTGATCATTGTTCACGCGGATGAAACCGCGGGGTGCAGCTAGTATTGCTATGTATTGACGACCTCTGTAGCGTGGCGGGCGATTAGCCGGCTGAGATGCAAGAGGTTGCGGGTTCGATTCCCGCTGCGGGATAAATGTTTGCATGATCTGCAAATATTTGTTCCGGGTCTGGGTGTTGTGGTTCCATGGTACTCATAGTTCCTGATACCCACGACACAGGGAATCCTAGTGTGGGATCAAGGCTATGTATTGTACGTGACTGTTGGGTGTTATGTTATGTTATGTTATATATAATATTATATACCAAGGACTATTAGTATAGCCATTAGCAGTGAATTGAGCGGGGTCACTAGATTTGAGTTTGAGTTGGTTTGAACCTGTTGACCTACCTAGCTACAACCTAGCTAGTTATTTTATAAGGGATACTCACGTGATGGTAGCCGGTGGATTAGCTTGCACCAGACAAGGCAGCACTAAATCCCCCCCTCTCCGCACCGTCGCCTCCCACTGTCCGTGTGAGATGGAGCGAGGAGCAGACGCCACGCTCATGGCTGGAAAAAAGTATCGTGGTAGAAAAAAATCTGACGACCTCTGTGGCGCGGCGGGCAAGCAATGCAAGAGGTGCGGGTTTGATTCCCACTGCTGGATTTTTTTTTGCATGATCTGCAAATATTTTGTTCCGGGTCTGGGTGTTGTGGTACCACGGTACTCGTAGTTCCAGATAACCACGACACAGGGAATCCTTGTGTGGGATCAAGACTATGTATGTGACTGTTGGGTATTATATGTATGTTATGTTTGTATGTTAAGATTCAAAGACGTTGAGACCAAACGCCTAATGAGTTTTGTAAGAAAAAACACAAATCTGTACAAAGAATACTGAGTTGTAAATATAGCAAGAGGAATCCCTGTCTTTCTCACGCATTTACTTTTTATTGTTGGGGTTCGAAATTCGAATAGTATGCCTGGTTTTTTAAATTGAGTTTTTATATTTGGAACGCGACCCACTGACATACCTCTTACCTTTCCGCTGTCTTTAGAGAAATCCCTAAATTATGGGAAAGTGTTTTAACGTGGTGCTAAGCGGTCCTGTTGCTATTTTCTTTGGATTCACCAACTTTCAATTTATTTCAGTCTCGTAGTCAAGCAAAGTTTAAAAGTTGTGGACAGTCTACAAGTTTATGAAATATTGCCCATACTTATAAGAAGACTCACACTAGGTACTTACTTTCTGGAAGAGAATGCTTTTTTTCATTAAGGCGAGGACTGATCTCAAAAGTAGTATTTTGAACGCCCAGTGTGATCAACCGTTAGCCGTTACTTGCATTGATGTTTGAACTCACAGGGTGACAAATAAAATTTTAATATTAGAATTTCTTATGAAAGAGTTCGTCCGGGGTAGTACTGCCACCTTATTTATTTTTGCCGCCAATTCTGGGTATGCCAGGAATGAAGGGTACGGGTGCCGCTGAAATTACAGACACATGAGACTTTTCATCTTTATGTCCACAGATTTATAAGTATAGTACTAAAGTATTATGTCTTCGGGTTGACAGCGCGCGTGTGATGTCTCTGGTGTTGCAAGAGTAAAATAAATTACTGTCGTCAAAACAGGACTACCGCAAAAAGCCAACATGACGGACGACTGACAAAACAATCAGTTCTACCAACATACAAAAATGGAATAGTGATGTGCAGCCAGTATTTAAAATCTATCGATATTGATGAATGACCTTACCTACAGTTTGAATTAATATTTTTTTATTATTATTTTCACCAGTTTTGTTTTAGCACCGCTAAAACAAAACCAGTGGCACAAGGTCCAGTTTATTGGATTTGTGTACAATAAAAACGCCATAAAGTAAAACATAACTTTTATTTTCGGCATTTACCAGGCAGTTTTGGCGCTAAAGAGCGATCTCTTCCAGACAACCTTAGGCTCACCCATAACATCTAGGTTATAGACATCTTATATGTACATGTGCTACAATCAGTGTCTATTGTTTCATCGTGGCAGTCTATGGGGGAGGCCTATGTCCAGCAGTTTTTTGCAGACTTCTTTGGGTTGATGATGAAAGATTTAGTAATTTCACCAATTTTTTACACCTAAAAAATAAAAGCATCGATTATCGATATTTAAAATTGAAGAAATCGTTCACCACCAACGATCTCTAATACTCACATAGATATCGGGTCGGCGCAATAAAAACGTCTCGGTGAATTTAAGCTCACTTGAAAAGTGAGTTTGTATTTGATTTAGTTCGCTTCAAACAAAGCCAATGTAAACACGTGTCACAATGCCGCAATGTATATTTAAAAGTTGCAAAAATAATCCCCGAAAAAACAATTTAACGGCCGGAGTGTCTTACTTTCGTTAAGTACATGTAGAATAAGTTGTATTTTAAGCTTTAAACTAACAAAAAGTATGAAATTTTGATCAAAATTACCGATTTTAAACCACCGCTACAAATGTTTGGCCAACGTTGACGCAAAATTGTCTGTAACAGAACAGTAGATGCATGGAGTAGATTTGTATTGTAATAATTTGTTTTTACCAGAACTTTAAAAAAATTTAATACTACTTTTGTGTCTGTTTGTTGAACTCTCATCAGATACTTGGCTTTCCTTTTTTTTATTTTAGCTTTCCGAGCAATCCATTTACGCTACTGTTATTTAACCAAATCTTTGGTTAACAACCCCTTTACATCTATACCAACTGATAATGAGTCCTCTCGCTTTGTTAAAATTTATGAACCAGAATCACTTATAGAACACATTATCGTAAAAAAACAGTACTTTTTCAAATTCTTTTATCATATTATAGGTATATTTCCCAAATATCAAATAAATGCCCAACCTACGGCAGGCGCCTGTACGCCCGCCCTCAAGCACTTTACGGTTTTTGTTGGAAAACTTTGATGGTCGATATCTTTTTTTATTATGAAACGAGACAAACGTAACAGAACATATATTTTTTATATTTGAGCTTTTTATAACTAGGGCTTCATTATCAGCCTGTAGGTACGCAGAATGGAAAATTTTTAATGTTGAGCTGTTTTAAACATTTTGGGTTTTGATCAAATTATTGCACTAAACTGTACTTGTATTATAAAGATTGTAAACATGAATATAAAGATGTGGAATTTAGTGATATTTTTATTTGTGACATCCAGCGATAGACATCTTGGCCAAAAACATAAAAATACACATAAATATACACACAACAGAACGTTAATAAAAAAACAAGTATATATACTATCAATATCAAACATACATGCCCAATACATAAATAATTTTAACTTAACTTTAACGTGCATATTATAAATTATTTAAGTGATCAACGCGACTCCATACCTTCTGTAGTTAAATTTGAAGAAGCAAACAGAAGCGAAACCATGGAAACGGATGGATGTAGCTCGCAAGGTAATAACGGGAAAAAGAACTTTATTTGTAGCTCTTTAAGGTTGATTTCACACTAGTTGTTTAACCTATGTCTTTTGATTTGACAAGTGACAGGAGTAATATAATTGCTTTGCTCGTTTTTTGTGACGAATGATCGTAAGTGTAAGATAATATTTTGAAGATTTGCTACTTTTTTGCTAGGTGTCATGGTTGTAATTAGGTTGAACTTAGAACTGTTTTAAAACTTTCATCTTTGTTCGTTAGTAAACAAATGTAGCTGTATAAGTATGTATCCATGCGGACAGTTTTTAGCTTTCATTTTGTACGTGACCCTGGATCTATTGTGAATTATAAGATCGTTGTTCACCACACTATCATTCAGAATCAAAATTATTATTGCTTGGGATTATGATATTTTTAGGAATCTATGATATTTTGGCCCAAGAAGAAGTAGGAATAGGGCTGATAATTTATCTAATAACCTAGGTAGGTACTAACCGGACTTCATCCAGAGGAAACCTGGCCATAAAAAAGTTTTGTGCCGTTTTTTCTATCTGATTGTAAGCCGCATATTTCACAATTTATGTACTTCATATTCACAGAAATTAATTAGATTTCAGAAGCAAGCAACACACATAAACGTATTCTAGCATTAATAGACCACAATAATAAAATATTTTGCAATATTATCTAAGAGAAACAGAGAAACAAAGTGACAATGTGAGAATGTGACTGACATCAAAGAACTAGAAAGATAGAGGAAGTGAGTGAGATACAAATGGTCACCATTAAAATTCTACCCCGTTTCATACAATCTTTTTTTTTTCTTTTAGTTGCGACAGACTGGCGTCCATAGGCTACGGTAACTACTTTCCATCAGGTGGACCGTATGCTTGTTTGGTTGTCTCATCATCATCATCATCATAGGTTATAATAATTATATATATTTATATATATATTTTTTAATATGTATCTAGTTATTTTAAGTAGGTAAGTAATTAATTATGTTATCTTTATAATCTCGTTATGTATTATTTCCCTATAGCACTACCACCCACTCTATATTACACAAAGGTTAGCTGGAAGAAAATGCTAATTAGCATTAAGTTCGCCTATGTACTTGTTTTTTTTTGTCTTGTGCAATAAAGTATTTTCTATCTATCTATCTATCATCAGCCCGTAGAAGTCCACTGCTGGACATAGGCCAGCACCGCCATAGGCGGTCTTGAGCTGCCTCCATCCAATGTCTTCCTGCGACGTTTAAAATGTCTCTATTCCATCGAGTGGAGGGTCTTCCTCTACCACGTCGACCGGTTTGTGTTTGCCACTCGAGAACCTTTATTGTTATCAGTTCTTCGAGCTATATGACCTGCCCATTGCCACTTCAACTTGCTAATTCTGAGTGCTATATGTCGGTGACATTGGTTTGCTTGTCTAGTAGTAGAAAAAAAAGCAATACACAAACCCTATTCCTAGAATTTCTAGTATTGTTTTCGATCATGCTGCAATGCAATTGCATCAAAACAGGACATGGAGACCTATATCACTAATTTGTTCAATGGGTTAGCCCATCCTTTCTCAGAGAGCTGATTCTAAGTTTTGACAAGCTATTGACACGGACGTATGATGTAGTGGAACATGGATTTTTGTACGGAAAATGAGGTTCACAGAGTGTACGCTAGAGGCGCTCATCGGTGTCTCCATACAAAAATCCACACTACACTACACCAGATCCAAAAAAAATCCACACTACAATCAGCTTACGGACCGAGAGAATGAAGACGGATTGGAATATTTATTATCAGCACGGGTTTATATCGCTTTTGAATCGATCAAATACTAGTACATCGCCAACATTGTGAAAATATATTTGCGTTCATTCAAGATGGGGTTCAATGTTTAAGATATGTACTCACGTGCGACGTCTATGCCAACAGTCGTGCTTCTCCGGCGCTCCCCGGTTAGATTGTCAAGCACGGAGCACGAGTATTGTGCACGTGTGTCATCTGGTCGCACTGCACGGACTATCAGTCTCCACCCGTCATCTACAACGAGTGTGGCGCCAGCTGCAAAAAAATAAATTCATTTATTTGTAAAAAAAGTACTGTGTTCACTTCTTTTCCTCAAAGAAGATCCATTAGGACTGCAAACTATTTCCAAGTCTTTTCATTAGATACAGCTGCTCAAGTTTGATAATAACTTCAACTTATGTATCAAGTTCAAATTCACTGTATAGGATTTTCACAACCGAATAGAGTTTGGAAATACGTAATACGTCAAATGTTTACTATTACTTATTAACCGACTTCAAAAAAAAGGAGGAGGTTCTCAATTCGGCAGTATTTTTTTTTTATGTTTGTTACTTCATATCTCCGTCATTTATAAACCGATTTGGAAAATTCTTTTTTTATTTGAATAGATATACTTCCAGATTGGTCCCTATTTTTCCAAAATCCAGTTCTGATGATGGAATCCATGAGGAATTGAGGGAACTCCTCAAATATTGTAGGTATACATATAGCGATTTTGCTATTTTCAGCAACAAATCAAGCATTTGCATTCAGATTTTTTTTTTGTTGTATGTATGTTACGCGATTACTCCGTCAATTTTGCATTGATTTTGATGATTCTATTTTTGTTTGGTAGGTTATTCTTCAGAGGTGGTCCCCTATAAATTTAATCGAAATTGATTCAGCACTTTTTGAAAAATTTGGTTTTTTGTGGTTCCCATAGAAAAAACCTAATATTTTACTGTGCCATTCTTGGTTCTGTCAGCGCTAGATGATACTGCTAGACGTCGACAGATGGCGTCATAGAAATACTTAAATACCTACCCGCCGATAGATAGCGTTTATTCAAATATGAATTACCTAGGTACATTATAGGGGGTTATTCCTGAAATCCCCTTTAGAAATCCCCTTTAAGGGGATAGGCACAGGCTTGAAGTCGGTGTATGTTTTTTCCAAAAATTAATTATTTAAATGAAAAGTTATTACTGTCATATTCATATGTATACCCCATAGCTCAAGTAATACACAAAAAAAATAGTAAGCTTCAACACAAACTAATGCGTAAATAATACTTCCGAAGAAATTAGATACTTACGTGACCAAAGTTTGTAGGAGTGGTGTACTTATAGTAGGACTCGAGTACTAGACTCTGGGGGCTTAGTACAGGTTTTGATAGTATACGAAACTATTTGAAGTTTCGTTTCCTTCCATACATTTACTTGCAGCGCCCCTAGCGAAAACGAGAAGAAAACTAAGGACGCTGTCAGTAAATGTATGGAAGGCATGGAAGTAATAAGTACTAGTTGTACGTAGTACTAATTACTTCCATGATGGAAGGAAACGAAACTTCATATACACTCGAGAGCAATGAATCCGGGTCACTAAAGAATGTTAAAAATCTCGGAAACTAAAAATGATAGATTAATGCAATAAATTGTATTTAATAGACAATGTAATACTCCTTAAATGAAGGTAAAAAAAATATGAGTCACCATACATTTTATTAACACAAAATTACATAAAGAAAAAAACTGCTGATCTCTCCTTAAAACAAAAATAGGAAACATGAAATTTTTGAACTTTATTACGATTTTCTTGAATTTTAATACTTCGTATTGCCTCCTCGTGCTTCCATTACTGCGTTTACGCAGAAAAAAAACAACAAAAAAACAGAAATCAAACAATGATAAATGACAGATTACAAACAAAAGCAAAACCAAATGCTGTAATTTCGTAGTTCCATCTTCGAAAGTGGCCCTTTTTCAAATTTGTTTTTTTTATGATATAACTTTACAATAACTAAGAAGTTTTAATACCTTCATTTAAGGAGTATTACATTGTCTATTAAATACAATTTATTGCATTAACCTAGCATTTTTAGTTTCCGAGATTTTTAGGATTCTTTAAGTGACCCGGATTCATTGCTCTCGAGTGTAGTTTTCGAAAACTATCAAAATTCGTACTAGACGCACTGAGTATATCTTTGAATGGCATTGAACTCGTGAGACTCTGTAAGTAAATATACTTATTCTATGAAATACTTACACAGCTGGTCAGGCGCCGGCAGCACTGCGTCGTCTCTATACCATGCTGCCACAGACGCATGTTCTCGCAACGTAGATGGCGCCACACACGCTAATAACGCTGGCCCTCCCACTTCTGCTGGTGTTGATGTGACATGGACCTGCCACTCTTGCCATACCACTGTGAACAAGAAAAATACATTTGCTTAAGTAATGGTCAGACACCAATTAACAGATAATCAAACTTATACATAAGTAAAATCATAAACCTCTTTTTTTTGCAGTAAATAAAATAAAAATAAAATAAAATAGCCTGTATTCCTACTTAATTAAAACTAAAATCTAAACAAATAATTAATTACGTACTAGCAATTATTTTTAGTGTTCTATGTTTTCTTTAATCTAATTTATATTTAATTTACATGTAATTCATCTTATTTAAAGTAGTCGCCTCATTGGCGTAGGCCTCCCCTAAATCCCTCCACACATCCCTCTTCCGAGCCTTCATCATCCAGTCCGGACCACATAGTTGGGAAAGAGTATCTCGCCATCTCTTTCTTGGTCTAGCTTCCTTGCTTCCTCTTACATTCCAGTGGAATCCACTCTGTCACTCTCTTTGCCCATCTATCATTTTGTAGGTTACTAATTCTGTCTGAAATTTTAAAACCTAGGATGCTTCTCTCCATATTGTCCTTTGACAAACAGCAAGTTTTCCTTATCTTCTTTTCTCAACGACCATGTCTGGCAGCCGTATGTGAGGCATGCTGCATTTATTTGCTGTAGCCGAGTAAAAAAGAAACATACACACTTAGCGAGTTTCGAAATAACTCGATGAAAGCTAAGATCGAGCTAGCTAGATCATAGGAGTGTTTCAATTATGGAATATAAATGATTCACTACTATGATCTAGCTTGATCAGGATAAATAGCCTACAACCTCGTAACTTCTGCTTTGTTAAGTCATATACAATTCTCGTCGATTCCTATTCGAATAAAATGTGATTTACTGTCATTATATTCGACACAAATTGCCATTATTTCTCGGTACGCCCGTAAATTTGCATTCGGTTCAATGAAGATACACAGCGATTGTAGGTAGAACAAGAGCCAAAGCAGAAAAATCCCGAAGTCGGTTCATTGTCCTCTTTCATTATTATTTCGCAGCCAGACGCTCTTTGCATTTCAACATTCCCAACTACTTAATTAATGCTTTTATGAAAACGCAACAAACAAAAAAATTAGTAATGTTTATAAAGCAACTTTTTATGATGTTTAAAATTAAATCCATTTGCCAGTCCTCCATTTTACGTTCATTGGAGATGAAAATTCTAAATTATGTTGGTACCCATGAGGAAAATGCCTCTGAAATGTTTCCTTATTAGCATAGCGATGAATTTGATTGGAATTTGTCGATCCTAATCTTGCTGTTTAGTATTCGAGCTGCGAGGGTGATCGAAACGAAACATGATCGGAAACAGTGCGGGGTAAACTCGATCATGAAGTGAAGTGGTTCAAAGTCGATCATTTCGATGCGATTGCGCGATGTAGGCAGATAAGTTTGTTGCATATTGTATGAGTTTAGCCAAAAACAGCATTATCGGATGCTGGTTGGCATTGCGATTTGTGGTTAACATAATATCAGTGTATTAGGTCTATAATAATGAGCTTATCGGGTGTATCAACTCCGAAATAGGATTTAAAATAATGCCCATAGGTATACTATTGGATGAGACCCTCCCTCATTGTATGCAATGGAGAGATTTGCTATGATCATAATGCTTGGAGGTGGTTTGATGATCGCAGTGTTGGTATTGAGTACTCCGGTGGATGCTGCTGCCCAACCCCTGATGGGTCCCTTAGTCAGCTTTTACAATATCCACGGGAAGAAACGGAAGGATGTATTATTTTATGGGGAACAATGGCTGGAAATGTGTCCTTCGTGTAAAATAAATTACCCACCGAAAGAAGATGTTAGCTCAGTGCCTGTAGGTCAATGAAAGTCGAAAGATCCTATTGAGTGCAATTCTGTTATACACAATTTCATGTCGCAGTAGATAAATTCAAAATTAATGTATAAATAGAATATAAATCATTTATTGAAGATCACCTCCTAAAAACATTACATACGTGCAATCAATATACTTAAACAAAAAATATTAGTTTATTGATATCAAAATTATTGGAGATAACATAAATCTAACCATAGGAAAAAAATAATAAGTTTCATTACTAGAATATTCAGGGAAAGTTTGTTCGTTAGAAAATTATTTAAAAGCCTCAGAAAAAGGCTATCAAATTCCATTAAACCAGACTATATTCGTTCCTTTACGAATTTACATATAACCAAAAATTTTACGCTATAATAACGTTAAAAAAGCAACAACAATAAAATTAAAACCCCTAAAAACAAAGTAAATAAACCAATAATAACCATAAAAAAAGATGTATAATCATTTACTAGTATCTTTAATTATAATTAACTCAAATAATAGAAATTTCTTAAACTATTCTGTTTAAATAGTTATTTCAAATAACATTATGAAAATATTCTACATAATAAATTGAATGTAAATAGTAAATAAGACACCTAAAAAGAAGCGGTTCATGTTAGATAATGGCAGTAAATTGTTCCTACTTGCTGGGTGAAAAGTGGTTACCAGATTTATCACCAAATATTAATCTATTATTATAATAAAATTAAATAACCTATTATCATCCATCAAACGTTTGTTCGTTTGATCTTTCATTTCGTTTCCCATACTTTGTTGGTACCCTGTAGTAGATGTCCTGTTAAGTAGAGCCACCGATGACGCAAACTCCACTCGTTAACTAATTGACAGCCGGAGTCTTTGAAGTGTTGTATCAACATGATCGGGGTTTTGATCATCTGCTCCCCCCGCCCCCCTCAAGCTACTAGCAGCGTGACGTCAGGGAGAAGAGTAAACAATCCAACAAACTTTCTTCAACACTCGAGTTTCGCACTAACTTGTGAAGGCGATGACTTGTGGTGGGAACATACGGGGTCTTTCTTTACATGGATTAACTTTTATAAACGTTTAAGTTGTATTGTGTAGTCAAAACTATGGATAAGACTTTTAAGCAGGACGTTGAATAAATCTTCATATAAGTAAGCAGCTATAAGAATGTCGAGGAAGTCAGCGAAATTTACCTGGAAAAAATTGGGATCTGGCTCAAAGGATCAGTAAAAATTATGTGCTTTTGATAATCTTACTTTAGTTAAAGCTCACTTGCATACTTGCGTATTTTATTTTTGGTTATGTACCTGCAATACAGCTCGCAAAACACCACAGTATATTTCAATCCATACAAAATTAATTTCAGATATTTTATTCAAAAAACATAATTAAGTATCTATATTTTATATTTATATTATATTTCAGATATTTTTTTAATAAATTAAATGACCCCGGCGCGCGCTTGTTTTGTTTCCTCCTAATTAGCTTTGAAGAAATTACTTTTCTCTTTCAACCTTCAAGAAAAATCTGTCTCTTTTTATCATGCTATCTCTGTCACCAGTTCATTACTTAGATTAAATTATACTGCCTACCTTTACTTGCCCTTTATGATACTGCCGCCGTTCTTGCGATTAATTATTTTGATTAATTTAATAAGAGACTTTTCTGCCATGAAAGCGTCCCTATAAAGGCCGTTAAATATATTTTAAAATTAGCGAAATGCTTTCACGGTAACAATTTAAGTCATTTGTAGTCAAATAAATCTTCAGGTATTTTTAGTAAAAGAACAAAGGTGATTTAAATTTCAAATTAATAAATACTTACAAATACAACCTTTTTAGATAAATATATATTTGAAAACCCCTTTGAAGTAAACTAGTATAAAATGTATCCATAACTGTAATTTAGTTCAATTAACTTAATTTTTTATTAAATTAGTAATAATCATTGGCCGTGGTAGGTCCGGCCTAAGAATAGACCCCTCCTCTGGATGCCGTGAAAGCCATTATACCAGAAGATGAACAGCAGCATCCACCAGAGTATACAACTCCAACACCACCATCAGTCCGCCTGCCAGGCGTGGTGATTATGGCAAATCCCCTTATGGCTTTGCGGGAGGTATACTACTATTTTGTCCTGCTTATTAATCGACTACCAAAAAGGTGGTGTTTTTTAGGGTTCCGGTCCCAAATGCTGCCAACGGAACCTAATTACTAAGCACGCTGCCCGTTAGTCTATCTGGCAGAGATTTTTGCAGTTGCAAAAGGTAGCCAGTTGGAATTTTTACATTATTTATTTTAACTTTATTGTACATTATAAACAAAAAAATAAAGATACAAAGTTTCAAATCAGAGGTACAATGGGCGGTCTTATCGCTCAAGATCATATATATATCAATCTATTCCAGACAACCTTAACCATTATTGTGTTATGATATGAATCTTGAGAGTAATAAAAAAACAAATAGGTAACCAAATCCCAAGCACAAGTGTCAATGGGACTGTTCAGTTTTGTCAAAGTCAACGTCATAGGAACGTCACTGCCACGGCGACTGATTGACTTAACATTACTTTTTTGTTGTTCGTAGTTCATTCTGGCTCGCGAATTACGTTAATTTTTAAATTCATTTTTTTTGACAGTTAACCTTTGTTGACCTTAGGTCGAGTCGTTGTCGTATCGTCGTAGAAGTAACATCTCGTGCCGTGTACCAAAAAGAGCAAAATTACTTAGCGCCGGTTTCGGGATAGCTTTTGGCTCACATTGTTACTCTATTCTCGTATATCCCAAATACTTTGGAGACGTACTACTGGCTTCCGGTGTGTTTGGTGTGGGAGCTATCCGGGTTTCACAGCCTTGTCCGCGGTCATACGGTGGGTTAAGGTATTCGACGCAGCTGGTAAGTTGACGGACCCACGCTCGCTGAGAAAACCCTGCGACTCGCCAGCCGTTGGACTGCGTTCGGAGACACCTTGGTGTAAGGTTAGTGCAATCCAGTTAGTTCGACCCGAACACACTTTGTCTCGTAGTCGGGAAGTCCACAGTGCCTCTAAGTAACATTGTCGTAATAACATTTATAATAATAAAAAAAATACAGTCCACTTTATCGTACATTTTGGTCCATTCGGCCGGATTTATTTGTAAAGTGACCCATTGGAGTTACACTTTTTTATTTCGTAGTATTTGCAATCACTTTTACAATAAGGTAGTTCTCGGACATTTTGGTCTATTTGATAGAATTTATTTGTAAAGTAACCTTTTTAGAATTTTGCTGGTATAGTTTGTAGCGGTTGCAATCACTTACAAATAAGTAGTTCTCGTATATTTGGACCATTCGTCCAATTTAAGTGTAAAGTGACCTTTGGAATCAAAATATCTCGTTGCTAAAATCACTTTCACAAATAATTCGCGTTTTCGTTAAATAATAAAAAGTTTAAGGTAGTTAAATAATTGCTATGGCTATCGGTCATCTAACTAAATTATAAATGTTATTTTTTTTTATAGGTAGTGTACAGGTTCGATTGTGCCTGGCAGTTTATCGTTTCGTTGTCGTGTCAAACGTCACTACTAATGTGACTTTGTCAATTTTGCTTGACAGGCACCATCAACCTGAATATCGTCCCATTCATAGACTCAAATTAGTTTTATTCTGTTGGCAATGAATACGTGAAAATAGCTTTGTTGTAATGTTGTTGTTAGTTTGAAAACTTTGTTTGAAATTTATTTTTGTTTGTTTTTTGCGTATTAAATATTGTTTCGGGTCTAATAATTGTCAATAATGTCGATTTACAGTAAAAACGAGCTGGGAGTGTTGGATGCCGACTTAGTAGTGCGCGATTATGAGCTATCCCGTTTCGAATGTCTCGAGTCCTCGGACTTGGTAGGATGCGATGTTCAATGCTTAGATACCCTTGCTAACGAGTTCCGGGATGCTCAGAAAAAGGTCTTGTGCTCTGTAAACCAGGCGCGCCGTGGTATTGAGTGGCGGCTTGCAATGGACTTTGAAAGTCGAGTACTTAGCGTTCGTGTGCGTATTCAGAATTTGCTTGAAACTGAACCGGTTCAAAATACATTCGTAAGTACTGATATTGATAATTTGTGTAGTGCTAGAACTCATGCAAAACCGTTTGATGAACAAGTGAACTTAGTTAGTAAGCACTGGCGAAATCTCGAAGGTTGTGAAAAACGACCTTATACTTGTGTTGATTCTGTTGGTCAAGTTGATGAATTGGTTGGTTCTTGTAACGAGACAACATTCCTCCAAGCTCCAGGTGAAAGTTGTGTTATATGTCTGCGGCCTTCACACTCTGTGAAGAGTTGCCCTTCAGGGACGATGTGTGGTAGTTGTTGTGATGTTCATCATAGGTTGCTCCATTCAGACAATGCTGATGAATCTATATTGCATACACCACAGCTGCACTCCAATGTGATACAAAATTCACTAGTAGGATTTGCTCCCACCACAGAAGTTATGCCATCAATGGCTGATGTTCTCGTTCCGAACAACACTAATACATTTGTTCACATTCAAGTATTAGTAGATAAGGCTGACTCATGCAACTACATCACTGAATCTTGTGCGAATCGACTTGGGTTTGGTATTACTAATTTGGAAAAGTCTTTGAACGATATTGGACAAACATCAACCAATATTTTAGACTTTGTTGTTTGTAAGTCCATTCCCATTGATGGGGAATTCTCAAATAGTAACTTGGT